>JAESUZ010001591.1:0-558840 GCA_017311185.1 Proteles cristata cristata
GTATGCAGAAGAGAAGGATAAGGTTACTTTAAAATGAAGCTTTGCTGGGGCACCTGGGTGGCTCAGTCAGTTAAGCTTCTGACTTTGCTCAGGTCATCATCTCACAGTTTGTGGGATTGAGCCCCACGTTGGGTTCTGTGCTGACAGCTCAGAGCCTGGAACCTGCTTCAGATTCTGTGTCTCCCTCTCTGTCCCTCCCCTGCTTGTGCTCTCTCAACAATAAATAAATGTTAAAAAAAAATTAAAACGAAGCTTTGCTGTAGCATTAGTGCAGCCATTTTGATTTTTCTTCAACTTTATGCTTTTTAAACTTTAATTTTTTTTTAATGTTTTACTTATTTCTGAGAGAGAGACAGAAAGAGAGCCAGCATGAACAGGGGAGGGTCAGAGAGAGAGGGAGACACAGAATCCGAAGCAGGCTCCAGGCTCTGAGCCAGCTGCCAGTACAGAGCACGACGTGGGGCTTGAACCCACAAACCGTGAGATTATGATCTGAGCCGAAGTTGGACGCTTAACCAACTGAGCCACCCAGGCGCCCCATCAACTTTATGCTTTTAAGTGGTTTCTTTTTTGTTTGTTGCTGTTGTTTTTAGAATTTATTTATTATGAGATAGAAAGAGTGCAGGGGAAGGGCAGAGAGAGAGAAGACAGAGAATTGCAAGCAGGCTCTACACTGTGCTGGCCCTGGGACTTGATCTCACAAACTATAAGATCGTGATCTCAGCAGAAATCAAGAGTCAGATGCTTAACCGACAGAGTCACCCAGGCGCCCCTTGTAAGCAGTTTCAAGTGTAGTGTCACACATTCAATAGGTTCCATTAGCCCTGGGGCAGGATGGGAAACAGTGAGGATCAGCAGTCCCCTGCTTTTCTCTAGTACACTTCATTTCAAATTTCTGAAAAGTATTTACACTACTTTGTTCTCTCTTGCTAATGCCTCTGAGTGGTAGGCTGATCAGGAATCATTCCTCCCATTTCCTTGAGGGTAAAACTGAGATCAAAGCAGTCAAGAGGCTGACACGAGATAAGGACCAGATGAGACCCAGATGACACCAATGACATAGGTTTGGGGCTCCTGACCCTGACCAGACCCCACCTTGCAAAAGCCTCTGGAAACAATCCCCAGCGATTGGGGTGCATTTGGTTTTTCACACATGCTTAGCTTCCAGCCCAAGTCGCTCTAATTACAGCTGCCTCTTCCGCCAACACTCAATTCATTCCCAGAGAATATTTTCCTGAGAAATAAGCGCCCTCTGGCAGATTCCTCGGGTATTACGCCTATGTCCACCAGGGAGAAGAGTGGCAGGAAAAAAGTCCCCAACCTTTTCAGGAAAGAAAGAGGACCCTAGGGACCTGCCTCACTCCCACGCCCCTCCAAACCATAAGTCCAGTCCATCTTCCATGGGGGGAAGCGAGAGGAATGACAGCTTCTCAGAGGTTGTCTAAACCCGCCACCTTCAGGATAATAATCATATTCTTAGTCTTCATCCACTACACACACATTCCTCCTCATCGCAGTGAGCCAGATTCCACACAACAGCTGGGTACAAGGAGCCTTGATGCCCCAGAAGAGCTTCTGGCTTGCCCCGGAGGCCCGAGGCGCTCGAACTCTACACCTGGTTCCCACCTTTGAGGGCCCAAATGGCTCCTTCTATCATGACCTCTCTGGAGCATGATTTTTTAGGAGCAATTTGAGGTAGGAGGAAAATCTGGAGAATGGTATCCTGAAAGTCAAGTGAAGTAAATGTTTCTAGAAGGGAGTAGTCAACTGTATCAAGTGCTGTAATGGACAGCTTCTGGACAGAGAAAGATGAGGCATGTGAATTGGTCACTAGATTCAGCAAAATGAACATTCTCTGTAGAACTTGCCATATGCCATTTCCACAGAGTGGGGAGGATCCATGTCTGACTGGAGTGGGTTCAGGACAAAATGGGAAGAGAGAAATTAGAGACTCCGTTTTTTAGTTTAACTGTGAAGGGAAAGAATATAGCTGGAGGGGAACGTGGCATATATATATATATATACCCCCATAATACATATGTATATATAATTTAAAAAATTTTTTAAATGTTTCATTTATTTTTCTTTTTAAATAATTTTTTTACATTTGTTTATTTTTGTGAGACAGAGGAGAGAGGCAGAGAGAGAAGGAGACACAGAATCTAAAGTAGGCTCCAGACTCTGAGCAAACATTCAGCACAGAGCCTGATGTGGGGCTCGAACCCACGAACCGTGAGATCATGACCTGAGCTGAAGTCAGACGCTCAACCGACTGAGCCACCCAGGCGCCCCTATATACATAATTTTTTAAGTTTATTTATTTATTTTGAGAGAAACAGAGACAGTGCATGTAGGGGAAGGACAGAGAAAGAGGGAGAAAGAATTCCAAGCATCCTCGGCGCTGCCAGTGCAGAGCCCAATGCAGGACCTGAACCAACCAAACCACAAGATCATAACCTGAGCGGAAACCAAGAGTCAGATGCAAAACTGACTGAGCCACCCAGGAACCCCATTATATTTATATATATAATTTAATAATATTTCATTATTAACAATAAGCATTTCACTGAAATATACCACTCACACAGAAAAGTGAACAAATCATGAGTGTGCAGCTCAGTGAATTGCCACAGGGTGAACACATTCACGCTACTAGCACCCAGCTTAAGAAACCATGTGACCCGTTCCCAAAAGTTTTCTTTGCACCTCCTTTGAGTCACCCCCCCAGGCCCCCTCAATCAGTACCCTCACTTCTACCACCGAAGATTTAAAAGCAGGACTTCTTTTTTCCTTAGTATTTTTAATGTGTATTTATTTTGGGGAGAGAGAGAGAGAGAAAGAGCGAGCAGGGGAGGGGCAGAGAAAGAGGGAGATACAGTTCCGAAGCGGGGTCCAGGCTGAGCTTTCAGCACAGAGCTCAATGAGAGGTTTTATCTTTTTTTTTTTTTATGTTGATTTATTTTTGAGAGAGACAGAGACAGAGACAGAGCATGAATGGGGAAGGGGCAGAGAGAGACGGAGACACAGAATCTGAAACAGGCTCCAGGTTCTGAGCTGTCAGTACTAAGCCCGACACGGGGCTTGAACTCACAAACTGTGAGATCATGACCTGAGCTGGAGTCAAACACTTAACCAACTGGGCCACCCAGGTGCCCCCCAATGTAGGGCTTTAATTCAAGAACTGCAAGATTATGACCTGAGTCAAAGTCAGACACTTAAAGACTGAGCCACCCAGGTGCCCCTGGACTTCTATTTTTTAAACATTCTATGTCCGTGGAATCAACAGCCCTCCTCTGCATCTGGCTTATGTTCAACATGGATTGTGAGATTCGGCCATATTGTGGATAGTTCTTTCCTTTTCATTGCTGTATGAAAGAACCCCCATTTACCCATTCTTTTGTTGATAGGCATTTGGGTTGTTCTCTACTAGGGACTAAAATGAATAATGAAGCCTTGAACATTTGTGTAAGTGCTCTTTGATGTGCTTATGAGCCATCCTGTACCTTCTGTGCCATCTCTTACCTTCCCGGAGCCTTCCTGTGGCTACTTTCTTACCTTCCACCTTTCTCACCCATTCAACATGACCAAGACCTCCATTTGGCCACCTTGCATGACTCCCTTCAGTGCAGCTCTCAACCATGGACTGGCCACTCCCTCCCTTGTGGTTCCTTCCCCAGCTCCACCTTTATAGGCCTCCCTCACTACATCCAGTCTTCATTGCTGGTGCTCCCAAGACCCAGTTTCCAAAAATACTCTCTGCACATCCTCAATGAACTTATCATCCCCTGCTAATGAGTCCCAAATCTCTCCCCTGAGTGCCAAGCCCATATAGAACACAAGCACAAAATGGAACTCAAATTCCTCTAAAAACTGTGCTGCCTATTGCTGAAATAGTTACCATCAACCCAGTTGCTTAAGTCATTACCTAGGAATCATTCTAGAGTCCTTCCCCTCCTTCCCCCTCAACTGTCAGTTATCAAAATCCAAAGAGCTCTACCTCCTTCCCAAGGTCACTCCCTTCCTCCTATTGCTAAGGCCCCAGGAAATCACTCTTTCTCAAGAGGAAAGCCCCCACCTTGCAGGCTTCTCCACTCTCCCCACTGACCCACCCTGATCCCATTATCATTCACCCTCTGCTGTCCACAGGCCCAACCCTTCAGCCAGCTCAGGTCCTAAGAGCTGACTCCTTCCTCCCACTTGGGTCCCTCACAAACACCCCCTTGTGCCCATTCAAAGACTTGGCTGGAGCAACTCAGAAATAGGTCCCAAGAAGTGGTGTTCTCACCTCCTAGCTTCTGAGGGCTCTACCTTCTCCTTAGAAAGCACCATGCCTCACCCCACCCAAAATTCCCCGCTTCCAGAGACCTCCACCAAGAACTGTGCCAGCCTTCCAGCTTCAGCCACCTAATCTCCTTTGGGAAGTGCCCCACCTCCTCCAGCCCACCTCCATCTCCTCCCCTCCTCCAGGTCCTACCAACCCTGCACAAAGGGCAACCATTATCATGGTGATAATCCCATTATTGTAAGCCCCCTGAGGGCAGAGATTGTGGCATTTTGTTTCAAATCCTAGGTTTGTCCTAGTAAGCAATAAATATTTGTTGAAAGCATGAATACAAGAACGGGGGTGTTGAACCAAGTATTAAGCTCCCTGGATAGAAGCAGAGGGGAGAAAATTTTCAGATTTAAGGGAAGAAAATATTTGAAATAGTGCTACTGAGCAGGAGAGGGCACCATGGACCGTGGGAACTGCAACAGCAGAGATGCCTAAATAGCATCTGGCTGGTGCTGGGTGCTGGTGAGGGAAAAAGGACATGGAGCAGAAGAGGTGCCTCACAGTAAAGGATATGGTGTCCTGGACCCCAGGTTTGGGGCTTCAGCCTGTCACCGGTTGCTTTTCAAACTATAGGTTGCAGGCCATCATAACATCAATTTTGACATTAATCTTCATAACCAGGATTTTTTTAAGCGACATAAAATAAAATAGGAAATAGTCGTATTGCATGTAGTATGAATAAATGATGCAATGGAAACTTTTTGAAATGTGTGTTCTGGGTCACAGGTCTAAAATGTATGGAAGCCCCTGTTTTAAGCAATGTGGGGGGTACAGGAAGGGCTTTGAGCAAATGGTGGGAGGAAGAGATTAGATTTGCATTTAGAAAGATCACTCGGGGCCAGGCCTTGGGAGTCCAGCTACACCAGGGTGAAAGTGGGAAGGAACTAGTAGATGATGATATCATTTCCAACCACGGACACTGGGGAGGATACCAAGTTTAAAAGGAAAGGGATATAACGTGAACTTGAGGGGAGTAGAGTTGAGTTGCCAGTGAGCCATTCTAGGCGGATTCAGATGAGGGGCTAGAATTCAAGAGAGAGATCCTTACTGGAGGCAGGAATTTGGGAATAAAACTGAAGAAGCAGTGGAAGTGGGTGAAACCATTCAAGAAGCAGCCATGAAAAAATGGAGAAGCTCCTGCTAGAAACGTCTGTCATTTTGGAGCAAACATTTAGCCATGAGACAAGACATGGCTTGTGCTCAGAATATCATCCTGCAAAACTTGTCACCCAGCACAATACAGAACAAATACAAATTATGTATTAAAATAATGTGTGTCACCTCTGGTCCTCGATGTCCTTAAAAATCCATATAGCTCAGTGGTTCCCCAATCTGGCTGTGTTTCAGAACAATTCAGGGAGCTTTCTGAGTGCACAGATTCCAGGCAGGGTCCCACACTGAAACTGCAAAATCAAAATATCTAAGGGAGACCAGAGGAACTGTATTTTCAAAAAAAGCTCCCCAAATTGGTGGACATTAAAAAAAAAAACAAAACAAACCAAGGAACTCTCTCTGTAATGCTGAACCAACTCCAAGATAATATGAAGTGAAAAAAGCAAAGCTCAGAACAGTGTTTATAACGTATTGCTGTGGGTGAAACATCAAAAGTATATATGGGAGGGGCTCCTGGGTGGCTCAGTCAGTTGAGCATCGGACTTCAGCTCAAGTCACAGTTTTGCAATTTGTGAGTTTGAGCCCCACATCCAGCTCTGTGCTGGCTGTGAGGAGCCTGCTTTGGATTCTGTCTCCCTCGCTCTCTGCCCCTCCCCTGTGCATGTTTTTTTTTTTTTCTCTCACTCAAAAATAAACATTTTTTTTTTAAAAAGTGTATTGTGGAGACTATATACTTGTTAGCCCAGACAGGCTCCAGGAGATACAAACAACAACAACAAACAAAAGTGGCCACAGTGGTGACCAACAGGAAAGAAAACAGGGTAGCTGGGGTGGGGATGAGAAGATTTATTCTAGGCCTTTTCGGGTACCATTTGAATCTGGACCATAGAAATGGATTATCTACTCAATAAACAAGTCCTCAGATGATTGTGATGTAGAACCAGAATTTGGGAACCTCTGATTGTAGGTACTCCTCCTTACCTGACAGCATCTAAGACACCGGTTCTACAGCCTCCTAAACAGCTCATGTCACTTGGGAAAGCTCTGTTAGTTCTGATCCCCCGCCTTAGTTTAAACTGAATCTGTCTAGCCCTCTGGGAGGCTCCTGCTGAATAAACCCAAACCTGCTACCAGTACAGTTGGGCGAAAGGAGGAATGGGCACATGTAAAACATTAAATCAGAAAAGGAATGTTTCTTTTTCCACAGAAATGAAGTCTGAGAAATTGATGGGAAATTACTTGGGATTTCCTGTTTGTTTTTAACAAAGGAAATCCCTTCTCCAAAAAAATGAATAGGGCACTGCAATATCTAATGCAGATTTAAAAGCCAAGTTTCTGGGGGTGCTTGGGTGGCTCACGACGTTAAGCAGCGCACTCTTGGTTTCGGGTCACGTCATCATCTCACAGTTTGTGAGTTGGAGCCCCAAGTTAGGCTTTGAGCTGACAGCACACAGCCTGCTTAGGATTCTCTCCTTCTCTCTGTCTCCAAAGTAAATAAATACACACTTAAAAATAAATAAATAAAAGCCAAGTTTCTGTGGTTGCCAAGGAGTGGCAGGGAGGAGGCAGGAACCCTGCTGGGGCACTTCACTGTTTAAGAGAAACTGTGGCCTACTTCTCCCCCTCTGCATCACCTCCTCCCTAGATGCCACCGTCTCACAGCTGGTCTTCCAACTGGTCTCCCCAGCTCAACCACTGCTGCTCTGAAATCAACTGCCCACTCGGCAGCCAGGGTTATCTTCTTAAAATGTAAATGTAAACCCCTTAGTCCTTGAGATAAAGTCCAAGTTCTAGAATGTGGTCTGCAAGCCCTTGCAGAGTCTGGGCCTTCCCCAGCCTCCTCTTCTCCCATTGTTCTCTGCTACACACGGGGCACTCCTTCCTGCCTCAGAACATTCTCTTCCACCTAAGGGCTTATCCTTCTGGATATTTCCTCAGCAACGACATACCAGATCAGATAAGATTCTTTTCTTAAATACTCAAAGCATTCATGCTTTTTCTACTCTATCCCCCCCCTCCAAGACATCCCACTTTTTCTTTGTAACATGTACTGAGGAGTCCCCTGAGCCAGGCACCGGCTGGTACTATAAGAAGGGGGAAAGAAGGCAAAGTTCCTACCCTTTTAAGACACACCCTGATTACATAATCACAGAAACAAATGTGAACATATGGTGCCTGGATGATGGATGATAACAGGGGAATAGATCCGGAAGTCTGAGGGTAGAGCTTTCCTGTTAAGGGTGGATATTTGCTGACTGAAGGGACTATCGAGGTGAGGACACTTCAGGCAAATGTCCAGAGAAACACTGATCCTGTTTGGATCTGTTTGGTAGGCTCTTAGTAGAAACTGAATGAATATGCAAAAAGTGACTTGCCTCAAAGCAGAATCATATGAGAACTCAGATCTGTCAATTCAGTGCAGGATTCTACAGCTCTTCCTGGATTTTGGAGAACATGTCGAAGTGAATGGGGGAAAGAGTTTGGTGAAATTATGCGTTTCCTTTTGCTTCAGTTTTACATTTCCGACATCAGGTTTTTATTCCAGTACTTGAACTTGTTGGTGGAAATATTTCAGGATGTTAATCCACTTGGGCTGATCCCATTCAGGCAATGTCTGCTCAGACAAGGAGGGAATTCCTTCGTCTCTGAAACAAATATGGATTGTATATTTACAATGCACAATGATGCAAAAAACTTAAAATGTTGATAGTTGTGTCTTTGATGATGGTAAAATTACACATGATTTTAAAAATTGTGCTATCTGTATTTTCTATGGCTATTGTTATTTTGTATTATTTGTATAGTACAAGTCTTTGAAAGCAAAAGCTTTTTAAAGAAATAATTTAGGGACACCTGTGTGGCTCAGTGGGTTGAGCATCTGACTCTTGATTTTGGCTCAGGTCATGATGTTGCAGTTTCGAGTTGGGTCCCTTGTAAGTCCAACTCTGTGCTGACAACCTGAGATTCTCTCTCTGCTCCTCCCCTGCTCACACTCTGGAGGGCTCTCTCAAAATAAACTTTTAAAAAAGAAAAAAAATCCACTTCACTTAAGGAATTTAATGGTTGGCCCTAAGCGAAGGTAATGGTCATAATCTATGCCAGACACCTAAAATATACAGTCTAAATAAGCAGAATGTTGTCTCTAAACAGGCTGTCTACAAACAAGTCCTCTTTGCAGTCTAATCATTGTACCTATGCCTCTCTTATAAAATCATTCATTCTAGGACCTGCCACTGATGCAAGGGATATACAAATAAATATGGTCATCGATAAAATGGGGACAACTCCTCCCTCAGAGTTGAAAGGATTAAATGAATTTAAACAGATAAAACTCTTAGGACAGTGTCTGGCACATAAGCCCTATATAAGTGTTAGCTATTATTATATTTATGGCATTGCTATCTAGGAGCTCCCAATAGGCTAAGAAAGGGTAGAAAAGAGGAATTGATTCTGAAAAAATACAGTACAAGCTGAAAATGCAGGTGAACAAAGCATGTTGAATCCCACAGTCTGTACTGTAGGGTTCAAGTCTGTGTGGTCAGTTTATGGCCAGCACTGAGCGCAGGGGCTGTGACAACCCGCTGCACTGGAGCGTTAGCGCTTCGTTGTCTGGACCTGGAGTTCGAGAGGCAGAGTCCGGTCTTGGGAGATTCAGTTCCTGCCCTCGTTACAAAACTGGGGTCTGGAGGCCGGGGGCGGGGGGTGAAGAGAGGAGCCCACAGTACCGTCGTTATAGGCGCAGCCGGGCCTCCAGTGTCCAGGTCGGCTCTATCCAGCCTGCGCGTCCCCTCCAGGTGTGGAGTGCCGGGCAGGCGCTACCCTGCTGGAGCTACCGGGCCTGGGGCCAAAGCAGGTAGGAGGTGCCTGGACCGCACGCCCGAGTGGGACTACGCTTCCCAGCATGCAACGGGGCAAGAGGGGCCTCTCGGCGCTTTCCGCGCCTCGCAGGTTCCTCTGGGAGTTTTCATTGACCTCTGAGCCCCCCCCCCTCTCAATTGGATCGCCTCTTGTCTCCTCTAGGCCCCGCCTCTTTAGGAGAGTGGGTGACTCCCCAGAGCCCCGCGTGCTGCTTCCTTCTTTCCCTCTCATTGGTCCACCATAGCTGCCATTCGGGAACGAGGAGGAGAAGTTGCTTACTGATTGGTGGATTCCGTTTGGCGCCAACTAGGAAAGGGGGGCGGGGCAGCGGCCGTCCCTAGTGAGCAGCTATTACCGCGAAAGGCCTTCCTGGCAGCGACAGTCGGAAGGGAGGTGAAGGTCCGCTTGGTACTCTGTGACCCCGGTTTGGAGTAGGGGCTGAGAAGAAAGAGAAGAGAGTGTGAGCCCTGGCCGTTGCCTCGCGGCTCTGGCCGCTTTCCTTTTCCGACCCGTCGCGTTTGTTTGGATTTAATCTTCAGGTTGCCGGCGCCCGCCCGCCTGCTGGCCTCGCGGAGGTGCGGGCGGAGCACCCGTGCATGTGACTGGCGCCTGCCGGGTCCAGACACCCGCCCGTCCGCGCCGCTTACCCACGGCAGTCGCGTCCCTGAACCGCGGGATCGTGTTTGTGTTTGACCCGCGGGCGCCCGCGGCTGGCCGCGCGGCCGAAGCCGGTGCCGGCGGGGCGGGGCGGGCGCGGCGGAGGCGGAGGAAGAGGGAGCGGGAGCAGTGGGAGCCCCGGCGCCGCCATGGAACTGGGCCCGGAGCCCCCGCACCGCCGCCGCTTGCTCTTCGCCTGCAGTCCCCCTCCCACGCCGCAGCCAGTTGTGAAAGCGCTGTTCGGCGCGCCAGCCGCTGGAGGCCTGTCGCCTGTCACCAACCTGACGGTCACCATGGACCAGCTGCAGGGGCTGGGCAGGTGAGAAGGCACTGGCGAGCTCCGCCACAGGCCGCTGGGCTCCCAGGCGGATCTCGGGGCGGGAGGGGTGATCAGGCCGGGAAACGGGCCGGGAGAGGGGCGATACCTGTCCGCCGCTCGTGGGCGGGCCCCACTGCGCTGGGGCCCGCCATGTGCACCCTCCCCCAAGGCGGAATGTTGGGCGGGAGAGGCCGTTCGGACCCTCCAGGGCCACCCTCAGCCCCGAGCCGGGCCCGGTAGGGGGTGGGGTCAGCCTGGGTTCCCCAGCTTGGCCACCCCTTTCGGGTTGCCTTGTACTCTTCCGTCCCAATCTCAGGAAACTCTTTGAAATCTATCCCCACGGGGGCAAAGCAGACCCTTTCAGGCTCTCACTTCCACCCTTTGCGGAACCACCTCGCAGGATCTTGGCTTCCTTGTGAGCTTTGTTCCTTCTCTTCAGAGAGCCCTGGCGTTTTCTTTCTTGGCCTATGTGCAAAATCTACCAATTCCTCACCCCATGCACATTCCTGATGTCGTCCCGTGCGTTCCTAAAGCCAGGCCTTTTTACTCATGTTTCCCTCCTCATTTCCCTCCTCAAAAGCTCCCTGGACTTTTCGTTGTAGCAAAACGTGCATCCCACGATGTTTCTGATGGAGCTGCTTTCCCTTCAGTTTCGGACATCCCATCTTCTCTGTAAGCACATGTCTTACACGTTTTCCAACCTCTGAACAGCAGGAACTTTTTGTCCATTTTATCTTTCATCCCAGCACCGTACCTATAGTCCCTAGATCGCATGCTCTCACTTCAGGAAGTATTCAACATCATAGTCCTCTTGTCTACAATGTGACCCAGGCCATGCCTACCCACCCTTTTCTTATCTTTTATATTCTCCAGTGCTAACTGGGTGTTTTGGGTGGCAGAGTGGGGGTCTGGTGTGGCCTAGAATGAGATGGTTATTAGCCTGGTTACTTGCTATAACCTCATGGCCTGTCTCTTGTATGTAACCTTGTAATTATGTTTTAGAAATAGTTATTTCTCTTGCTTTCAGTGAGTATGAACAGCCACTGGAGGTGAGAAACAGCAGTCTGCAGAGAATGGGCTCCTCTGAGTCAACTGATTCAGGTATTCCTTTAGTCTTCAACATTTATCACGTGGGGATCAATACTTCGAATTTGTTGAAATGTGCGCTTCACGGAGGAACTTAGATTGGCAACTAGTTCAGACAACAAACAAAAGTCATGGCATTCAGTGACAAACACTCTTAAAACAGGAGAAAGAAGGCCCTGTGGTAGTTTATGAAGGGAGGAAACAAGTGTCTGCAAGGAGGTGGTGTGTGCTTGATCTTGAGAACATGTCAGTAAAGTAGTTGCATAAAATGAACCATAACACCAAGCTCAGAAAATTGTATTGGTTAAAATGCAGGGTCAAATTATTGGAAGTTATTGGAAGTATAATGAAATTGTTTCAGTGAGCTTGCTATGGAGGAAATGTGCCAGTGCATTTTATTCTAATTCGCAGATTGATGTTACTGCAGGGTTTATAGTTGCATGGATGCTTTAGGTTATGGATCCACAAGAGCAAAGTTCTTAAAATGTAGGCTTCTTAGGAACTAGGGAGAGGATTCTTTTTCTTTTCTTTTCTTTTCTTTTTTCTTTTCTTTTTTTAGTAAGTTTTTAAGTTTATCTTGAGAGAGAGACAGACAAGGAGCCAGGAGAGGCAGAGAGAAAATTCCAAGGCGGCTCTACCCTGTCAGCCTGGAGCCAGATATGGGGCCTGAGCTCACAAACAGTGAGATCATGATCTGAGCTAAAACCAAGAGTCAGACTGAGGCACCCAGGCGCCCCAGGAACTAAGGATAGGACTCTTACTTGTGGCAGTGTGGCAAGTGAGAATATCAGAACTAACACTTGATTTCCTGCAAAGTTATATGGCTATCATGAGAGGCAGGCGCTCGTGGATCTGGGCAGTACTGAGAGCATCGTCTCCTTGCTTCCTTTGATGAGATGGGCACATTACTTGGTATAATTTTGTTAAAGGTAATTAGTACTTGCCTTGTTTGTCATATGCCTGATAAGTGTATTTTTCCAAACCCCCAAATTACATTTACGATCTGACAAAATAAAATATTTGAAGTCAAAACCTCCAGAAAACTGGTATCTATTTTTTCCACGGATGAAACAAAGTTACTTGGGTAATCTCTATTTGAACAACCAACCAAAACGTTAGAAGATTGTATTTAATTCTCCCCACCTACTCCCTTGCTGATATTTGCAGGTAGGAAGAGGAGATTGGTAGATATCCAGTGAAGATGTTAAGACTTGGGGCAAATAGAAAGTTTTGACAGTCAAATAGAGATGCCACTTTAATTCTGACAAAAGTCCAGGCCCTTACTTAGTCTTGGTTGAGAGCTTAAAGAAACAGTACTCGTAGTATTTTTATTTAATGACAAAATGGTGTTTTGTATATTATTGCCTGAGAGGTTTTATTATTTTCCACAGGCTTCTGTCTGGATTCTCCTGGGCCCTTGGACAGTAAAGAAAAGTATGTATTCACTGCTGTTAAAAGCTTCTGCTTATCGGGGCGCCTGGGTGGCTTAGTCGGTTAAGCGTCCGACTTTCGCTTAGGTCATGATCTCGCGGTTCGTGGGTTCGAGCCCCGCATTGGGCTCTGTGCTGACTGCCAGCTCAGAGCCTGGAGCCTGTTTCAGTCTGTGACTCCCTCTCTCTCTGACCCTCCCCTGCTCACGCTGTCTCTCTCTCCCTAGAAATAAATAGAAACATTAAAAAAAAAAAAAAAAAAAAAAAAAAAAAAGCTTCTGCTTAGGAAAGACTTAATTTTTTAAAGAAATTTGCTGTGTTCTGGATGGGAGCCCTGGATTTAACTGACCCTAGCAAGACTTCTGCATCCTAGAAATAAGTCTGGTGCCTTTAGAGAATGAATAGTTTGTGCCAGCAGTTTTTAAAACTTCCCTTCCTTTATTTTAGCTGTAATGTTTGGTGTTTAAGTCTCCCCCAAACCCTTGTTTGGGGTGAACTCTGACATCATAGCTTGAAACAACATGTGGATTTTAAGAGAAGACCTGGGCTTGTTCTTTTCACCTAGAAGCCCAGTATTGGGGGTGCTCGTGAGAACGGGACAGCTTCAGAAGTCTGTTCTTCCATCTTGCCTAAAGTGGGAATGTTTGGTTGCCTGCGCCCTCCCCAAACTATAGGATAGACACTGTAGCTGCTCATATGAATACCTCTCTTGTTTTATTCTCATTGTTTACCTTCTGATCTCATTGCAGCCTTGAAAATCCCATGAGGAGAATAAATTCCCTACCTGTAAGTTAGTTCCCTTTTTTATTTTGAGCTAATTTACATGAATCTGTCTCCTTAGCTGTTAGCATGATCTTAATTTAGACAGCAAAGGTTGTTCTTCCTTCATCTCACAAGCACCCAAAACACCCTGCCTGAACAGCCTCAATAATGGCTGCCTCTTGAGGGCTTTTTCTTTCATTTCTATCAGTTTTACAAAACGAATACCAGGAAGTATCCTTTTAATGCAAATGGTATTTTGGGGTTGATTTGGCACCTAAATCCCTACTAAAAGGGGTGTAGACCTACCTTGTGAGATTAGGTGTAAAGCCACGTAGTGGAATTGTCTATCCTGTGTTACTGCAAGGTAGAACCCTGAACACATTTCTTGGTTACCTCCCGCAGCGCGTGAGGATTTATTTAGCCCCTCTACCGTCATTATTTTTTCTTTTGAAACTGAATTTCCATTGAATTTTCATTTATGTGCCCTAATGTCTTTTTTCATTTTGACAGCAGAAGCTCTTGGGATGTAGCCCAGCCCTGAAGAGGAGCCATTCTGATTCTCTTGACCATGATGTCTTTCAGCTGATGGACCAGGATGAGAACAAGGAAAACGTGAGTGGCGTCAGTGTATGAACCAAGGCTAGAGGTAAAGCCACTGTGTCAGTGGCTTACAGAGAAGAGAAGTAAGTGGTTGGGCTGCTTTCTGAGACTAGACCTTCACCAAAGTCATTCATCATCTTTGTAGTCAGAGAAGCCTGGATTTGAATCCTTACTAGCTACGTGACCTTGATCCATTACTTCTTTTTAGGCTTCTTCGTCATCTTTGTATACAGATAAATAATAGTAACTTGTCAGATATTATGGGAATTAAATAAGATAATGTATATAAAGCATTTAAAATGGTTCCTGGCAGGGAGGGGTTGCTCAGATGGCAGCCCTTAGGGCTAATTGTATCCATGAATAGTTTATCTAGAAGAGTCTGCCCAGGCCTTGCCTCTCTCTTTGTGCTCACTCTGGGATGAGTTAATAAGCTCAGAAAAAGGCTAATAGTGCTTTCTACTGAACACACTGAAGCTGTACTAATGCCTGGTTTTCCCCTAAACTTGGCTTTTCTTGGGCTTGCCTGCTTGGAACTTTGTTCTGGAGAGGAAACAGCATGTATAGGTTGTAGTTAAAGAGCTCTTGTGATCTTAGGCCCCTCATTTAACCTGTAAGGTCTAGTTCCCTCATCTGTAAGATGGGGGTGATTGGGTTGCAGTTGCTGGTTATATGAGTTAATGCATAGAAAGTACTTAGTGGTTTGTTGGTGTGTAAATACTCTGATATTAGCTGTTAACTGCTCTGAGCACTTAATAAGTTAAGTGGCTGTTTTAGGTAGAGGGATTATAAGTGCTTTTAAAATTGAAGGAAATGGAATCATACAGAATGTATTCTGTCACTTCTGGCTTTCACTCAACATGTGAGATTCATTTATGTTGTTGACTAAAACAGTATTTTTATTTTCCATTGCTCTTAGTATGAAATACAATAATTATAAGTAGAAAGGAAAGAATTATCTGTTGGTAGGAAGACGGTGGAAAACAAAGCCTCCAAATCTAGAGTAAAAAGTTTTTTTTTTTTAAGCATTTTTATTTTTTAATTTTTTTAATGTTTATTTTTGAGAGGGAGAGCACTTGCACACGAGTGGGGGAGGTGCAGAAAGATGTGGAGACAGAGGACGTGAAGCAGGCTCTGTGCTGGCAGCACAGAGCCCAATGTGGGGCTCAAACTCACGAACTGCGAGATCATGACCTAAGCTGAAGTCGGGCACTTAACCAACTGAGCCACCCAAGTGCACCAAGAGTAAAAGGTTTTGACACCCGTTCACAGGCAATTATATTGAGACACTTTGCTTTAGATTTTAGAAAGTTGATTCAATTTGGCTTATTAACTCCGTGTTTTGTATACTTGGCAGATGTGTCTGTGGTGAGATAAAAAATGCTGCCTTAGAAGTTAGCTGTTGACAGTCTGAAATTCTTAGTGACACAGATTAAGTGTTGGAGTTAGCTCAGAAATGGGTAAATGCTTAGTTTGGAGGCAGTTACAGAGGTGAGCAGTGCCTACTCCCTTGACTGTCTCACCCGAGCTACAGCTAAGACCCTGGCTTTCATGGACAGGGGAAGACCTGTCGACTCTCCTGTCTTGCAGGAAGCCTTTGAGTTTAAGAAGCCAATAAGACCGGCATCTCGTGGCTGCCTGCACTCTCATGGACTTGAGGAGGGTAAAGATATCTTCACACAGAGGCAGAACTCTGCCCCAGCTCAGATGGTATGTGCTCTGGCTTTCACAGGGGAGTTCCTGGTGGGAAAGAATTAAAGCACCCTCTTTAATCTCGACTTAAAGACGCTATAGCTCTTGTCTTTACCTTGACTTTGTCATTTGACACTAGACTGTCACATCTTTGGTGTTTTTGCTGTCTGGATAGCAGACAGGCAGAAGCAGAGTGAAAGATAGTATGTTTGAAATACTGAACTTGAACAAGGAATATTTGACCTTGTCAGTTCTGGGGGGAATAATCTGCAGATATCCTAGGTCATTCTTCTAAGTGTGTACACGGTGGGATTATGTGTATTAATACTTGTTCTTTCACAGTGCCTCCAGGGTGGTTTTATTTGGAGACAGCACTTGGTTTCTTCCAAAGGTGGTTTATTAAGAACTATTATGGGGACTCCTGGGTGGCTCAGTTGGTTGAGTGTTCAACTCTTGATTTTTGCTAAGGTCCCGATCCCAGGAATCTGGGATTGAGTCCCATTTTGGGCTCTGCTCTGAGCATGGAGCCTGCTTGGGATTCTCTCTCCCTTTGTTCCTTTCCCCTGCTTGCGCGCTCTCTCGCTCTCTCACTCGCTCTCTCTCTCTCAAATGACAGGAACTATTATGGATTTCAATGAACCCACTGCCTATACGCTACTTGATAGTATTTGGGGCCACTTGCCCCAGGGTTATTTATTTGCCAGAGGCTGTCACTACTTCCACAGTTTCCTACTGGCAATCTGACAGCTTTAGACTAGAGAGAAAATGTAAGCAAAATGACCACATTTTGTTTCCAGATTTTCCTGGGAACTTGCATATAGCTTTCTAGTCTGGTTTCGGTCTGAAGTTCAGGTTCAGCCAGTAATGCTGTTCTGTCTAGCATTTGCACAGAGCACTTTTGCATATGTTTTTGTCTCAATCTTCATAAGCATGTGAAGTGGCTGAAGTTAGCCCATTTTACATATTGGGAAAGTCTGGTCAGGGAGGTTGCCAAAGGAGACTCATAAATAGAAGACCAGGATTTAACAGAATCTCCTGATTCCCAAGTACAAAGTAACCCTTTAAGTTCAGGATATCCAAAACTAATTAGAGTGCCCTTGAAGACCATATCGTCAGGGTTTATTGTGGTCCCCTGGCCATCCTTAATTATAAGTGACTTGTCCATCATTTATTATATCACATCTTCACTAGATGTGTCCCAGAACTTAGGTCACAAATATTGGTATTCTAGTGTGAGCCTTCAGTGTGTTGCCCCACAATAAGGTTACCGGCCTCTTGGTTCTAGTCGCTGAGAACTTGCCGGTGTGCCCGGGGCGTGCTCAGGAGCACTTGTGGAGGATCAGAGGCAGCCTAGAACTTTTGTGAAGCAAGCTGGTCCCTGAAGCAAAGTTGGCCAGGTGCAGAGAGGATTTCTCCCTAGGTGAATGACTGGACTGGCTCCAAAAAACCAAAAGGCCACTTGAGGATTAATCCCTTTAAAGGGATGGGTCTGCTGAAGGATTATATGTAGGACTTAAGTTGAGACTGCCTTGTTACTGTGGGGAAGAAAAGATATCTCTGAACATTTTTCCTGACTTTGGGAAGCACCTGGAAAAGAAATTATTCACTATATTAAACATATTAGTTTTATGATGGGGGTTTCCCAAAAGCAACAGGTTTGCCTAGTGAGATATCCCCATTTTTACTCCAGGAATGGTTCTCCTCAGAGAGCATGTAGTGGGGAGAAAAGCTTGGGCTTTGGAGTCAAACAGGTGAGCTGTGTGATCTTGGTAGCCTCTCTTAAGCATTGATTTCCTGATTTGATAAATAAGTAGAAAAGGATTAACTCACCTTAATGTGTTGTGAGGCTTCAGTGGGAGTAAACACTTGAGATTGTATCATAGTGTCTGGCACACAGTAATTCCTGAGTTAAAAACTGAGCACCTGTCATTTAAATTCCAAGTCTAAGGAACTAGGATCAGATGACATTACTGTATCACAACCTGCATATTGATCAGTGTTTACCGATTACAGTCCTCTGATAAAACAAACCTCGGCCCTTCATAAAAGAGGCCATCCCCACATCCCACTATAAGGTGACTTGCTTCTGGGAAGACTCTTTTGCGAAGGCTTCTAGGCCCAGTTCTACTCAGGGCTATGTGTGGACATCAAATCATTTTTCATCTTAGGACACATTATCCTTTGCTTAGCTGCCAAAATGTTACTTCTAGTAAATATAGTATGTTTTCCTCACAAAATCTAGTGACCCAACCAAGGAAATCAAGTCTGATTGTTAACAAGCTGTGAACTCTCTCTTCCAGCTTTCCTCGAATGAAAGAGACAGCAGCGAGCCAGGGAATTTCATTCCTCTTTTTATGCCCCAGTCCCCTGTCACTGCCACTTTGTCTGATGAGGATGATGGCTTCATGGACCTTCTTGATGGAGAGAGCCTGAAGGTACTGTGTGTGTGTTTCTACCCATTCCCCTAAGTACTCTGGAAAAGTCATGTGAAAAACAACAACAATTCCCCAGGGCTCGAGTTGGCTGATCTTTTTGTTCATTTGGTGGGAATTTATTGAGACTCTGCTTCTAATCTGATTAAATCTGAGGGGGGCGGGCAGGGTTCTTCAAAAGAAGACACTGAGAGGTTCCTTCTTATCCTGAAGGAGCTGACTGTCTTTTATGCAAAAAACATGAAACAAGAACAGTGTAGAACGAGCTGGAGAGACCAAGTCTACCTCCTCAGTACCCTTGGGGTAGCGGGATGCCTTTAGCTACATTCAGATGTCTGAATTGTGAAATGTGCTTCTCTTCTGGCCTTAACATACTGGGGAGTGGGAAAGAGGAGGACACATTAGATGCTTCCTGTGGCAAGTCTGATATTCCTCAGGTGGAGTCACACCTGAAACCTTCAAACTGTTAGTCTCTACTGAATCTTTGTGTTTCTCTTTCTTTAGAATGATGAGGAGACCCCATCATGCATGGCAAGCCTCTGGACTGCCCCCCTTGTCATGAGAAGGACTACAAACCTTGTAAGTTGTTCCAGTGTATTCAGAGAACCTGGAGTAATTAGGCCTCTGGGACAGAGTAAACTAGACTACATGGAAAACCAGTGCTTCTGCCCACATCACCACAGGAACCAAAAATAGTTTGATTTGAGATTCTGTCTTTGGGTCTATGGGCCTGTTTCTTGACCAGGTGCTAGTGTTCTCTGGTGTGAAGCACACTGTTTCTTCGAGTCTTTTTGGTCCTCGTTGGTATATGAGGAAGTCTGGCTAACAGATATGCATGTAGTTCTTGTTTTTATAATTTCTGGTTCATCCCAGCCTTCTTGGTCAAATTAATATTCTTGCTGTAGCTGTGACCATTCTTAACTTCTAGTTTAAGATCTCAGGAAAATACCTGTTAAATTGAATTTAAGGGGTTTTGAGAGAGAGAGCAAGCGAGAGAGAGAGAGCGAGTAAGCAGGAACGGAGGAGAGGCAGAGAGAGGGAGACCCAGAATCCAAAGCAGGCTCCAGGCTCTGAGCTGTCAGCACAGAGCCTGATGCAGGACTGGAACTCACAAACTGAAATCATGACCTGAGCCAAAGTTGGATGCTTAACCCAGGGCGCCCTGGGGTTCAGTTATTCTTAAACTAAGTAAGACTTGGTACTGGCCTAAGTTTTAATTGATGCTTGGTGAGTGAGCAATTTGTAGTTGACAAAAGAAATATGACCTTAGGCAGAAAAACTAGCTATAGGCACCATCTATACCCACTCAACCCAGCAGGTGGCCCTGTGGCAGACGGAGGCACTCTTCCTCAGGGGCATTGGCTGGAGAACCGTGGCCCAGAACAAAAAGAGGGAATGCTAACCATGCCGTCTTGATTGGAATTGAGAGAATATACTGGACTACCGTATTGTTTTACTGGTCACAGCTGAGCCAGTGTTCTCCAGTAGAATGAGGTAGATATGATGGACTGGTTGGAAAAGTTGGGACAGAAAGCCTTCATTTGAAGGGTATTAGTTATGTTCTTAATTGCAGAAAAGGAACTGCCAGTTTTGGACTAATGGGAGTTTAAGGGGGCTGTGAGATGGCCACTGTGGGGAGCTAGTGAGATTCCTGTAGCTATTCGTTTTTGAGCCAGAGTTAGGTATGGGAGGTCAGTGTGGGATGGGAAGGCTGGGGAGGAGGGGTCATCCAGGGTGGGATGTTGCAGAGGGCAAATCAAGTAGCAGCTTGAGGTTCCTCACAAGTGACAGTGATTGATGGCACCTTGGTGGTCTAAGCTGTGGGTGCAGGTACGGGTAATCTGGGGTTTGGCCCTGAGTGAGGCAGAGTCCACAGGCCGGGGCTTTGGTTAGTCTCAAAACTCTCCCTCAGGAGTTACTGAGGAACACACGTGTATGGGCACTCTTAGCTCCTCAGAGCTCTTGTTTGCAAAATGGGGAGCTGGCTATCCTCTGTTGCGGAGTCTCTGGCTGTTATCTTTCTCAGCCTTGTTTTGCTTTGTCCATGCTTTTCAACATTTATGTGAAGTCTGCCAAACATTTGGGACACTGCTTTATTTGCTTCCTGCTTAAAGATTCTGTTTTACCTCAGGTATTTTCCACATAGAGTTTAGGATTACTTCAGAGCTTAAAGGTGTTGAGAATATTACCTATAGATAATTGAAGCTTTATATAATCTTTATATGTTTTCATCTGTGTAAACTCCCCCACAGCTCATATTTAGGACAGATATTTGGGTTTCTGTTGCCTCATTTAAGTTAGAATTGCCTTTGACCCAGCCAGGCATTTCGTTTCAGCTGTTACTGATCTAAGCATATCCATGGATGACCACTTCATTGTTATGGGGTCCTAAAGTGGCCAGTGCTTTGTCCCTTTGCAGAGCAGAGCCCTCCCCTGGCCCTCACAGTGTGACCTGCTCTGAGAGGCTCTCTGGATTTGAGACGGGGCAAGCAGCTTGCTGTGGCCCCCAGCATTTGCTTCAGCCCAGAATTCGAGGGGTCAGTAGATAAGCTCTCAGACTGCTTTCACATGGAGACTTCCCTTCTTAGTAGTATCCTTAATTAGCCATTTTTATAGTCTGTATGTCATTATCTTGTCCTAAATAGGGTTTGTCCCCAGTGTCATCCTCCGTTACACCTGTTTAACTCAGCCTGCATATTAAAACTTCACACTTTCAAGTAGTAAGACAGCAAGGAGTGGGTTCTTTTTCCATGTCTCAGCCGTGGGATAGTGGAGTTATAGAGCCACCCAGAGGTGTGGCCGATGGCAGCTTACCCTGTGTGTGTGGCCTTGTGTGTCCCACTGAATGGGTGGGCATTGCAGATGCTTCCAGGGCAGGAATGTCCATCACCCTGGAAAGAGTCATACGCTATGAGCAGCCACCTGTGTGCTGTGAGCAAGTCGGAGGGTGATCCCCCAGAGTGGGCATGTTTGCCCAGGGTCTAAGGTGTGTGGGAACGTGTCAGGGGTAAGCTGTGTTGACTCATAAAAGCAGTTCATCTGAGGCAGTAGCATGGAGCCCTGTGAAGCTGGAGAATGGGGCAGAGCGAGGTTGTGACAGATTTCCCTTGTCTGCTAGTCTGAGGGGTGTGGATGGACTGACTTACCCGGGAGCATTAGGATTCCTCGAGTTACTTCAAGTAACTCACTAGTTACAAAGAGGGTAATGATTCAACAAAATGCTCAAGACTTTCTCTGAATCATGCAGAGGAAGAGATTGAACAAATCTTTGTAAATTAGGAATGGGTGGTAATTAGGTGCAATAGTGGTGAAGGAGAAGTCATGAGAATGACACCAAAGTTTTCAGTGTAGAGACACTCTTAAAATTCTTCCTTGGCTTTGATGGGTGTTTTTGTGTGTGTTTAAGCACCCTGGGAGGTAGGGAGCCTGCTGTCTCCGGTCTTCTCCATAGCATTTGGTTTGGTGTAGGTGTGCCCTCAATCATGCCACCTTATGTGAGTACAGCCACAGGTCAAAGAGAATGATAGGACTTAGGGATCTGGGTTTTAGACCCCACCTGAGCTACCCACAAATGGAGACCTTGAGCAATACATTTTTGTTTAGCTGCATGTTGCCCAATTTATAAAACGAGGGCTGATTAGGAGGAGGGACCACATTTGTTTCTAGTTCTAACATCCAGGTAGTTTGAATGAAAAAGACTTAAAATATCTTTAGCCTGAAGACTAAAGGCTTTTTTTGTTTTTTGTTTTGAGAGAGAGAGCAAGCACGGGGGAGTTGAGGGGTAGAGAGGGAGAGGAAATCTTAAGTAAGCTCCACACCCAGCATGAACCCTGATACAGGGTTCAATCCACCCTAAGATCATGACCTGATTTGAAATCATGAGTCAGATACTTAACCAACTGAGCAATCCAGGTGCCCTGAGTTTTTGTTTGAAGATTTTTCTCATTTATATTCCATATCATCTAGTGTAACACTTGACAAACAACAGTAATTCACAGGCTTTCTATTTTTTAGTTGAACATACTCATACTCACCCTATCAGTATAGTCTATAGACTTATGTTCGCATCAGAGATACTTTCAAACAGAAGAAGTGAGGCTGTGCCTGCACAGACACACATCCTCATAATTGTGCAAGTGCCCGACAAAAATCCAATGCTGTCACAGTACAAATTCAAAGTCACACACCCTCAGGAAGACCTATAAATTGATATCCTTACAATTTTACACCATCAATGCCCTTGAACTATAAACGGGCCAATGAACTATACTGTTGAGGCCACTTCCAAATTACAGTAGATTAGTGTGAATAGCTTTGAGGAAATAGGCTATATCAGTACAGATGCTTTGACTAAATTTACGAGGTCCTTTTGAAAGGCATAAATTATGTACAAAGTGAGGAAGCTTGGGAAATAGCTATCAGTGTTTTTAATTGGATTTAAAAATCACTGATAGAATATTGGGGCCCTTCATAGTGAGGAATTGCCTTGCACAGTTACTGCAGACTCAGTATTGCTGGCGCTGTATTCCAATTGTATCCGCCCTGAAGGAATTCGCAATTCCCTCCGAGACCCTGTTGAAAGCAGTGGATCCTCTTCCCATAGACTTCAGCAAAGTTAGGAGAAAATCGTTGGTCTCTGAGAGCTAGTGTGGGAGTGGCCCACTCTGCTGCAGATTATTGACCAGAACATTTCAAAGGAGCATCAGTGAAATTTTAGGATCTTTTTTTTTTTTAATGTTTTTTTAATGTTTGTTTGTATTTGAGACAGAGACAGACAGCATGAGTGGGGGAGGAGGGAGAGAGAGAGAGGGAGACAAAGAATCCAAAGCAGGCTCCAGGCCTTGAGCTGTCAGCACAGAGCCCAATGCCGGGCTTGAACTCACAGACTGTGAGATCATGACCTGAGCTGAAGTTGGATGTTCAACTGCTCGAGCCACCCAGGTGCCCCAGAAATTTTAGTATCATCTTGAAAAGGAGTGGTTTACCGGGGTGTAAAGAGATTCTGCGTGGAAGGAAAAGCTGGGCCAAGGCACACAGAGTCATGAACCGACAGATGAGCTTAGACTATCCCTACCATTGGTTAGATTGGCTGCCCTTGGACTCTGGGAAATTTGTCTTAGACCAAGTAGAGAGGACTTTTGAACACAGTTTTGAAGGCACTTGCTCCTCTGCACCCTTGCCCCCTACAAATTTACACCCTTTGTAGACAGTGGGCTTTTTTTAAGGGCATGGATTGTCTTCCCCATCTCCATATGTCAGCTCAGTATGTATGGATCGAGCACCAGGTCCTCAGTGTCTACTATGTGCCATGCCCTACAAGAATTAGTAGGGCTAGATGAATGGACAGGGTCTGTTTCCTAATTTAGGGTGGATCTTAAACTATCCCAGAAAGCCCTTGACCCATTCTCTTTACCATTCAAGTGAACGGGTGTTAATGGAAGATGGGTCTCTTTTTTCTCCCCCCCACTAGGGCAATCGATGCAAGCTGTTTGACTCTTCTTCCACATGTAGCTCTGTCACCCGGTCGGTGTTAAAAAGACCAGAACGATCTCAAGAGGAGTGCCCGCCTGGAAATACAAAGCGATCTCAAGAGGAGTACCCGCCTGGAAATACAAAGCGGAGAAAGAGCATGGCTGCGGCCGGTCCCGAAGAGGCAGCTGGTCCAGAGAAGCCCCAGGAGGTTAGTTTTGCAGGTGCCTTTTTACTTAAGGAGAATGATAACTCTATTTTGCAATTCTGAAATTTCCATTTGGCTTTTTTCTTTGCCAAGACTTAATATTTTCCATTTGTTTCAAGCATGTTGCTAATTGGCTGTTGAAGCATTTTTTTATGACGGCTGCTTTAAAATCCTTGTCAGGTTATTTCAACATCTGTGCTGTGGTGTTGGCTTCTATTGATTATCTTTTCCTATTCAAGTTGAGATTTTCCTGGTTCTTAGGATGACAAGTGACTTTTCAATTGTCTCCTGTATATTTTAGCTATTATAAGACTCTGTTCTATGTAAATTTTATGTTTTAGCACACGTGATACTGCAGGGATGATTGGAGTGGAAGTTTACATTCCCCAGCACAGCTTCCCTTGACACATAGGATGACCTCATTATTGCGGGCAGGAGTGGGAGTTCAAGTTCCCCACTAGACCACCCCAGTGGAGTGGAGGCTGGGCACTTAATTATGGCTGGGCAAGAGCTGCAGGTCTAAGCTCCCTACTTGCTGACCAGACACAGTGTAGGGCCATCATTTTTTCCTTGGTCTTTGGCTATAATAGTGTTACTGTCTAAACGTTTAGTTTTCTGTCTAGGGGGCGCCTGGGTGGCTCAGTTGGTCTCACAGTTCCTGAGTTCAAGCCCCATACTCTCAGCACAGAGCCTGCTTCAGATCCTCTCCCTCTCTCTCCGCCTTGTGCTCTCTCTCTCTCTTCCCTCTCTCCCTCTCACAAAAATAAATTAAAAAAACTTGTAAACATTTTTAAAAATAAAAAGTTTTCTGTCTTGATAGGCTGCCCTCTTCCTAGTCCTTTGGCTAAGGAGAACAGGTTTTCCTTAAGGCTTCTTCTTTCTTTGGGCTTGCTGCACTGCCGTCTCCTGATCTGCTTGGAACTATACATTTCCTACTACTTCAGGTTTGTCTCACAACTTTGTATGGGGTTTTCATTGTTTAATGCTTATTTATTGTGAAGGGGAGAGAGACAGTGGGGTGGGGGGCGGGCAGAGAGACAGGGAAACACAGAATCCAAAGCAGGCTCCAGGCTCTGAGCTGTCAGCACAGAGCCCTATGTAGGGCTCAAACTCACCAACCATGAGATCATGCCCTGAGCTGAAGTTGAAACCTTAAGGGACTGAGCCACCCAGGTGCCCCTATAGTGTTTTTCATTGTATTTCTAAGTATTTTAATTCTTTTCTTAATTCAGACCTGTCATGACCTTGTAAAAGTTTAATTTTTATAAATGTTTCATCACCTCTACTCAAATCAGTTGCTCATAGTTATGTTTTGTTTTCATGTTATTTTGGAACTTTACTAATATATCATGAATTTCTCTGTAGGTCAGTACACAAATATAAATTCTTTTTATTTATTTATTTTTAAAGCACTTAGGACATTCATTCATTTTAAAGTTTTATTTTGAGAGAGAGAGAGAGAGAGAGAGAGACCAGCAGGGGAAACGCAATGAGAAAGGGAGAGAGAATCCTAAGCAGGCTCTACACTGTCAGCATGGAGCCTGATGTTGGGCCTGAAGCCCCCAACCACGAGATCATGACTTGAGCTGAAATCAGAGAACTGGGCACTTAACCAACTGAGCCACCTAGGCGCCCCAGAGCTTTTTTTTTGAGACAGTGCAAGCAAGCATGTGGGTGCTGGAGCAGCAGGGAGAAAATCCTAAGCAGGCTCCAGGCAGCCAGCACAGAGCCTCAGGGCTCGATCTCAGATACCAAGAGTCAGATGCTCAGCTGACTGAGTCACCCAGGCATGCTCCATGATTACTCCATTTTTATTAACTTGTTCATATATTTTGGATTGGATTCATAGTTTTCCTGATTTTAAAACTATTCTTCTTGAAATGTCATGTTTGGCTTATTTAGAATTACTTTTATCTGTACATGGTTTTCCTTTATTATACTATTCCTTATATCAGGTTTTGGTATTGATGTTTGATATTTGGCATTGTAAAATAAACTGGAGGATTGCCCATGTTTTCTGTAGCATGAAAAGGTTTGAATAAAGACTACTATTCAAAGGTCTACTAGATGACAGCCATGAAAACACCTAGACCTGGCATCTTACATTTTATAATCTGCTTTAGTTACGTAATACTCGATGAACATTTTACTTTTTCTAATTAAAAGTGGAATTCTTGGAGTGCCTGGGTGGCTTATTTGGCTGAGTATCCAACTTTTGATTTTGGCTCAGGTCATGATCCCAGGGCCAAGCCCCACATGGGTCTCCATGCTGAGTATGGAGACTGCTTAAGATTCTTTCTCTCTCCCCTGCTTGCACTCTCTTTCTCTCTAAAAATAAAATAGATCTCAGACCATGATATCATGGTCCGTGAGTTGAAGCCCTGCATCAGGCTCTATGCTGACAGTTCGGAGCCTGGAGCCTGCTTCAGATTCTGTTTCTCTCTCTCTCTGCCCCTCTGCCCCTGCTCACACTCTGTCTCTCTCTCTCAAAAATAAACAAACATTTAAAAAATGTGTTAAAAAATAAAATCTTAAAAAATTGTAGAGTTCTCGGTTAAAGTGCAGGAACATTTATGGAACTTTGCATCTTATACATGCTAACAAATTGCCTTCCAGAAATCTTCTAGTTTATATATCTATCAATATTCAGGAATTAAAAGGATTGATTTATTTATGTATTTAGAGAGAGCAAGTGAGCACGAGCAGGGGAGAGAGAGGGAAGGAGTGAGAGAGAATCCCAAGCAGGCTTCATGCTGTCAGCAAACCGTGCGACTGTGACCTGAGCCGAAGTTGATCGCTTAACCAACTGAGCCACTCCAGCGCCCTGCCTGCCTTTTCTCTTAATACTGTTCTTTTGATGGAGAGAATTTCTTGATTTTTAAATGTATATCAATTAATCTTTTTTATTTATGTTTAGTGCCTCTTTTTCTCCCCCCACCCCTCACCTTTTGAAGTAATCTCTACACCCAACATGGAGCTTGAACTTACAACCCCAAGATCAAGAGTGGCATATTTTAGGGGCTCCTGGGTGGCTCAGTTGGTTAAACATCTGACTTTGGCTCAGGTCATGATCTCATGATTTGTGGGTTTGAGCCCTACATCAGGCTGACAGCTCAGCCTGGAGCCTGCTTTGGATTCTGTGTGTGTCTCTCTCTCTCTCTGCCCCTTCGCCATTCATGCTTTGTCTCTCTGTCTCTCAAAAATAAGTGTTAAAAAATTTTTTTTTTTTATTTTTAAAGAGTGGCATACTCTACCAACTGAGACAGCCAGGCACCCCCAAGCCCTGGCTTTTTTTATTGGAAAATAGTATTTAGAGACCATAGTGTCCTGTAGGAATGTTCATTGCACCTCTAGCGCTTCTCAGTGGATAGAGCTAAGAAATTTATTTTAGGCTTAGCCTTAATTTTAATTCCCCCTTTTAAAAAGGTGGGAAAAAGGAAAACTTAGTTTCCGAGGATTTCAGTTAGACACTGAAATAATAGGAGACCTAAGTCAGTGACCCATATTCTCTTTTTTTCAGTCCAGATTCAGTCAAATAAGAAAAATATTTTATTTGCTAAATATAGACATGTACATGTCACCTTCCTCCTGGTGACATGTTCTAGGTGAATGTTTTCAGAAGTCCTATTCAGAACCCTGACCTCATTTTCCACCTTTGATTTGTTACAGATTATACATCAGTCTTTATCCCTGGCATCTTCCCCTAAAGGGACCATTGAGAACATTTTGGATAATGACCCAAGGGACCTTATAGGAGACTTCTCCAAGGTAATTCTAGGCAGATGCAAGGAGAGCTGCTCCGGCTATGTGATTTAGGCTTTGGGTTGTTTCCTGGAACCCTCCCTCCCACTCCATCTTTCTCCTTCCCTGGGGTGGCTCTTGTGTCCCCCAAGGAGACACAGTTTGAAATTTTTAAAGATAAGGAAACAAACTCGTGATCAGTTGTATCTTGGTCTCTGTGGGACTGTAGAGCTTATTGGTACTGATCAGAGGAAGTAGGAAGCCACCCACCAGCCACCTCGACTCCCACCCAAAGGCCAGGCTCTTTGGGAACTGTGTTTTAGTGCAGCAAAGTACAAAGAAGCAGGAATAAACCTGTAGCCACACTACACATCTGTATATCAAAAGGTTATCTTAGAAGGTCCAGGGTTGAGACTGAATTTCTCTATTGTCCAGAGAAGCATAGCCTTTGAAGGAGAAGGCCCCCGGGGAAGTTGGGAGGACGATCTGCTGATGGCCTGATATGTATGAATTTGCTGTGTAATGAGGTGGCCGCCTTTGAGCTGTGGTAAACTATGAGGGTAGGACAGAGAACGTGTCCACAGCCTGTTAAGCCACGGATGATGTGAAGACTACCAGATCAATTTCTTATTCATCAGCTAACATCTTTTGAAGCACTTATTGTTATGTGTTCAGTAAAGATTCCAAAATGACACCCAGTTCCTTTCCTCAAAAACTTACCACGAGGTCAGTAAGACCTGCTGTGCCATATACCACATGGGAAATTGAAGTGAATGTCCTGATGGTAGGAGTCAGGGCCATATGTCATATTTCAGCCAGGTGAGTGTTGATGGAATAGGAGCACATAGGGGGTCAAAAATAGGAGACCCTTCTGATCTGAAGGAAAGAGTAAGCAAAGACTGGGTGTATTCTTTTTTTTTTTTTTTTTTTTAATGTTTTTATTTATTTCTAGGAGAGAGAGAGCATGAGCAGGGGAGGGTCAGAGAGAGGGAGACACAGACTCTGAAACAGGCTCCAGGCTCTGAGCTGGCAGTCAGCACAGAGCCCGACGCGGGGCTCGAACCCACGAACCGTGAGATCATGACCCAAGCGAAAGTCGGAAGCTCAACCGACTAAGCCACCCAGGCGCCCCAGACTGGGTGTATTCTTATATGGTGGACACTTGTATTGAAGCTATTGGTTGTTTGCCATAATGGCCTTGCATATGGCTGTGGGGATGGGTGATCTCTTGGTTCAGCCACTTGGCCTAATGAGTAATTGCTGGTGTGCCCATCTTTCCCCTCAAGGCCAGGTCTCCTATTTTTCCCAATTCCAGTGCCCAACACCATGTTCCTCACAGTCTGGTTACAGAGATGAGGGTTCCTGACAAAAGCAGGGGGAAGGAAATTACCTGAGGTTTCTGTATTTACATCTGGTTCACTAGCTAGCTAACCTTGGCTAGGCTTTACATTTGAGAATGAGGATAATATGCCCTGTAGGTATGTTTGAAAATGAAATGTCAGGATGTTAATGAGGTACCTAGATGAGTAATGCATTTAATGTTGCATTTATAGGCTTTCAGATTTGCTAAGTGTCTTTTTTTTTTTTAAGGGTTATCTCTTTCATACAGTTGCTGGGAAGCATCAGGACTTAAAATACATCTCTCCAGAAATTGTAAGTCCCCATTTTGGATCCTGCCACCCATGAGGTATTTGAATCTAGCTGTTTCTGGCAGCCAAAGTTGATTCTCCTCGGCTTTCTCCCCACAGATGGCATCTGTCTTGAATGGCAAGTTTGCCCACCTCATTAAAGAATTTGTTATCATTGACTGCCGGTATCCGTATGAATATGAGGGAGGCCACATCAAGGTATGGGTTCCTGAGGCTTACTGGTGAGCCCTGCTGTCATGGGAGGCGTAGAAGCAGCCCTGACAGGATCTGTGATTTTATTTTTTTATTTTTATTTTTTTTTTAAATATTTTTATTTATTTCTAGGAGAGAGAGAGAGCGTGAGCAGGGGAGGGTCAGAGAGAGAGGGAGACACAGACTCCGAAATAGGCTCCAGGCTCTGAGCTGGCAGTCAGCACAGAGCCCAACGCAGGGCTCGCACCCACGAACCGCGAGATCATGACCTAAGCAAAAGTCGAACGCTTAACCGACTAAGCCACCCAGGCGCCCCTGGGATCTGTGATTTTAAAAAGGAGGGTGGTGACATGACACCTGGCAGCTTGCTGGCTCACATGCTGGTTCTAAGAACGTTTTTAAGCGGTCTTGACTCCTGGTGCACTGGAGAATGTTCCCTGGCCTCACTACTGACCACCACCTATACAGTAAATGCTCTCTATCCTGTGTCTCACACCTTCACTGTGATGGGCATTTCTAGGTGGTACCACTGATTTCTAAGCCAGGCCTGAGCACCACAGGGCTTCTGACCAGAAGCCAGCCTCTGGTGACATGTCCCAGTCTATGCTGGGCTTAGTGATGCCTCTCAGATTGTAACTGAATTAAGCTGCCTAATGGAGGTCCAGTGTTGTCAATTTAATCTTTTAATTAATAAAATAGTGTTGAAATCTAGTAAAGGGGTACATTAAATACAACATTAGTGTTTGTCAGTATCTTAGTGGCTTTGAAAGTCCCAAATTCATAAATCCTACTACTCAAGCCCACTGTAGTCATAAGTGGAGGGGCCCGATTACAGATGACTGTCACAGAGTCATTACAGCAAGTGTGATACACACAGGTGCCAAGAGTCTCTGGTGCCTTCTTCTCAGGGTGCGGTGAACCTGCACATGGAAGAGGAGGTAGAAGACTTCTTGCTCAAGAAGCCCATCGTTCCTACTGACGGCAAGCGTGTCATTGTGGTGTTCCACTGCGAGTTCTCTTCTGAGCGAGGCCCTCGCATGTGAGTGCTGTGTGGAACTGGGCTCTGGGGCGTGGGCCCACGGTGCTTTTGTGGGATGTGGCAGTGGATGGCTCGCACTGGCGGCGTCCTTCACACCGAGCACCCTCTTGCATGTCCCAAGTCATTTCTGTGCCTTGGCCTGCACACGTGATGCGCAAATGTCCTGTTTTGTAAAAGTTCAAATTCATGTGTAGCAGATGTTTTCCCAAATTTTTACCTCTTAGGCAGTCAGTTGATTTGATGAACAGCTTTCTTGAGTGTGGCTTTGTAGGCCCGACCTGGCAGTTGCCAAGGGCTTTGGGCCTTATCCGGCCCAGTCTTGTCTCTGAGGCTAGCATAGTCGTACCGGAAGGACAGAGAGGGACAGCCAGAGAGGGGGCGGAGACCAGGGCAGGGCGGACTGCAGTCTTGACTAGAATGGGCCGAGGTAGACAAGCCCACAGCCCCAGGTTCTTGTGCAGCCTTTTATTTTGAACTGGTTCGAAAGTCAGGCCATTTTCCTGCACGTTCCTCACTTGATTTCCCCAGTGGCTAATGTTTTGCCACATTCATATACGTACAACCACATGCACAGCTACACTAGGAACTTGGCTCACGTGACCATCTCCCCATCTGCCTCCTAAGGACAAGGACTTGCCCTGTGTTTAGCACAAAACCGTGATCACATGAGGAAGTGGGATTTGAGCAAAGCCTGATGTTTGTTCACAAGTGGGATTATTCACTCTACAGATACTTACTATTGCTCTCAGGTGCTAGAGAGTGTTCTGGTTACTGGGGAGAACAGCAAAGTATAGGAGAACAGAAAACCCTACCTTCAGGGAGCTTGCATTTCAGAGTGGGCAGGAGGCAGACAAATCCAATAAGTCTGTGTTAGAAGGTACTTCAGAGACAAGACGAGGTAGGTGCTCTGGGACAGGTTGGAGGAACAGGCTGGGGGCCAAAGTAAGTAAGTGAGTGGAGTGGAGAGAGGGGGAGAGCTGCAGGGACAGGGTACCAGGAAGTGGTCGGAAGGAGCCACTGGCCATATGAGGGTTTTGGGGAAGAGTATAGGGTACATGCAGGTGTCCTGAGGCAGAGCAGGTGCCGCCTATTTAAAAACTACAGGAAGGAAGAAAGCCGCCAGCTGAGATGGGAAGTGAGGAAGGGACCCTGGGCCAGTCGGCTAGGGGTGTGGCAAGAGTGGCGAATGCAGTGGGAAGCTGGCTCAGGTGCTGTCACTGCACAGGAAGTACAGGTGGTAGCAGGGAAGACGCTGAAACAGGGGTTGGACAGTAGGCTGTTTAACTTGGAGAAAAGACAGCTGGGGAGAGACTGTCTACCTTCCACCACCCGTGAACTCTTCCGAATGATCACACTTGGCCAGCAGCTCACCCCTCAACACTGATTGTTTCCAAGAATGAACATGAAGTTGGGAACAGTGTGTAAGGAGTCACGCCACACCGCGGCTCTCACTGCGCTGTTGTCCCACGTCCCTTGTCTCTGTATCAGAAGAGCTAACCCTGCCGTGGCCTACCTTCTCAATAGGTGCCGGTACGTGAGGGAGAGAGATCGGCTTGGTAACGAGTACCCCAAACTCCACTACCCTGAGCTGTATGTCCTGAAGGGCGGGTACAAGGAGTTCTTCCTGAAGTGCCAGGTAAGCTGAGGTCCCTGGAGAGCATGGCCACCCCTTACCCAGGTTGGACAGTTGGGTCTGTGCGCTCGTCTTGGCTGTTTCTTGTCTGGGGATTTGCCACGCACAACGAAGGGCGCTAGAGGCTGCTGTGCCGACATGGGGAGCTGGCTTAACAGTGTGAGGCAGACGCCCCCTGATCATCCTCTCTTGTGCGCAGTCTCACTGTGAGCCCCCCAGCTACCGGCCCATGCACCACGAGGACTTCAAAGAAGACCTGAAGAAGTTCCGCACCAAGAGCCGGACCTGGGCAGGGGAGAAGAGCAAAAGGGAGATGTACAGCCGTCTGAAGAAGCTGTGAGGGCGGTGGGGCCGGACCGCAGCAGCCAGAGCCTCCCTCCATGCCACCTCTTCCCTCTTCGCTGCAGAGAAATTGAGCAGAGGGGCCAGCGGTGTGGAGAACGGGCCTGGGGCTTGCACGCCTCGCCCGCACCCGCGCTCCCAGGGCTCCTGCCGGCATTGCCTCTTCTGTCCCCGTAAGACGTTCTCTGCCTCGAGACTGTCTGTCAAGGCTGTGACTCGCCACAGCAGTTCCGAGCACCAAGCCAAGAAGTTCTGACCCCTCACCCCCGCTGTTGGACGAACGACCTGAGGCCTTATTGACACTGTCCTCTCGTGAGGGGACGGGGTAGGAGGGGGAGAAGGAGCGCGAGTGGAAAGCTGCTGGCCACATACCAAAGACAGCCTGGGAAGGGGATGGTCTCTGTGGGATAACCCGTATCTTTAATTTATTCAACTTCATCAATCACTTTAATTTTTTTTTTTTTTATAACTCCTGGAGACTTTTATTTAACTGCTTCTTTAAGTCACAATACTGCCATTCTAGGTAGGGTTTTATCATCCCAGGGACTACCTCTGCTTTAAAAAAAAAAAGAAAAATGTATGGAGAGAAGAAGAGGCAAACTTGTGTTGAGGGACAGAAGTAGGAGCTCTGTCACCCCCAGGAGGCACTGTGGTACTGGGGCTGCTGCTATTTAAAGCCAAGGACTGAGGTGCCAGTGGGAGCGGGCACTGGACTCAGACTTGGCTACAGGACATAAGCTAAACCTCCCAGACCTACCTCGAAGGCCACTGAGATCTCTGGGCAGGGGACCTATTCCTCACCCCAGTTCCCTGTGATGTTGGCTGGCATAGGAGTCATAGGAAAGCACTTCAGGCAGCTTCCATGGGGCCACCCCCAGGCCAGTGTTGGAATGCAGTAGTGTAGGCGTCCTAGACTAGGGGGAGCAGGGCGGGAGGGGGAACTCTGGGGTTGGGGAAGGGAGCATACACCGAGTGTCTTCTATTATTATTCTGATACTCTTGAATAGCTTTTAATTTTCTAAAAATAGTCATTTTATGAGTCAAGGAGTATCAAATCAGTGTTGGCTGGGCCACCCAAGGTTAAGGTGGGCTGGAAGCCCTGGGCATTAGGAGAGGGATATGGGCGCTGGCATACAGATGACCATATAGAATGTGTTTCTCAGGAGGCAGCGTGGTGAAGTTTAAAGGTAAAACTTTGAGTTTATCATGTTTGAATTTGAGGGATAGTGAGTGATGGCTCGTCACTAATTGCCCTTTCATCTACCTCCATGGAAATGGGGGTTTCAAAGGAACAGCTCCTTTCCAAGGAGCTGGGGCTGCGTTGGTTGATTCTGGACAGGCCTGTTTGGTTCCTGCTTATCGCCACCCACAGTCACTAGCCTCCTCACCATCTCTGCTCCATTGGGGCGTAGCCAGGTTTTTCTTACACACAGGTGCCAGTCTCCCCACTTGGCTTCCTGCTCTGGAGGTGAGGGGGGAAGCAGTGATGATGGAGACGGCTGGTTGCTGTTCTGGGTTTGAGTTGCATTTGGCTATAAAACAATCTTGTTAGAAAAAGTGGGGAGGAGGGGAACAGGAGGAGAGAGGAAGGCCTCTTCCCCCTCTCACCACACAAAAGACACATCTCAGTTGGTCTCTAATGTTGCTTAAAGGGATTCTGTTGGTTGAATGCCTGGAGAGGGAGGTGGGATGGCCTTCATATTGTACCAGCTTAGCTAGCATTGCTGACCAACTGTTACAGGCTCTGAAAATAAAAACAATCCTGAACCCATGCTCTCTACCTAGTTCTTGATGGATTTAAAAAAAATTGTGATTCCCTTCAAGGTTCTGGGACCATACTTGACTAAAACCGATGGCAGAGGGTTGCAAGAGTAGCCATATTTCATCAAGAGGCCAGAGGGCTCCCATGTGGCATGATTTCAGGGATGGCCAGAATGACCTCTAGTTGCTACCCTGATTCCAAAAACTTGTCATTCAGATTGATTTGCAAGATGAAAGAGGCACAGTGCATGCAAAGGTTGCCTGAAACACTAACACTTCTTCCCAATATCTGTTAATTCATATGGATGAAGCAACTGTGCAAAGGAAGGATGTTAGAGACAGGAGTTCCAGGTGTGCTCTGAAGGAGAGGATACTGAACGAGATAGGGCAGGTGTTGGCAGGTCACTGGCCCACGCAACCACCGGAGAGACTTTGAAGTGTGATTGATGCTGGGGCTACTGGCCGGATTGGGTGGCAGCTGGAGCAGAGTACATTCTGCCTAGAAAATAGCTTCTGTTCCTTTTACATATACTTCACATCTTCCCTAAATACATAGCAAATGGTGAAACCTAAAACATTTTACCCTTGGTCCCACCTCAAGCATTTAGACCTTGGTTCCCTTCTGTTTGCATCTATAATCGACATTATTCCCATGTTTTAGAATTGTAAGACCATGCATGAAGAAAGGAAGTCCCCTATAATCCTGATCTCCAGTGTTTATGTGTCAGGAAGATGAGAGGGGTGCCTGGCTGGCTCAGTGGAGCATGCAACTTTTTTTCCCCCAATGTTTATTTTTGAGAGAGCAAGCGAGCATGAGTAGGGGAGGAGCAGAGAGATGGAGACAAGAATCCAGACTCTGAACTGTCAGCAGAGAGCCTGACGTGGTGCTCAAACTCAAGAATTGTGAGTTCATGACCTGAGCCAAAATTGGACACCCAGCTGACAGCCATCCAGGCGCCCCTGGACCATACAACTCTCAAGGTTGAAATTCAAGCCCCAGGTTGGGTGTAGAAATTGCTTGAAAATAAAATGGGGTGCCTGGGTGGCTCAGTAAGTTAAGCATCCCAACTCTTGGTTTTGGCTCAGGTCATGATATCATGGTTTGTGAGATTGAGCTGAGTCCAGCTGTGGGCTGACAGCACAGAGTCTGCTTAGGACTCTGTTTTCTTCTCTTTCTGCCCCTTTCCCGCTCTCATATACTCTCTCAAGTAAACTTTTTTAAAAAGTGTGTGTGTGTGTGTGTGTGTGTGTGTGTGTGTGGCTATGGTCTAATGTATCCCATATTACAGTCCCTTCCCAAAGACAAAAGTCCATATTCCTAGTGAGAAGATACAAAAGTTTTGATTAAATAGACCACATAAACTTTAGGTTTTCAGTTGAAATAGCTGATCCCTGCTTGTAATGAGTATTATCTGTACATATTTAAAAACACATGGAAGGGGTGCCTGGCTGGCTCCACCAGAAGACCACATGACTCAATCTCAATGTCATGAGTTTGAGCTATATGTTGGGTATAGAGATTGATTTTAAAAAATAATAAAAAGCACATATGGGGTGCCTGGGTGGCTCAGTCTGTTAAAAAAAAATTAAAAGCCTATATAAAATGTTAATTTGGGTATGCTGCTTTTCCTCAAATTTTCAGAATAATTTAAACTTCAACATTTGTTTCTGGGCCATTAAGGTTTTCCTTAAACCCATCTTAACCAAATTATTTTTGAGGACAGTAACTTTATAAAATTAAACTCTAGCCCATGTGCTAAGATTTAACCCCAGCCTTAGCTTATGTTCATCTTATGCTCCAATAACAGATACGGTTCCGTTTCTAGAATGCGCCCTGCCCCCTGAGCCTTCCTTCAAAGTTTGAGAACTAGTTACTGAAGGGTCTTGGGTAAGACAACTCACTAAAAAAGTTTGGAGTCAGGGGCACCTGGGTGACTCAGTCAGTTAAGCATCCGGCTCTTGGTTTTGGGTCTAGTCATGATCTCCCAGCTTTCTGAGATGGAGCCCAGTGTCAGACTCCGTGCTGACAGTGCAGAGTCTGCTTGGGATTCTCTGTCTCTCGCTCTCTCCACCCCTTCCCCGCTCACACTGTCTCAAAATAAATAATAAAATAACAGACTAAATTCAAAATAAATTTAAAAAATTGGAGACTATCAAGAGACTGCATTTCTATCAAGCTCCTGATGCCACAGGTCCTTGGGCCACACTTTGAGAAGCCAGCCTGGATGAAGCAGTAGTAGCTGAGGCTGCCTGGCTGATGAGGAATGATGGGGACACAGCCACAGGGGAAGCTGTGGGCATGGGAGACAAGGGCGCTGGGCACTAGAACCTGGTGGTGGCTGGATGGCAGTAAGGCGGAGGGAGAGACCATGATTGTGTTCTGGCTCCTTCCTGAGGAACGGGGTAGGCCATTGGCACTTAGAGCAAGAAATCTAGGAGGAAAGGAAATATCTGCATCGGGGAACTTTATAAAGCTGCTGGCCTATATTCTTCCTAAATGTCGGTGTCACACAGGACAGGGGTAGAGGAACTTCTGGATTAAAGGAGACTCGAGACAAATTAAGTATAGGATCCTGGACCAAAACAAAAAGTGCTGTAAAGGACATTTTTGGGACAATTGACAAAACTTCAATATGGACTGTTGATTAGGTTAAAATATTGCCTCAGTGCTAAATTTCCTGAATTTGATAATTATATAAGGATATCCTTATTCTCAGGAAATAACAGCAGTTAAGAAATATGATGTACGGGAGTGCCTGGCAGGCTTGATTGGTGGAGCCGACTCTTCATCTCATGGTTATGAGTTCAAACTCCACATTGGGTGTGGAGCCTACTTAAAACAAAAGTAAAGGAGGGGCGCCTGGGTGGCTTAGTCGGTTAAGCGTCCGACTTTCGCTTAGGTCATGATCTCGCAGTTCGTGGGTTCGAGTCCCGCATCAGGCTCTGTGCTGACTGCCAGCTCAGAGCCTGGAGCCTGTTTCAGTCTGTGACTCCCTCTCTCTGACTCTCCCCTGCTCACGCTGTCTCTCTCTCTCTCTCCTAGAAATAAGTAAAAATATTAAAAAAAAAAAAAAAGTAAAGGATGTAATTTACTTCCATATGGAATAACAATAATAAAAAGATGCAAACGTGTGTGTGTAAGAGAGATACAGAGAAGAGAAAGTAAATGGCATAAATGTGAAAAATCAATGGCTTTTCTTTTTTTGAGTAAATTCTATGCCAAAGATGGGGCTTGAACTCACCACCAGGAGATCAAGAGTTGCATGCTCTACCAACTGAACCAGCCAGATGCCCCCCAAATTAATGACCCTTTGATAAAGAATATAAGAGTACCATTTTTGCAACTTTTCTGTATAAAATTGTTTCAAAATAATTTCAAGAGGAGAGGACTGCAGCGCTCAGCTCCTATGTGAACAGTTCAGGTGTGGGCAGCTGCCAGTCTAGATGCCTGGGTGGTCAGGGAATGAATGTGAGGGAACTACTCTGTGGAGATATCCAGGCTTTTGACATCGACATGTCCAAAACACCCTAATGGCACTGGACACTGGATTGAACTGGTGTAGGAGGGGTGGGTGGGTGAGGCCTAGGCAAGTGGAGGGAAGCAGCAAAAGGCAGGAGGGCAGGAAGTCAGCTCCGGGGCAGGGAGAGGGACAGGGAAGGGGAGTGAGGTCACGGGTGCCAGCCGGGTCACAGGAGGGCCTGGGAGATAAGGGAAAGCTCTGCAGGCTGGAGCCAGCACGTGGCCTTGATGAACAAAGGCTGCCCACTCTGGGTGGGGGCGGAGGAGCGACAAGGAGAGAGGAAGAAACAACATCAGGGGCAAACAGGGTGATCTGAGGGAGTTCTCAGCCATGATGTGACTGTGACCTGGCCGGAGGATTGGGAGTGGGGATGACCTTGATGATTCTAAGATCTTAAGACCTTGGTTGTTCATTTGGACTTCCAAGCGGTGATGCCTGGAAGTGGTGTACAAGTTCAGTCTAGGGCTCGCTGTTTACACACTCCCAGGTCAGAGAGCTCGCTCTTTCCAGGAGGTAGCCCCTTGCAGTGATGGCCAGAGCGGGTCAGCTCTTTTCCCGGCAAAGGCAAATGGCCCGGCCTGACGCCTCCACCAAACAAGCGTTCTTTGTTCTCGAATTTCTCCTCCTGGCTGGGCTTGCAGCTGCGACTGCTGCCATAACCGGGTAGGTCACCAGATGGCGGTAGTGCCCCAGCTTAGCCTCCCAGGACTGTGCCTCCCAGCTTCTCTTCTCCACACCGTAACTGGGAGGAGCTGGGGTCTCGGCAGGAGCTCCCCGCCCCACCCTGGCTTCCAGCTGCATTTAAGGGCATTTCGCCTGCCCTGAGTCCAGGCGAAATTGTGGCTGTTCCTTGTTTAGGCTGCAGTTGCCAATGGCCTAGTTCAAACAAGCAAGAGCACCAAACGTGGAAAGTAAACCAAACGTGGAAAGTAAAGGAGGGATGGGGGGGAAGGGGTATCAATGTTTATTTTTATTCTTTTAATAATTATTTTTTAAGTAGTCTCCAGGCCCAATGTAGGGATTGAAATCACAACCCTGAGATTAAGAGTCATGAGCTCTACTCCAGGTGCCCCATCAGTGTCTATTTTTAATAAATATGGCAAAGTGGTTATCATGGAAGAAACATAAGATCTTTGTTGGGTTTCTTTCTTTTTTAAGATTAAAATTTTTTTAAATGTTTATTTATTCTGAGAGAGAACATGCATAAGCAGGAGAGGAGCAGAGAGAGCGAAAGGGAAAGAGAGAAAGAATTCCAAGCAGGCTCCATACTGCCCGCAGAGAGCCTGACATGGGGCTCGAACTCACAAACCGTGAGATCACGACCTAAGCCAAAATTGAGTTGGACGCTTAACCAACTGAGCTACCCAGGCACCCCAAGATTTTATGATTTTTAAGTAATTTCTACACCCAACATGGGACTTGAACTCACTACCTTGAGATCAAGAATCCTTTGCTCCACTGACTGAGCCAGCCAGGTGTCCCTTTGGGTGGGTTCTTTATATTTCATTCATGGTTTATTTTGGATGGCATAGGGTAGGAATCATCTCAATCTCTTCAATGCCTAAACTCTTTCCCCTTGGACGGTGCCGAGCAATTGCTAGGCCTTAATCAAGAAATAAGAAGGCCTACAGCAATTCTGGCTTTATTCCCTACTTGCTGTGTGACTCTGAGCAAAACACTTACCTTCTCTGGATTTTACAGGGCTCATCTATACAGGAAGAGCTCGGGCAATACCCCCAACCCTCCAACCCAGGACTCCTATACCATTCCTGCACACATGTCCTCACCTTTGCTGACACCTCTATGGAATGTCCTTCATTGAACACAGAACTCATTATTCTTGTGAAAATGAATAATTATGGAAATCTAAAACTCAGCTGGTGGGCTAAGCTACAGATTAGACCCAACTGAAGTGGATCCACTGGAGAAATATGTTAAGAAATTATTTAGAATACAACAGTAAAGCATAGACTTATAATACATATCAAGAGAGCCAAAAGAAGTAGAAAGAGAGAAACAGAATATAATGAGAAGTTCTAACTGCATCAAATTTGAGTCCCAGGAGGAAACGGTAAGAGATTGGAGGGAAGGGAAATTTTAAAGAAAGAATGCCTGATGAAAAACTCGAATCCACAAAATCAAGAAACGCATAAATCCTAAGCAGAGTAAATAAGAAATCTGCAGCTGGGCACACAATGTGGGTAGACTATCGAGGACGCAGGATCTTAGAAGAATAGAAGGCAGAGCATTTACCCAGGGGCAGCGTAGTGGCTGCTCACCAGCAGCAAGTCAAAGACTGAAGCCTTCAGAACACTACACACCAAGTGCAGAAAGTCTCTCTGAACTAGAATAGTGCAGCCAGCAAAGCCACCCAACAAGAATGAGAGTAAAATAAGGAGAATCGCAGATAAACAAAAAGAATGAGGTCTGCGCCAAGAGAACCGAACTAGACAGACTTCTGAAGGATATACTTCGGAGCGCCTGGGTGGCTCAGTCGGTTAAGCGTCTGACTTCGTCTCAGGTCATGATCTCACAGTTTGTGGGTTCGAGCCTCATGTGGGGCTCTGTGCTGACAGCTGGGACACTGGAGCCTGCTCAGGGTTCTGTGTGTCCCTCTTGGCCCCTCACCTGCTTGTGCTCTGTCTCTCTCCCAAAAATGAATAAACATTTAAAATTTTTTTTTTAAAAAGGGTATACTTCCTTTTTTTTTTTTTTAATACTTTTTATTTATTTCTAGGAGAGAGAGAGAGAGAGACAGCGTGAGCAGGGGAGGGTCAGAGAGAGAGGGTGATGATACAGACTCTGAAATAGGCTCCAGGCTCCGAGCTGGCAGTCAGCACAGAGCCCGACGCGGGGCTCGAACCCACGAACCGCGAGATCATGACCCAAGCGAAAGTCGGACGCTTAACCGACTAAGCCACCCAGGCGCCCCAAAAAAGGGTATACTTCCAAAGCATGGGGAAGAATCCCAGAAAGAAGGTCAGTAATGCGAGAGGGAACAGGGAACAAGCACAGTAGTAAGCCTGACGCAGATGCAAGTCCAAATAGACCCTCACTCCACTCGGGTGGGAACAGGGTAGTGGGCATTCCCTGGCCACATGTCTCCTCTCGGCTGTGTGCTCCTAGAGACCAGGGACATTGAATGAATAACAGGCAAAGTAACTTTGAGGGTGCCCCTCAAAGTAGCAAATGATACTGCCATTCAAAATCCTTTCAAGCATTTTCCAAACCTATTTGCCCATGGAGCCTTTTCACCCTGGAGAATCTCATGGGACTTGGGTTCCTGAAGGCTGACTTGGGGGATGCTGGTTTCTCTTCTATGGGTCCATTCTCACTGGAGTCTCACAGACTGGGATTTACTCTCATTATCTGGATGAGAACATTCTAGCTCAGTGAGGTGGGTGAGTTACTTGGCTAACAAACAGTAGGCTCCAAGACCAAGGACTTTCCTGACTTTCTCCTCATTTGAGGCACATCCTAAGATGTGCACTGGTGAGCCTGCTTGCAGAGGGTATGCTGACTGGTGCAGAGTTGGAAGGAAAGGCTTCCCGGAGCCCCCGGGGTGGGAGGAGCTTTGGAGTGAGTGACTGGGGCAAAGCTTCGTGTTGGATTTTGCAGGCTTCATCCCGGTAACTCCTGGGAAGGAGGGCTCAGCCTCGGAGGCCCTGTCACCTCTGCCGCTGGTCCCACACACCTCACTGTCAAGGCTTGGTCTCTGGCCACAGGACATGCAGGTTAGGTGACATGCAGGTTAGGTGACAGATAGAGTTCCACGAACACGGTTGAGAAAGCAACCGAGGGCCTGCGCCCCGAGCGTGCAGGGGACTGTGAGGAAAGAGGCCCACGGAAGAGGGCCTAGAAGAAAATACCCTAAGGCTTGACTCGATGTCCCCTTCCTGCAAGGTATGGGTGGGAGATTGTTTTTTTTTTTTTGTTTTTTGTTTTTATTTATTTCTAGGAGAGAGAGAGACAGCGTGAGCAGGGGAGGGTCAGAGAGAGAGGGAATCACAGACTCTGAAACAGGCTCCAGGCTCTGAGATGGCAGTCAGCACAGAGCCCGACGCGGGGCTCGAACCCACGAACCGCGAGATCATGACCTAATCGAAAGTCGGATGCTTAACCGACTAAGCCACCCAGGCGCCCCGGGAGATTGTTTTTAGGGTCCTTTATAGCATCCTTCACCTATTTTTGTCTTCTCTTTCTGTTAGAAGTCCTTTCACATAGGACATTTCCTTCCTCCTACACAAAGCAGCACAGGGAGGTGGGAAGGGCAGCGCTGGTGTTGGCCAGTGCGCTGCAGACGGGACGAGCCGCCCCTCTTGGGCCTTCAGTTCCATGTTTGGGCTTAGGCTTCTTTTTGTTGTTTCATTTTTTAATTTTTTAAGTGCTTATTTTTGAGAGAGACAGGGAAACAGAGTATGAGTGGGGGAGGGGAATAGAGAGAGGGAGACACAGAATCCGAAGCAGGCTCCAGGCTCTGAGCTGTCAGCACAGAGCCCTACATGGGGTTTGAACTCACAGACTGTGAGATCATGACTTGAGCCAAAGTTGGACACTTAACCAACTGAGCCACCCAGACACCCCTGCGCTTCGGCGTCTTGAGCTCAGAAGCCACCTCTGGGCAACAGCAATGTTGCTGAATTCCCATGAGTCTTATCCCTAATTTATGCCAGGAAGCTTTGCCTTGCCCCTCTTCCCTGGGCTCATGATGGGTCCTGAATGGTTCAGAACAAAGGGAGAAGTTGGGGCCACTTGACTCAAGTTTGAAGAGTGAGATATACTGCCCCCTGCACCTGGGTGGAGGACACCCCTCTAGGCTCAGCTTCAAGGACACCGTGTCTCTCCCTGGATCCAGCTGGACACCCATGGGCTCTTGTTTTCTTCAGAGTTCCGGCTCTAGATGAGTTATCACCATGATTCAGCTGCCGTCCAGTCTCAGCAATCCTGAGCCCGGGAGACACCCTGTCTCTCCCCTGCTGGCTGCCCTACGCCTACCTGGTACCTTGAGGGTGAGGGCAGCCAGGCTGACGGAGAGCTGTGGCTCCTCACCTGCCCGGCATTCGTCGGCACCCAAACAACTGGGTGTGCAGGGGAAGAATGACGAGCCTTGGCAGCTGCTGAGCTATTCAACGGGGCAGGGAAGGTGGCCAGGTGGGGCTGAAACAGGGCGCGGCGACAGGCCTGGGAGCTCCAAGGCCTGCCCAGACACCTGGCTGGCCCAGGAGGCCTGGGTGTGTTGACAAGTGTGGGCTGACCCAAAGCCAGGCTACTGAGCACCTGGTGAGCACAGTCTGTGGTGGGCAACTGAGCGAATAAGGCAACGGGGGATGGAAGCCTCCAACTGATGACCTGCGAGATGCAGATAATAGCAGGGTGCTTTGGGAATTAAACGACCTGATACATAAAAAAAACTTGGAACAGTTCTAGTAAGTGCTCAAAGATACCATGTACGAGTCTTGTGGGGCCACCACGTAGGGCACAGCAGGTTCAATGGTTGGTTTATCTCTTATCCTTCACATAACTAAAAAACAACAGACGAGATCAAGATAGCAACAAAAACCACCTTACCCCGAGTCCTCACGAAACCCTATGAGGTAAATGTCATTATTGAGACCACTTAGTCGATGGGTTAACAGGCATGGAGGGGCTGTGACTCACCACGAATCACCAGCTGAGGCAGACACATAGCGAGGAGGTAGGGAGTGGCCGCCCAGCAGAGGACCCGGTCCATACGCTGGCTCAGGCAGGGCTGGTGTCATTCCTTCCTCTGCCTTCTCCCAACACCCACCACCTCAGAAAAGCCTGCTGTGGCAGGTATGAGAATCTGCCTTTCACAGATGGGGAAATGTGGCACTGAGAGGTGGGAAGCTGATGTTTTATCCCCAGGTGGCCTCCCCCAGACTCTGTCCTCACTCCTGAACCCATGCCCCACTCCTTCCTGGGGGTCACTTAGGCCTTTCTTACTCCAGGAAGCCTTCCCTCCCTGACTCACCTGACTGGGAGGGAACATTCTCACCCTGGGCGCCATTAGAGAAGTACATGGAGCCCCTTCCTTTCTGCATGACTTTGGTGAACCAGAGAGACTGGGAGTTACTTCCAGAAGGTGTTGGCCAAAGCAAGGAGACCACCCAAAGAACTATTTACAGAAAACTTCATCCAACAGCTATTACTAAGCATCTGATGAGCATCAGACACGTGGGCCCCACCACTGAGAAGCCTCCCTCTGGGGTTTCCTTAACAGGTGGCTTGTTTTATTTTTATTTGTTATTATTAGTTTTTGACGTTTATTTATTTTTGAGAGACAGAGTGTGAGCAGGGGAGGGGCAGCGAGAGGGAGACACAGAATCTGAAGGAGGATCCAGGCTCCGAGCTGTCAGCACAGAACCCAACGCAGGGCTGGAACTCATGAACCACAGGATCATGACCTGAGCCAAAGTTAGATGCGAAACTGACTCAGCCACCCACACCCAGACACCCTGAGAGAATTCTTTAATAAACTTCAACTTGCTTCCTTCCATGTGAGGGGGTCCTCACCCTCAAGGGGGTGGTATGGCTCTGCCAAGGTCTCTTCAGTCCTGCTCTCTGCTCACAGGGGGCTACTAGTGTAGAAAAACTATGGCTGTGACATGTCCACTGTCCCTGTCTATAAAATGCGCATGCAGTGTGAGGGAGAGAGAATGCTCATGAAGCCACTGGACACAGAGCTGGCCCTCCAAACAGCTTTATTTCTCAGCACAAATGTTAATTTCCCTGTCAAATGCAAAACTGCTCAACCTCCCAAGCAGTTTGGTCTCTGTCTGAAGGTCACAGCCAGGTCTCGGGTTTTGCCCTGCTGGCCTTTTCTGCCTGCTTCCTGCCTCCCATCCAGCCAGCTTGTTGGGCGTTCCTCAGCAACTTGCCTGCTCAAAGCTTTTTGTCCTTGAACTTGCTGTTTCCTTGTGCAAAACGCCTTTCCCTCCCCTGCTTTGCACAGCGAACTCTTGCAGATCCGTTTCACCTGGGTCCTCCAGAGCTTTCTCAGACTCCCCTGGGCAGCATCAATCACCTCTCCCTATGTTCTCTCGCGATGGCTTGTCTATGCGATGAGTTTGCTTATCCTAACTGCCATTTCTCTTATTCTTTTCTTATTTCTCTGGCTCTCCCTAGTCTTAATAGCTCACCTTAGAGAAACCGAGATGGGGAGGATTTGTGTACTTTTTAGGGTATCAGAGCATGGGGATCGGGGTGGCCTCTTGGAACCCACAGCTCTGGAAGGGCCCTGTTTGCTGGAATGTTCAAGGTCAGACTTGATAACTCCTCCCAAAACTGGTGCCCCTGGAAGGGCCATACCCTGCCTCTAAGTACTGAGGCTCCCATTGCACTGGGAGTGACAAAATCCCAGTGAATCCTGCCCATGCACCTACACAGGGCAAGGCCAGAGGCTTGTGTCTCCATGCCTGTGCAGAGTGAGGCCTCCTTGGCCAGGAATCCACCTGAACATCTTGGCCATCAGAAGCCTTGGATCCTGGCTCTGAGCCCCGATAGGGGCTCTGATTCTTGGCTTCAAGGATTCTTTGTTCTTTAATTAAGGCTAAACATTATCCAGGTCCACCCACCCAACCAGATTGAGATTCAGGGCAGGGCACGGATCTGGCATTCTCTTTGGGTTCCAGAATCACCGAACACTCTCCTGCTCTGAATCCCACTCTTCCAGATAGAAGCTAGACCTTCACTTCCTCAGCCTCTTTAGAGCTGGAGCGCCGCTGTTACCTAGGCTCTGCTCCTTGTTGGCAACCAAGAATCCAGATGGACACAGGCATCGTCCAGATGCAGTACCTTGTTCTGGGAAGGCTCCTGGAGTATGGAGATGAGTCAGAACAGATCATCCTAATAGGGCACCCGGGAGAAGACTGCAATGAGGGGAGGCGTCCAGGGCTCTGGGGGCATCGGTTGTAGAGGCTCCCAGGGAGGGGTCCTGTCTTACTCATTTATTAATTGCCCTGTCCTTCTGGCAGTGAGGTGTCCTGTAAAATAAACTGGATTTCATATCTGAAGACCCGAGTTTAAGTCTGTTGTGGCACATTCTAGTTGGTATCTTAGGCAAATCGCCACATCCTCAGAGCCTCTATTTTCTTATCCTCACCTCAAAGGATGGGGGAAGGTTAAACAAGGCAATGTGTGTAAAAGAGCTTTGAAAGTGGTCCAGCAGTACATAAATCGTCACTTTTCTTTTTTTATAGTGCATTTCATAGGTTCTGGCCCACCGTTGGCACCTGAAAGTTTTTTTTCTGAATGGACAAATGAATAAACAAATAGATGATCAAATGGATAGCAGGCACGCAGGAAATGCTTAAAAATAAAATGTTGGGCACCTGGGTGGCTCAGTTGGTTGAGTGTCCAACTTTTGATTTCAGCTCAGGCCACGATCTCATGGTTTGTATGACTGCCCTGCATCAGTCTCTGTGCTGAAAGCGTGGAGCCTGCTCAGAGTCTCTCCCCTCCCCCACCCCCTGCCACTCTCCACCACACTCTCTCTCTCTCTCAAAATAAATAATCTTCAAAAACAAAAATAGAATTAAAACATGAAGAAGAAAAGTGCCACTTTGGACATATTATCAATGAGCCATGAACGTCACATACACTCTTTCACTTTCCACGGTAACCTTGGGAGATGATTATTACCAATTGATAGATGAGGAAATTGAGGCCCAGAGATGTAAGTAACTTGCCTAAGGTCACACAGAGAGTAGGTGGCAGGGCTGGAATTCATACTCCAAGAATGTCCACTTGCTATCATCTTTTCCACACTATAGCAAATGCCCAGACCATTTCCCGACAGTTTGGCTGAAGTCCCCCAACCTCTCATTACTACATAAAAATATAACTTTAGACCATCACTTCGATGCACCTCTTTAACTCCCGGCACAGGGCCACTGTTTGACTTAGCGAATCTGGGGAGCCAGTCAAGGATAGCAGTTCCTGAGAAGCTGTTTCCCTGAAAGGGTCCTCGTTTCCATCTTCACTGGCGCCAGGAGCCAAGTCTTTCCAGTTCTCTGAATGTCTCTGGCCAGACATTTAGCCCCTATGCTTCTCACAGCAGGTACCCCCCACCAGTCTCTTCCTATTACCTCAGCTGTCCCTAGAGACAGGCAGAATGCAAAGCATCACCCCCGCTGAGGTAAAGGGCCTGAGGTCACAAGTCTGCACAAGAACACAAACCCAGCTCTATGGGCTCTGGGTTCAGAACCCTCTTTACCAAATGTTTGGCTGAAGATTTTTTTTTATGTTTATTTATTTATTTGTGTGGGGGGGGGAGGGCAGAGAGAGAATCACAGGCAGGCTCTGCACCGTCAGCACAGAGCCCAGTGCAGGGCTCGATCCCACAAATCATGAGATCATAACCTGAGCTAAAATCAAGACTCAGATGCTTAGTGACTGAGCCATCCAGGTACCTGTTGGCCTAAGATTTGAGTCCAGAAACTGGCCAGACCCAGGAGAGGTTAGTGGAACTGGAGAGGGGAACTGGCTCAGCAGTTCAAAGGGCACTCAGCAGCCTTTGCTCTATCGATTCCTCCAGGGCCCTTGCAAGGGACAGTGTATGTGTGCAGGTTAACAGCTTTGGTGCCAAGTAGCAGACCGACAAGCTTGAAAGTGGAGCAGGAAACCGGTACAGTACAGCCACTGGGATGTCCCGGAGATACAAAGAACGGAGCCTAAGTGCTATGGACACGAAGTCTGCCAAGCCAGGGAAGCTGACTAGCACCAAAGAATTAGGGGGCTTTGAAGTAGAAAACCAGGTCTGGGTCCTCAGTTTGTTCCAACCACTGTGCACACTGAGAATGCTACTTTGGGACCAGACAGTGCCTCATCCACGGGGACACTGCAGGCCCAGCGATGCACAGAAGGGATGAGAAGCCCCAGGGCTTTCAAGAGATCGGGGTCAATCTTGTTTTCATTCTCTTCCCAGCTGGCTGCTTTGAGCAATTTAACTTAACTGAAAGGCAAAATCCTTTATTCACCAACCCTCGATCAAGGCATAACTTTTGGGATAATGAGGGGGAGGGCTCTGAGTTGGGTCTTAACTGGTTAGCTTATGGTGGGAGGGGCTGGGTTCTCCTGTAGGCCCTTTGGAATCAATCCCTTGCCTCGCACTTCCAATGGCGTTGGCTACTCGGGGTCTCAGGACACCCGGAGGAGTGGGGGAAGAGTCTTGGTGAATATGGCTTACCTTTAAAAACAGCATTTGAAAAGACATGACCACACAGGGCTTGCACATGAATGTTTATAGCAGCGTTGTTCGCAATACCAAGAAAAGCTTTAGCACCCGTCAGGGCAGAGTGGGTAAGCTGCCATGATACACCCACAGGATGGGATACTACTCACCAGCGAAGAGGGATGATTTCCTGACACACGCTACAACATGGATGAATCTCCGAACCGTTATGCAGACCGAAAGAAGCCAAGCACAAAAGACCACATACTGTACGAGTCCACGTAAATGACCTTTCTAGAACAGGCAAAACTTAGATACAGAAACCAAACCAGTGGCTGCCTGGAGCTTGGAGTGGGCTTGGGGTCTTACTGCAGATGGGCCCCAGGGAGCTTTCTGGCGTGGTGAGACAGTTCAGAAACTGTATTGTGGAGATGGTGGCACAATTCTGTAAAGTTACTAAAACTCATCAAACGTTTAAAATGGGTGAATTTTGTGGCAGGCCTTTATATAACAAGTACCTGAAGTCCTTTACTTTTGACAAGTCTGTCCCAGAGCTCCCCTGACTGCCAGGCTGGGAGTAGAGGGCGCAGCCCCACCCCCTCCTTCTCTCAAAGGAGATAAAGGCTGTGGAAGCTTTGTCTCACACAGTGGTTCTCAAAGTGTGGCCTCTGGGCCACCCACAGCAGCAGCCCCTGGAGCCTTGTTAGAAATGCACATCTCAAGACCCAGCTCAGAACTGCTGAATCAGAGGCTCTGATGGCAAAGTCCAGGAATTGGGGCTTGAACAACCCTCCAGGGGAGTGAGGACCATGGTCTGATAGAAGGGGAATGGACAGCAGGAAGGTCATCTATGTTGAGCACTCACCAAGTGCTACCAGCCGACTGACAAGCCCTGAGTCACACCATCCTCACAGCAACTGTGTGATGTCAGTGTTATTATCATCCATGTTCTATTTTGTGGATGAAGAAACCAAGCTTCAGACCGGCTGAGAGACTTGTCTGTTAATAAGGGGGCAGGGCTGGGATCTAACGCTCAAGTTTCTGACTTGAAACACGCCTGCTCCATCACCCCACAGACCTTGTGACTGTGAGCAAGATTCACGGTGTCTGAAAACCCAAAGAGGGGACAGGAGACTTACAATAAATACAGCCCCCTCAGGTTCTATCTTGGAACAAAGCGTGGGTACAAAGAAATAAACAAGAAGCAGAGCACTCAACATGCCCAGTATTTTTTCCTCAAGGCCGAGGCAGCCAGCTTTGTTTAAGGTTATATTGTTTACTCCCAGGGGACAAGAGGGTGGGGGAGTTTAGAACTAGCTGCTTGGACAGAAGCCCAGGAGGTCCTAGCTCAGATCCTTGGGAGCCTGGAATGTAAAGAGCTGGGGATGCCAAGGGAGGGGAACTCAGGGATCTTGCTCAGAAAGTAGGAGAGCTGCTGGGGACCCGGGAGGGTGGGTGTGCGGTTTCCAGATGCACAGATGACATAACGTCTGCCTGTCCTGCAGACAGCAGTCTTGCTCAGAGTGACCTCCCAAGTGCATCAGCCCTGGCCCAGCTTTAGCCTGCTTCTTAGGGGTTAGGCTATGTCCTGGAGCTGCTCAGGAAATGGAGGCTGACCCGTCCAGACTCCCTGCTTAAACCCAGCACTGTCAGAAGCTTGACTGTATGCCATAGGTGTCAGGGGAGGGGGTGATGCCACTTCATCACTTCTTTTGGTTTTTTACTACTGGGTGCTGCTGTCCATTTGCCTTGCTTGGCTTTCCCACACAAGATTCACACCCTGCTTTTCCCACCATGGTCACCATTGACCGTCAGCCTTGGCCAAACAGAGACGCTCTTCTAGCCCAACTACTCAACCAGGCAGAGAGGGGAAGGGACTTACCCTAAGTAGAGGCAGAGCCAATGCCTTTGCAGAACTCCTGGCCATGGAACTAGTTCATACTAATAATAATACTAATAATCCCTATCATTCATGTAATTTCATCATTTACCAAGTACTTTCATGTGGTATCTTCCTTGACCCTCTCACTAACCCTGCGAGATGGAGGGTTTGTGACTGCTTGGTTTACAGATGAGCAGCTTGGGGTTTACAGACTTTAACTGACTTGCACTCCAGATCATCCACTGGTAAGTGACAAAGCCAGTGCTCGTGCCAGATGCTTGGGCCCCAAGTTATTTGCTTAGCTCTTCATTCTTGATGATATGAGCAAGACTCCCCAGTGCCTGGGGTTTGGGGAGGAGCCAGAGGAATCATATTAACCACAGGCTCATCAGGATCTATCTTGGAACCGAGTGTGGGTATTTGTCTTGCCTGTCGGCTGAACAGGATTCTCTAAGTTGAGCAGGTTGTGTGTGGGGGGGTGGGGAGGTGCTGGCTAATTCGGTTGGTAGAGCATGCGACTCTTGATCTCGGTGTCGTGAGTTTAAGCCCCATGTTGGGCACAGATCTTCCTTAAAAAACTAAACTAAACTAAAATAAAGTAACTAAATAAATAAATAAACAGAGCAGGTGGGTCCCCAGCTTGAGCAAGTGACCTGGGCAAGAGTGGCTTCTGATGGTTGAAAATAGGGCTAGTGACCGTGACCCACCTCCCAGGTCCACCGGCAGCCTGGAAACAGCTTTCTGCTCCTGCCACTGTGTTCTTTTCATCAGTCTTTTCTGCATTTTGCATGTTGTGGATGACAAAACACACAAGCTACCATGGTCAACCTACTTTTCCCTCCAACTGAGCTCAAACATGGTGATGATGATGATGATATGACCCTTGATTCCATTTGCCAAGGGCATACAAGGTTCTGCTACCTTTTATATATCTAGAGGCCTCACAGTTCATAATGAAGGAGCCAGGACTTAAGCCCAGATATAGAGTGACTTCTGCATAATGTTATATGTCTCTCCCATGCTTTTAAGGAAGGATGTGGAGCACACCTGTGGGTCTCAAGTCTGGGACAGGACAGTACAGAACCTGGTTGCTGCTCAATGTCTTGCGGGATCTTAGCTAAGTTGTGTGGGGCAGGGGCTTCCTTCCATACATAGGTTGTTAACTATGTCTCCAGGCAGTGTTTTCTTCACGTGGGTCGCTGGAGAGCAAAAGCAGGCTGCTATGTCCGTCTCTGCAGGCTAGAACCTGGACATGCATGCCAATTGTCTGGGATTCCCCACTGACATCAGTGCTGATCTCTGGCTGGGTTCTGGGGTGATGTGTGCCAGGAGAAATGCCTGGGGGTGGCTTTCACCCAATCGGCTTGAGCAGGGAGGGGAGCGGCTTGTCATGATGGAAGAGTCAGATGTGTGTTTTTAGCTTGGTGCCAGGCTTCCTGAGTTCGCCTCCTCTGACTTAACTGCCCCTTATTTTAGATTAGATTACTTTGATGAATTAGTTAATTATTTTATTGAGTAAATTTGTTGTGTAGCATTAAGTTGAAGGTGTGCAATGTGTTATTTTGATACATTTATATGTCATAATATGATTGCCTACTGCAGAGCAAGGCAAAAGGACCCACAGGGACCACCCAGCTGAATGCAAACAGGCTCATTAAGGGACCTACCTCAAAATAGCCATAGACCCTAGCTGACCAATTACAACCAGGCACAATTCCTAAGATTACCAGAAAAGGGAAACTTCCACAGGTCTCTATACTTCCTCACTCCACCCTATAACTGTGGCCCCTCACCTCTGCCTCCTTGCAGACAGTCTCTCCTTTGCTGTGCTGTCTGCTGCTCCATTGTGTTGTACTCAGTATACTTCTATCTCTTTTGTTCTGCCTTGGGTGAATTCTTTCACTGCCTGCACCACCGGCCTGGAGTACTCCACATTTGGTAGTCCTCCTCCCCCATCCAATTTGGGATACCCTACATCCATGTCATGATATTTACCATATTACATAATTAAAGTAAAATGTCACTGTCTATATCCATTATACTGGGCTTACCTGCCCCATGCAATGGACTTTCCAGGCCAAGAAAGGGTGCTGACCAAAAACTATATCCCTTCTCTGTCTAGAGAACACATAATCCACCCATTCCTGCCCAAGAGAGAGATGGAGTCAGGGTCCAAAGATTCAGGAAGGCAAAAGCTACAGCTAGTCATAGCCATGAAGAAGACCCATGTGAGCCCTTTCATTGTAGAGGGAAACTGAGGCACTGACAGAAGAAGAAGGATTCAGAATGTCAATGCCAAAGCATTAAGAAAAGCACAAATTATGCTCAAATACAAGGATGCTTATAAAATGTTTATTTTTATAAAAAATGTTAAATGCATTCTGATGTAACTGAGTGGGAGCTAGGGGTTCAGGGTGGAGATTAGGCATTAAAGAATTAAAAAAAAAAAAGGAAATGTTAAATGGAATCTTACTCAGCCTTAAAAAGAAATACAAGTCTGACATGTTACAACATGGTTGAACCTTGAAGACATTACGCTAAGTGAAACAAGCCAGTCACAAAAGAACAGAATAGACAAATTCACAGAGACAGAAAGTAGGACAGTGGTTACCAGGAGCTTGGGGGCAGGGAGGAATGGGGAGCTAATGTTTAATGGATATGGAGTTTCAATATGGGATGATGAAAATTTCTAGAGATGGATAGTGGTGTTGGCTGCACAAAAATGGGAACATACTTAATGTGACTGAACTGTACACTGAACAAAAAAGATTAAAATGATAAATTTTATGTTATGTATATTTCACCCACAACTTAAAAGTGTTAAGAATGCTTGAATCCAAACTCTAATACCGTGGATCCTTGAGAAGATAAACTGTTACTTCATCTGTAAGTTTGGTAAGAAAAATGCCACTTTCTACTTGTCTGAAATCCTACCTCTCATGAGACTTGGCACTGTAATATCGTGATTTATAATAAATATATATTTGATCTTCATCCTCATTCTTGGCACAGAGCTCTTAGAACACTTGAAATTTCCTAAAAGATAAGAATGTAAAGGTGTCTTAGTATCCAAAACCTATAAAGAACTTATATAAAGAACTTATCAAACTCAACACCCAAAAACCAAATAATCCACTGAAGAAATGGGCAGAAGAATGAATAGACACTTTTCCATAGAAGACATCCAGATGGCTAATAGACACATGAAAAGATGCTCAATGTCACTCATTATCAGAGAAATACAAATCAAAACCACAATGAGATACCACATCACACCTGTCAGAATCGCTAAAATTAACAACTCAGGCAACAACAGATGTTGGCAAGGATGCAGGGAAAGAGGATCTCTTTTGCACTACTGGTGGGAATACAAACTGGTACAGCCACTCTGGAAAACAGTATGGAGGTTCCTCAAAAAATTAAAAATAGAACTACCCTACCACCCAACAATTGTACTACTCGGTATTTATCCAAGGGATACAGGTGTGCTGTTTCAAAGGGGCACATGCACCCCAATGTTTACGGCAGCATTATCAACAATAGCCAAAGTATGTAGAGAGCCCAAATGTCCATCAACAGATGAATGGATAAAGAAGATATGGTGTATATATATATATATATATAATGCAGTATTACTTGGTGATCAAAAAGAATGAAATCTTGTCATTTGCAACAATATGGATGGAACTAGAACGTATTATGCTAAGCAAAATTAGCCAGAGAAAGACAAATATCATATGACTTCACTCATATGTAGAATTTAAGATACAAAACAGATGAACATAAGGGAAGGGAAGCAAAAATAATATAAAACACGGAGAGGGACAAAACATAAGAGACTCCTAAATCTAGAGAACAAACTGAGGGTTGCTGGAGGGGTTGTAGGGGGGGATGGGCTAAATGGGTAAGGGACATTAAGGAAGATATCTGTTGGGATGGGCACTGGGTGCTATATTTAGGGGATGAATCACTGGAATCTATTCCTGAAATCATTATTGCACAACATGCTAATTTGGATGTAATAAAAAAAAAAAGAATGTAAAGGTGTCTTGATATTGATAACAAACCATAGTCAATCATACCTGAGTTTATGTTAACAAAGTGCTTTTGGGAAGCACTTAAGAATGGGGGCTAGTTGCCAGGAAAACCAACCATGTGATTATTGAGTTGGAACTTTCAGTCCCACCCTCTGACATTTGGAAGGAGGAGAGGGGCTGGAGGTTGAATTAATGGCCAGCAGCCAATGATTTAATCAATAGTGCCTCTCCTCTGTCATGAAGCTTCCATAAAAACCCAAGAAAAGGATGGGGTTTGAAGAGCTTCCAGGCCAGTGAACATGTGGAGGTGTTGGGAAAGTGGTACCCTCAGAGAGAACCTAGAAGCTCTGAGCCCCATCCCATATATCCTGCCTGATACATCTCTTTTCCCTATGGGTGTTTTATGATGAAACCATAATCTAGGAAGTAAAATGTTTCTTAGAGTTCTGTGAACTGCATTAGCAAAGTAATTACACCCAAGGAAGAGGTAGATGGAAACTCTGATCTATAGCTAGTCAGTTAGAAGAGCACAGATCACAATCTGGATGTGTGAATAGTGTCCACAGAAGGTGAGTTGAATTGTAGGACACCCATCTGGTGTCAGAGAATTGCTTAGTGATCTAGGGAGAAAACATACTGCAATTGGTGTCAGAGTCAGAACACTAAAACAGGATGAGGTCTATTGGCTGATACGAGTTGACTAATTTACTCAGCATGTATGTATTGTGGGTGTCTCCTGTGAGGAGCACAGAGTTTGATGAAGGCTGTTTGAGGTTGAGGACCCAGAGAGGGTCCTACTGGACCAGCCAAGAAGCTCCTTGGCTTCGCATAGGGTGGGTATTAAAGTCGAGTGGAGAGGAAGCTAGAGAAGAGTTTATTGAAGACATAGAGAATCTAGCTAAGACAGAGCGTCTGGGAGACTTGGAAAAGAAAATGAGTCTTGTGTTTGCTGGGGGTCTGAGGGTTTTTTTTTTTTAAGTTTTTTTTTTTTTTTTTTTTGAGCCCAATGACTCTTGATCTCAGGGTTATAAATTTGAGCCCCACCTTGAGTGCAGAGATTATTTAAAAATAAAATCTTAAAAAAGAAAAGAAAAGGGTTAAATGCTCTTCCAGTTTGAGCCAGCTAGGTGCCCTGGGTCTGGGGATTTTATTGAGGATGGTGGCCTTGTTAGTAATCCAGGATCAAAGACAAGTGTTTAGGTGTCCTCCATAAATCACTTATGCCCTGGGGCAAGGGGTCTTGATGAGTCAGAGGTCTTGAAAAATGGTTAGTGACATGACCATTTCCAGGCAATCCTTAGATATCATCTATTGTGATGGAAAACTCCAAAGAAATCATTAAATCCTTGACCTTTACAAAAAAAACAAACACTATCTACAAGGTGTGTGTAAGGGTGGTGGTGGTGTAGGTTCTAGTAAGCATGGAAGCAGGAAAAGGAGGGAATAAAGCAATTTTTCATGGGGTGCCTTTAGTTTCCCTGTTTCAGGCTGGGGGTTACTAACATTCTATTGGTTTTATTTCATTAAGGTATAGTTTACATACAGTAATACAATATGTATACAGGTCAATTAATTTTACCTACATATACATACATTTGACCACTACCTAGATCAAAAAAAATATTTTTTTAAAAAAATATTTTATTTATTTCTAGGAGAGAGAGAGAGAGAGAGAGAGACAGCGTGAGCAGGGGAGGGTCAGAGAGAGAGGGAGATACAGAATGTGAAAGAGGCTCCAGGCTCTGAGCTGGCAGTCAGCACAGAGCCCGACGCGGGGCTCGAACCCACGAACCGCGAGATCATGACCTAAGCGAAAGTCGGACGCTTAACCGACTAAGCCACCCAGGCTCCCCAAAAATTCTTATCACTAACCCAGATCAAGAAAGTTCACCACACCAGAAAATTCCTTCAAGCTTCTCCACCCTAGGCAATAATCTCCCCCAGAGGTAATCATTGTTCCAAATTTTATCACCATAGATTAGTTCTGTCTGTTTTTTTTTTTTAATATTTTATTTATTTCTAGGAGAGAGAGAGAGACAGCGTGATCAGAGGAGGGTCAGAGAGAGAGGGATTCACAGACTGAAACAGGCTCCAGGCTCTGAGCTGGCAGTCAGCACAGAGCCCGACGCGGGGCTCGAACCCACGAACCGCGAGATCATGACCCAAGCGAAAGTCAGACGCTTAACCGACTAAGCCACCCAGGCGCCCCAAGTTCTGTCTGTTCTGAATGCTATATAAATGGAATCACTTATTATTGTATTTATCAACTCTTCTGTGTCCAGCTTCTCTTATTCAGTACAATATTTTTGAGATTTACCTATGTTAGTGCATGTATCAGTACTGGGTTTTTGGTTTTGTTTGTTTGTTTAGAAAGAGAGTGTCTATGTGAGCAGGGGAGAAGGGCAGAGAGAGAGAAAGAGAGAGAGAGAGAGAGAGAGAGAATCCTAAGCAGGCTCTATGCTCAGCATGGAGCCCAATGCAGGGCTCAATCCCACGACCCTGGGATCACAATCTGAGCTGAAATCAAGAGTTGGACACTCAACCAACTGAGCCACTCAAGTGTTCTGTAATTTATTTTTTTAATTGCTGTGTAGTGTTCCATTTATAACTATACCACAGTTTGTCTATCTATTCCTTTGTTAATTTTTAGGTTAGTTCTAGTTTGGGCTTGTTACGCATGCAGATGCTCTGAACATTTTTTATAAGGTTTGTTTTTGTTTTGTTTTTTTTTAGTAATCTCTGCACTCAAAATGGAGCTCAAACTCACGACTCAGAGATCAAGAGTCTCATACCCTTCCGACAGACCAGCCAGGTGCCCCTCTGGACATTTTTGTATAAGTCCTTTTTGGGCACATGCATCTATTTCTCTTACATGTATGCTTGGCGGAATAATTGTTGGATCATAGAGGAGTTGAATAATGGATATTATTAGAATCTAATGGAAGTTAGTTCATAGATACTTCCTGCTTTTTCTCCCAGTTGGTATGTACCTCCCTGCCAGCTCCTAGCATTGCATTTGTTTTTCTCTGCTGGCATTCAGCTTGTTTTTGTTATATTATGGACAAGCCATTCACATGCTCATTTGCAGAATGTACATTTCTCGAATGCTAACTATGCACATGGTATTTTGTACACTGGCTGTGTGGAGAATACAGATATGAATAAGACATCCATCCCAAGGAGTCTACAGCAGCTGATGGGGGAGGTTATAAAAATGAACGATCATAATACAAAAAAGATGTTAAGCGGCCAAACTGAGGTTGAGATAAAGCATTATGAGAGTTCAGAAGTGAGAAACATAATGTCCAGTGGACATTCAGAATAGCTTTGTGGAGGAGACAACATAGGGGTTCAGTGCTGAAGGAGAAAAGTCAACTAGAGCATGTTTAGGAGGTGCCAGAGTGGCTCAGTCTGTTGAGCATCCCACTCTTGGTTTTGTGTCTGGTCAAGATCCCAGGGTCATGAGATCGAGCCCCACATTGGGGTCCCCACTGAGCATGGTACCTGCTTAAGATTCAATCTCTCTCTCTCTCTCTCTTTTTCTCTCTCTCCCTCTCTCTGTCTCTTTCTGGGGGCACCTGGGTGGCTTAGTCAGTTAAATGTCTGACTCTTGATTTGGTTCAGGTAATAATTGATGGGGTTTTTGGGTGTTGGTGGGCCCTGAAGCTGAAGGCTAAGAAAGGTTTCTTGAAGATGTCTTTGGTGCAAAAAGATGATTTTATTAAAGCATGGTGACAGGGCCAGTGGGCAGAAAGAGCTGCACTGGGGTTGTGCAGAGTGACTGTTTACATACTGTGGAGTTAGGGGGGGTAAAGTCAAGAGAAAATTTCTTAAACGGATTTTCCTTTGCTAAAGAGGGTTTACAGATTACTGGAGGCCTAGCTATCATCAAGCTAAGGTTGTTTACCATTAAGGGTTGTTTATCATTAAGAAAGCAGGGAGTTTGTGGAGATTAGGCTATTGATAAATTGCCTTTTTCTTGTAATATTACTAAGGTATTTGTAACCCGATGGAGACTCTATCAATTTAACCATTTGTTTTCTGTCCTTTCTATTGTTCTTGGGGAGCCAGGAGTGCCTGAGGAATATCACACATATTCCACTTTTGGTGGGGAGGTTATGCTAGCTTGTGCTTGGCCCTCAGCTTGCCTTATGGTCCCTCATCAATGATCTCTCTGTTTGTGAGTTTGAGCCCCACCTTGGGCTATGTGCTGACAGCATGGAGCCTGCTCTGGATTTCTCTCTCCCTTCCTCTCTCTCTCTACCATCCCCTGGCTTGCTCTCTCTCTTTCTTTCAAAACCAAACCAAACCAAACCAAACCAAAACAAACCAAACCAAAACAAACCAAAACAAAATGTCTCTGTCTGCCCTTCTCCCCTGTTCTCTTGCTTTCCAAAATTAAAAACAAAAAAACAAAAAAAACAAAAACAAAAACAAGGGCTCCTGGGTGGCTCAGTTGCTTAAGCCTTCGACTTCAGCTCAGGTTATGATCTCACGGTTCGTGGGTTCGAGCCCCGTGTCAGGCTCTGTGCTGACAGCTCAGAGCCTGGAGCTTGCTTCCGATTGTGTCTCTTCTCTTTCTGCTCTTCCCCAACTTGTGCTCTGTCTCTCTCTCAAAAATAAAAAAAACGTTAAAAAAATTAAAATCAAATACAAAAAACATGTTCAGAATGTAGTATAAGGAATGGGCAGAGCTGAGCTTTCTGGATGGAGGACACAAAGCAGGATGTCAACATTTGGAGTGTGTGAACCTTTAGGCTCATGATGACAGAGCCCACGCTGGTCTAGCAGGCTCACTGCCACATCCCTAGCGTCTGGCCAGTGCTGGCACAGAGAAGGTACTCAGTCAAAATGTATTTCTTTGAACAGTGAGTGGTTCGATTTGGCTGCAGCACAGGGAGTTTGGAGAGAGGCAGTGGGGAGAAGGATAATGTCTTAGTTACCCACTGCTGTGCAACAAATTACCTCCAAACTCAAAGGCTTAATTCAACAAGAAACATTTATTATCTCTCACAGTTTCTGCGGATCAGGAATTGGAGAATGGTTTGGCTGATCGGTTCTGGCTTGGAGTCTCAAGCCCTGCAAACATGTGTTGCCGGGGCCACAGCCATCTGTGGGCCTGACTGAGGCTGGGGGACCCCCTTGAGCCGTGGCTCAATCGCACACTTGGGAGGTTGATGCAGGCTTTGAGAGCAGACCTCACTTCCTCTCCGCAGGGGCTCCCCCACAGTGCTGCTCAGGTGTCCTAAGGATATGGTCACTGGCCTCCCCCAGAGTGAGCGGTCCCAGAAGAAGGAGTCAGCAGGAAGCTGTAACTTTTTTTTTTTAATGTTTTATTTATTTCTAGGAGAGAGAGAGAGACAGCGTGAGCAGGGGAGGGTCAGAGAGAGAGGGAGTCACAGGCCGAAACAGGCTCCAGGCTCTGAGCTGGCAGTCAGCACAGAGCCCGACGCGGGGCTCGAACCCACGAACCGCGAGATCATGACCTAAGCGAAAGTCGGACGCTCAACCGACTAAGCCACCCAGGCGCCCCCTGTAACTTTTTTATTGCTTGGCCTCTCAGTCAGAGCTTCACTCCTGCCACATTCTATGCATTAGACGCAAGTCACTAAGTCCCCACATTCAAGGGGAGGGGAATTAGGCTCTAACTTTGAAAGGGAAACATCTCAAAGGAATGTTTGGATCTATTTTACATCGCCATGGTGATGGTGGGAAGATTTGTCTGCTCAGAACTCATGGGCTCTCAGGGCTGAGTGGGACCCCGAGGGACCCAGCCTCCTCGGGGATCCGGCAGGCCTGCCTGGTGTTATCTACCCCATGGACCTTGGGCCTCAATGGCAGGCGAGGTAGTAAAAACAGAAAACAAACAAGAAAGTGAAGACACTGCACTACAGGCTGTGGAGAACTCAGAAGTGGCTGAGACCAGGGCAGGGAGCGCTCATTGTCTGGGGAGAAGGTAACTCCAGGACATGGAAGCTCTTTCTCCAGGAGAGTCAGGGAAGGCCTCCCGGGGGTGGCCTCCAAGTTGTTTTCTCCCAAAGCTCTTACTGAGCTCACAAGTGTGGTGCTGGGTACACCCATAGGAGGATAAATGTGCACGGTTGGCCTGCTTAGAGTACGGGGGGAGTGGGGGAGGGGAACCACGGCAGCAGACACTGTCTTTGCCTCACATCTGCCGAGAACTTCTGAGGCCACTCGTGTTGGCATCAGCTTTTCAGATGGCTACAGATCTTCCCAGGAGAGAACTGTGAGCCCTTCGGGTACTCTAAGTGCCCTGGAGATTGTGTGTGTACGTGTCCTTTACCCATCTCCCCCCTTCCAAGGTCCTTCACCGTGGGGCGCCTGGGTGGCTCAGTTGATTCAGCGCTACACTCTTCATTTCAGCTGAGGTCACCATCTCAGGGTTCGTGAGTTTGAGCCCTGCATTGAGTGGTTGGGATTCTCTCTCTCTGCCCTTACCCCCACCCACGTTCTCTCTCTCTCTCTCTCTCTCTCAGAAATAAACTTAGAAATAAAAGGTCCTTCACTGTGTTGGAGTCTTCTCTCCCCCTCCGTTCCTGCTTCTCTGACGGTGCTTGCCCTACATGTGGCTCGCCATTTCTTCACTTCTTGACTCCGCGTCTGAGACTGGAAGGCTCTCCCCCCCATCTCTTTCTCCCCTGAGCAACTGACCCTCAAGGTAAGTTTCAGGATTTGTTCAGTGAATGGGTGAGCCTGGGAACTCCTGTTGTCTCTCAGGAGCAACAAATGTCACCTCTGGGCCTTTTCCATTTGCTGCCCCAGATTGATGAGCAACCCCGCAACCACCCCCCCACCCCCCGCCCCATCCCATCATCTCCCTGTGTGGACCTGGCCGGGACCCCTGGGCACGCTCCTCAGGGCCTGTTGGAGTCTAGCTGTGGGGACAATAGTATATATTTTTAAAAGTCAGTGCCAGGTGCATAGAACACCATGAAACAGTTCCTTTTGATACATTGGTTGTAATTTCTTGGAACCGGCTGTGTGACCTTGGGCAAGTTATTTAACCTCTCTGAGCCTTAAGTTCCTTATCTGTCAAAGAGGGAACATTGTGAGAATTAAAGTGGATGAATGTATAACTTTGGACTCTCTCTCTGTGAGGGTTGAGAAACTGTGAGGGTTGCAGGGCTGGTGTGAGGACTGGAAACAGGGGCTGTGGCTGCTGGACAAAGGAGGGCTGTGACTTATTCAGGTAAGTCACTATGTGTCCCCTGTGAGCTTTAGTAAATGGAGGTAAGGTATGGAGGAGAGAAGCTGGGCACCTATGGCCTGTGGCACCTGAGGCTCAGAGACTTCTGATTTGCCAGCAGGGCTCTTTCAAGGCCAGCCGAGATTAGCCAGGAGCTGGAGCTGGACACTGTAGTGACAGTGACACCCTTGACCAGGAGGAAAGAGACAAGACTATGGGGCTGTGATCAGAAAGACACTGCAAGTCAGGGGGGAAATGCACATTTGAAAGCTCTAGAATCCTAGCCTCCAGATCACCAGGGAGCTGTAAAACGAAAGTTTTAGAGTTTGAGCAGGCTGAGGTTGTGATCTCACGATTGTGTGAGGCTGGTTGTAAGGAGGCCAGAATAATGGGGCACCCAGGGGGCTCAGTCGTTTGAGCATCTGACTCTTGGTTTCGGCTCAGGTCATGATCTCTGTTTCATGGGTTCAAGCCCTGCATTGGGTTCCACGCTGATAGGGCGGTGTCTGCAAGGGATTCTCTCTCTCTCCCTCTCTCTCTCTTTGCCCCTCCCCCACTCACACTGTCTCTGTCCCTCTCAAATAAATAAATAAACTTTAAAAAAAGGAAGAAAAAAAAAAAAGACCAGAACAGAGAAATCTTGAAACTGGAAGGAAACATCGAGGACAAGCAGGCCAACACAACACATTTCCAGATGAGGAGTTCAGACTCCTGGTGTGTTCTGGCTGGAGGCTGAGCTGCATCTTCTGGACTGTGGCTGAGGGTCAGAGGGTAGGTCAATGGACAGACTACAGCTTCAAAGGGAAAAGGAAGTCTTTAGGGAGTTCAGAGTTCCCGGTGAGCTGGGAATTAGAACAAACTGAAGTCTCTTCCCCATTCACTAAAGACTTCTCGCCTCTGGGAAGGGCTTGTCTTCACTGATTTTTTCTGTCACAAAGTTGCCCTGGTTGCCAACTGGCTAATAAAAGCAATAGAAAACCTTGACCACCTGCCCTGCTGTTGTCCCACTACCGGCTCTATCCCTGGCCTTCCTCTTCTCTGGTTGTCAGATGACAAAGCCTTGTGTGTGTGCGCGCACACACACACACACACGCACGCACACACACACATGCATGTGTGCATGTTTTCCAGCTCAGTGGCTCCCCATTGTTTCCTGAGTCAAAACCAGATGCCCTTGTCTGTCTTTCAAGGCTATCCCAGCTTGGGCACGTTCAGCTCGTTGGCCTCCTCTCCCGCCGCTCTGCCCTGAGTTTTCTGCTGCTTTGTGGCTCCCCCAGAGGGCCTTGCGTTTTCCTACTGCTCTGTTTTTCCTACTGGTATGCCCTCTTCTCCCTTTCCTTCCTCTGCCTTTAAAATCTTTTTTATTTATGTTTCTTAATTTTGAGAGACACAGAGAGAGAGACAGAGGAAGACAGAGACAGAGAGAATCTTAAGTAGGCTCCACACTCAGTGCAGACCCCTATGCGGGGCGCGATCCCATGACTCTGGGATCATGACCTGAGCTGAAATCAAGAGCTGGATGCTCAACTGACTGAGCCACCAAGGTGCCCCTGCCTTTAAAATCTTATCTTCCAAGCTAATTTCCTAATATTTCTCCTCTAGGAGACTGCCCTTGACCCCTGCTACCATCCATCCGCAGCAGAAACAACTTCTTTATTACCCCATTTATCAAAGTCTGACTTGAATTATAACCACTGTCTCCTCACTCACATTTTATTATGAAACACTTCAAATATACAGCAAAACTGAAAGAATTTTATGGTTAACACGCATTTCTCTAGCATCTTGTGTCTACTCTTAACACTTTATCAAGCTTGTTTTTATTACATATCTATTCATCTTTCCATGCTGCTATCCATCTATTATTAATCCATGTTTTTTGATACATGTCACAATAAATCTAGACATCAGTACACTTCTCTCTAAATACTTCTAGATGTAGGGGTGCCTGGGTAGCTCAGTTGGTTAAGCATTCAACTTTTTTTTTCTTTTTAGGTTTATTTATTTTTGTGTGTGAGAGAGAAAAAATGCTAGTGGGGGGAGGGGTGGGCAGAGAGAAAGAGAGAAAGAGAGGGAGACAGAGAATCCAAAGTGGGCTCTGTGCTGACGGCAGAGAGCCTGATGTGGGCCTCAAACCCACGAGTTGTGAGATCATGACCTGAGCTGAAGTCAGACGCTTAACTGACTGAGCCGCCTGGTTGCCCCAAACATCCAACTTGTGATCTCAGCTCTGGTCTTGATCTCAAGGTTGTGAATTCAAGCCCCCCATTGAGCTCCATGCTGGGTGTGAAGACAAAAAAATTAAGTAACTAAATACATCTAGATGTATACTAATAATCAGAGCTCTTTTTTACAGTTTAGTTTTCTATTTTGATGTGAAATCTGGATACAATGAAATACTTAAGTATACATTTGCTGAATTTGGACAAGTGAGTACACCTGTGCAATCCACCCCCTATCAACATAGGGAACATTATCCCTATGCAGAAAGCTTCCCAGCAACCTCCTCCCTGTCTCCACCCTGGGCAACCACTCTTCTGATGGTTTTTCCTGTTTTAGAACTTCACATAAATGAAATCACACAGTGTGTATTCTTACGTAAGGCTTCTTCCACTCAGCATATTTTAGACCTGTTACATAAAAGCAGTTGTGTGTTCCACTTTATTGCTGAGTAGTATTCCATTGTATGGATGTACTGTAATTTTTGTTTATCCATTCACCTGTTGATAGGTGTCTGGACTATTTCTTGTTTGGGGCTATTAGGAATATGGTTGCCATTGTCAACTACAATTTAAAAAAAGAATATTGTTGCTGTGAACATTCTTTTTTTTAATGTATGCTTATTTTTGAGAGAAAGAGAGAGAGAGAGAAAGAGCGTGAGTAGGGGAGAGAAAGAGAGAGGGAGAGAGAGAGAATGTGAAGTGGGTTCTGAGCTCTCAGTGCAAAACCTGATGTGGGGCTCAAACCCAAGAACCATGAGATCATGACATGACCTGAGCCGAAGTTGGATACTCAACCGAGCCACCAAGGAGCCCCTACTGTGAACATTCTTGAACCAACCTTTGTGTGGAAGTATGTTTTAATTTTCTCTGCTAAATGTGGAATTAAGTTGGTCTTTTTCTTCCTGTGGATTGTGAGCTTTTTTTTTTTAATTTTTAATGTTTTATTTATTTCTTAGAGAGAGAGAGACAGCATGAGCAGGGGAGGGTCAGAGAGAGAGGGAGATACAGAATGTGAAAGAGGCTCCAGGCTCTGAGCTGGCAGTCAGCACAGAGCCCGACGTGGGTCTCGAACCCACGAACTGTGAGATCATGACCTGAGCCAAAGTCTGATGCCCAACCAACTGAGCCACCCAGGCACCCCAGGATTGTGAGCTTTTTGAGGGCTGATTTATTTAGTTTCTAGCCCCAAGCACAATGCTTTGGTACATGATAGGTTCTCAGTAGACGTTTGTTGAAATGAAACATAATTCAAGCACAACATGATTTTCCCATTATCTATGTATATGCACCTCTCATTTAGCACACTATGGGCCCAGTAAGATATGAGCATTATTCCACATGAGCCTCTGAGGTAAGAATGATCCCATATTACAAGTTAGGAAACAGGCCAGGAGAATCTAGGTGAGGTGTTGGAGGTCACAAAGGAGGTGGGAGGAAGAGATGGGATTTGAAAGTGATACTATTTGTGTGAAGCAGATTCCTCTCTGCTGCTTTGCTTCTCTGCAGGTCTCAGCTCCTTTGGCTGGAATCCTTGGCGTGACTGTCGCAGTTCACCCTTTGTCTGCTCTTAATGACTAGGCAAGGCAGGCTCTCTTCCTTCTCTCTATTCCCATTAGTCATGTATGTTTTTTGTGGAACTCCAGATCTCACATACCTTGATAGAGGCCAAAACTGCACCCCTCCAGATTGAAGGCATACAGTTTACCTCAAAATGCTGAGTGTCAACAGGCAAATGTGGACAGAGAAGTGGAATGGAAAGTCCACCCCTGTGCGACCATCACAGTAGAGACTGGTTTAGGCAAGACTCATGAATGGATGTGAAATATAGGGGATAGTTTTGAGGAGGAGCAGGATGTAAGCATGTCTTAAAGTGCCTCTCCACAGATTGCTTATTAGTTCCAAGGGGAAAATATAGCAACAATACACTGGAAAAGTCAGAAAACACCATGACTTGATGATTGAAATTCACATCACTCGGGAGGGGCAGACGGACACCACATGCCTCCCTGATATGATGCCCTGAGGAGGACATGCCATCATTTCTACAGTATTCTAGACTGAGTCTAACCATGAGAAAACATCAGACACCAATGAAGTACATTCTAAAAGGGGAGGGGGGAGAAGAGTGAGCTATATTCTTCAAAAGTGTTAATTTCATAAAACACACATACACATGCACATACATACAAAGGCACATACATAAAATGTTCCACTTTAATAAAAACTACAGAGACATAGCAGCTGAATGTGATATTCAATCCTAGACTGGATCCTTTTTCGGAGGAGAAAAAAATTAGGGACTTTACTGAGTCAAGTGACAAAACTGAAATAGGCATGGTAGATTGAATCAAACTCCTGAGTCCATTTAAATTTACTAAGTTGATATCTGTATTGTGGTTATAAGGTATATGTTTATTATTAGAAATGCACACTGAAGTATTTAGGGGTTAAAAGCCATCTTGTATGCGATCTACACTCAAATGGTTCGAAAGATATCTGTTTTTGTTGTGTGTATGCAGTACGTAGAGCAAACGAGGAAAATATTGCAAAGAAGTGAATTTTGGTAAAGAGTATATGAGAGTGATATATATCATTTTCATCCTTGTAGCTTTTCAGTAAGTTTGAAATGATTTCCAAACAAAACGCTTAGAAAATGCTCCCCTGCAACGTCCCTGGAATCCTAATTCAGTGAGGACTGTGCCGACGAGAACTCCATGGACATGAGCATCTCTTTTCTAAATATGTTAGTTTGTCCCAACGTGCCAAATGTGTGATCTCAAGCTAAGTGAAAAAGTGCCAAGGACCTCTGGCGGGCATCTTCTAAAAGAATCCCTTCATCTTTGTTCCCTCTCAGAACATCTTTCCCAGAGTAGGCTCTTACTGGAGCCTTGTTAAATCAGCCAGGGTTGCTTTCAGCTTGTGAGTGATGGTGGTGAGCTCTGAATAGGTCTGAGGGCTGGGTCCTGCCTCCTTCTCTCCTGCTGACCTGCTGCATGATGTCAGTCCCCTTATCTGTGAGGTGATAGGTTTAGACCAGAGCAGAGGCAAGAGCCATCAGTCCACAGACATATTTGTCCTACACGGTATTTTATTTTATTTTACTTTATTATTTTAGTTTTTATTTTAGAGAGAGACAGAGGGCCAGAGAGAGAGAGAAAGAGAGAATCCACGCTCAGCGTGGAGTCCAACAGGGGGCTGGATCCCATGACCCTGGGATCGTGACCTGAGCTGAAATCAAGAGTGAGACGTTCAACCAACTGAGCTACTCAGGAGCCCCTTTTTAATTAATCAATTAATTTTTTATGTCCTACATAGTATTTGCTGACATTCAACAAAAGGATACTGCACATAAAAATTTGGCTCCATCTTCAACCACACAGGGCCCACATTTCCAACAACTGATAGCACCTGATTGGAGTCGGGGCATGTGCCCTGTGCTCTCCACAGTCCCCAATCCACTCTTTTTTTTTTTTAATTAAAAATTTTTTTTCATGTTTATTTTTGAGAGACAGCATGAGCAGGGGAGGGACAGAGAGAGAGGGAGACACAGAATCTGAAGCAGGTTCCAGGCTCTGAGCTGGCAGCACAGGGCCCGACATGGCACTCGCCTCAAACCCACGAACTGGGAGATCACAACCTGAGCCAAAGTCAGAGGCATAACCGACTAAGCCACCCAGGCGCCCCTCCAACCCACTCTTTTATAACTAATCAGCTTCCTTGTTTACAGTTTCTGCTTGGCCTTTGGACTGGAAGCCTTCAAAGGACCTTACAGTTCCCATCTTCTCTGACCATTTCTCATCCCTTTAGGGGTGTCACACGATGAACAAGAGGTTGGATGGAGTGAAGAGTGAGGTGCAGAATAATAACAGAACTGAAATGAGAGTTGTGTCAAGTACAGTGGCTTACACAGGGCCAGACTGTGGTTCAAGACATTGACGTAACCACTGGAGTCCCAGATGGGATGGGATACTTGAAATCAGAGTTGGGAAGAAACTAGGAAGTTTTATTGGGACTGAGGGCTCAGGACAGAGGATGGGAGAAGAACTGAGGGAAAGCCAGGTATTTGGGGAGAGTGTCAAATGCCTGGAACTGAGGTCATTACTATGAGCAGTCTTGGGGTCACAGCTAAGAGCACTTATAATTTGTAGCCAGGAAGTGGATCCTTGAGAGAAAAGGGAAAGAGAAAAAAAAATTTTAAATCAAGGTATAGTGGCAAGGAATCAAAGGATGTGGTATATAGTTCCAGATCTACGACTTGCTAATTGTGTGATCTTGGGCATATCATGCTGCATCCCTGAATCTGTTTCCTCAGCCTCAGAATAGGGATGACAATATGAGTACTGCCTGCCTCAGAGTTATAGAAAGGCTAACCAGCAATTCCAGAGAGCAAAGCACTTAGTAACTGGGGAAGCACTATCCCAAAGTGAGCTAAAATCTAGAAGATGTAATTTAGTCTTAGAATTTTGGAGCTTGAAGCTATTAGAATTGAATGGAGTTCAGCAAGGTTACTACATATAAAGTTAACACACAAAAAGGAATAGCATTTCTATATACCAGTAATCATTTATAAAATGTGGTAGGAAGAAAATAAAATCATTATGGTACCTAGGAGTTCGCCTTAAAATAGGGTTGTAAGACTTCTATAGAAAAACATAAAACTTTTACAACTTTTATTTTTTTAAATATATTTTTGAGTGGGGGGAAGAGACAGAGTGTAAGTGGGGGAGGGGCAGGGGGAGGGGGGAAGAGACAGAGTGTAAGTGGGGGAGGGGCGGGGGAGGGAGACACAGAATCCAGAGCTTTGAGTGTCTGCAACCCTCTTATTTAACAAACCATGAATTTGAGTCCCCAAGAGGAGAAATTACGTAGCATGTTTAGGGGCAAGGGGGGCACAGTGCTCTGTTAGTTTTTTTTTTTTTTTTTTTTAAATTTTTTATTTATTTTTAGGAGAGAGAGAGAGACAGCGTGAGCAGGGGAGGGTCAGAGAGAGAGGGAGTCACAGACTGAAACAGGCTCCAGGCTCTGAGCTGGCAGTCAGCACAGAGCCCGACGCGGGGCTCGAACCCACGAACCGCGAGATCATGACCCAAGCGAAAGTCGGACGCTTAACCGACTAAGCCACCCAGGCGCCCCATTGCTCTGTTAGTTTCAGAGTAGAACCCCCTTTTGATCTCCCTCTGGGGATAGGTGAATAAAACTAACCAAAGGAAGAGGGAATAGGGACTTAGTTAGGGGGATTTGTGTAAAAGAATGCCCCTAAACTGTTTTATCACATCTGCTTGAAAGGGACAGGCCTTTGTCATTAGTCCTGTGGTTTTAGGAACAAGGAAACACTTAGGGAACCTTGAAAGAAGTAGTCATATATTGAGGGAAAGGAAGTCCCCCGCTGCACATTATGTAGCATGCACAGTGAATGATATCACAGAAAACGAGAGGTGAAAAGACCATCTTGTTCTACTTCCCCTGATAGAGAAGAGGGACCTGAAGCCCAGAGATGGGAAATGGCTTGCCCAAGGCCACATAGCTTGTTCCTGAAAGAGCTGGGATTATAACAGGGTTTCTTAACTTGTAGTCCAGGGCTTTTACTCCATGTGCCAGTTTGGATTGTGTATCCTGGCAAATGACAGAGACTAATGGTAGCTTACACCAATGGAGATTTATTGACTCACGATGGCTTTCACAGATTACAAGAAGTCTAGAGGGGGACAGTGAGATTAGTGTAGCTGCCGAAGGATGCTAAGGACCTAGTCTCCTCCTATTTTCCTACTTCTCACCTTCAGCCCATGACTTTTGTCCTTACAGTCTTAAGATGGCTGTATCTCCTCTAGGCATTGTGTCTGTATTCCAGGCAGCTGAGCTTGTCTTTTTTTAAAAATTTTTTTAAAAAATGTTTTTATTTATTTCTGAGAGAGAGAGAGAGAGGCAGCATGAGCCGGGGAAGGTCAGAGAGAGAAGGAGACACAGAATCTGAAGCAGGCTCCAGGCTCTGAGCTAGCTGTCAGCACAGAGCCCGACGCGGGGCTCGAACCCACAAACCGTGAAATCATGACCTGAGCCGGAGTCAGACGCTTAACCGACTGAGCCACCCAGGTGCCCCTAAGCTTGTCTTTTTATAAAGACTTACCTGAAAGCTCCATCCAGTGAAGCACATAGCAAACCCAACTGCAAAGGAGTCAGGATAGGTGTCCAGGCACAAAAGTAGGAGGTGGCAGGGGGCTTTTGAGTTGTTAGACCCTAATGTTTGCTGCATCACTATGCTACATGATTTTATCTCTCTCTCTCTCTCTCTCTCTCTATCTCTCTATCTCTCTATCTCTCTATCTATCTATCTATCTATCTATCTATCTATCTATCTATCTATCTATCTATGTATCTACTTACCTACCTACCTATCCATTAAAGATTTTTTAAAATTAATCTCTACACACAATATGGGGCTCAAACTTACAACTCCTAAGATCCAGAGTTGCCAACTGAGCCAGCCAGGCACCCCTATGCTATACCATTTTAAAGATGAAAGAAGGGGTGGGTGCAACAAACTCCTGCCTGAGAATCAGAAAATAGGTTCAAGTTTGGATTCTGCCACTTACCTGTGGGTCTTTGACATGTCTCAATTACTTCACCTGAAAATGGTTTGGGCTAAGTGACCCCAAAAAAAACCCTTCTGGCTCTTAGTTCTATGACCCTATCCTATTCAAATCCTAATCCATGTACTTTTATTTCCCTCTCCCCATGGAATTCTAACATAAACATTGTAAATAATGACAATAATTGGTATGTAAAGATTGTATATTTATCTGAAAATCTTCCTGTACCAGGAAATTCCAGTCAGAGAGTCCTACCTTGAGAGCATCAAGGTATCTCCATAAACGTATTTTCTTCTAAAAGTTGTAAAGTTTGGGGGCACCTAGGTAGCTCAGTCGGATAAGCATCTGACTCTTGATTTCAGCTCAGGTCATGATCTCATGGTTGTGAGACTGAGCTCCACGTCGGGCTGCATGCTGAGCGTGAGAGCCTGGTTGGTGGGATTCTTTCTTTCTCCCTCACCCCTTTCTCTGCTCCTCCCAAGAGCACAGCACACATTCATGTGCGCTCCCCCTCTCTCTTTCTTTCTTTCTCTCTCTCAAAATAAATAAATAAACATTAAAAAAAGAAGTTTATGTTAAATATCAAGGTAGGGAAACAGAGTGAACCTGTACTTTGAGAAAAAATCTATTAGGGCAGATCCATGTCGACGTGAAAAATTACCACATATGTGGGGACTACTGTAAAAGAGAGACATAGAATGGGTGCAGGAGGATGTGTATGAATGGGAGGCTGTGGTGCCCAAGTAGATGTGGCAGGAAAGAGAAAAGGGACTGAGCCAGAACAGCATAATGTTGATGGAGATGTTTCTGAGGCAGAAGGAGAATCTGGTAGGCCTGAGGTGGGGCGAAGGGAGGGAATAACTGAGAATGACTTTTTTGAGTGGCTAGCTTGGGATGCATATAACACGGTGACTTTATTACCTTAAAGAAGGAATGGAAGATTCCAACACTTTTGAATTTTCCTAGCCATCTGACCTCTAAGGAGCTCAAAGCTAATTCCACTCTTGAAGCCTGGGACAGGCATTGGGGCTGGCTACTTCAGGCAGCAGGAAGGATCAGAGTGACTTTTGAAGCTCCCACCTGTGTGTTTTCCTTATAACAGTTAAGGAAATGCTTGGACAAAATCTGTGGGCTTTGGTATGAAATAACGCTAATTTCATCAGGACAGGAAGCCTTTTTAATTTACCTTTTTATAAGTGCCGCTCACTGTGCGGCCCTTTCAGATGTGCAGATCATCATTCAGTGTCTGTAGGTTGGATGAATGAATTCAGGCTTGCAATGGTAGTTCCACTGCTTTAGAGTCTGGGTGTGAAAGAGGGGAAAAACTTTTGAGTTTGGACCCACAACACCTACCTTATTAATTGGTCTGTGACCTAGATTAGTCATTTCAGTTCTCTGTGATTGACCTAAAGTTCTTTCCAGGGCTCCAAATTCAGTTCTATACGTTTTCCACTTATCCTTTTACCTAGAGGTTCCTTCATATTTGTATAGGCCATAAATACTCCTTTAAAGTCATTCTGACTAGTACTCTATAAATGCTTGCTAAGTGCTAGGCATCAATCTAAGTACTTTATTTTTTTAAAAAATTTTTTTTAATGTTTCATTTATTTCTAGGAGAGAGAGAGAGACAGTGTGAGCAGGGGAGGGTCAGAGAGAGAGGGAGTTGCAGACGGAAACAGGCTCCAGGCTCTGAGCTGGCAGTCAGCACAGAGCCCGACGCGGGGCTCGAACCCACGAACCGCGAGATCATGACCCAAGCGAAAGTCGGACACTTAACCGACTAAGCCACCCAGGCGCCCCAACTAAGTACTTTATTTATATCAACACATTTGATCTGCCTAACAACCCTAATAAGGTAGGTGTGACTATTATTCATTTTATAGTGAAGGAAACTGACGTACAGAGAGATTAAATTTCTCCCACAAGCTCACATAACTTGTCAGTAGCAATTCCCAGATTTGCATACAGGGACTCAAGAGTCCAGAGTCCAAGTTTAACTACCTCACTATGCTACCTCTAGGGCACCCTAACAGGGACTATGACAGAGGCTGGTGACTTGCATTACCTCATTTTTACTAAGGCAACTACAGCTTAACATCCCGAAGTTACAAAGTAGCAGAGCTGACCTTGAACCAGGGCTTTCAACCAAGCGCAGTGTTCTTTCTGGTAACCAGCCTGCTCTACCTGCTCTAGAGTCGCTACATGCCCCATAGCCTGGTTGCCTGAGTTAAAGCACCGCACTTTATTACTGGCTTGTGGTCATTAGGTAAATTACTAAACTTGTGTTTCTCATCTGTAAAATAAGAATGGGAATATTAATACCAATTATAAAGCACGGTTGTGACAACTAAATGAGTTATTAGGAGTCACATACCTACAAGAATGCCTGGGACATAAGCACTCAAGAGGCCTTAGCTATTTTCCTTCTCGACCACTGCTCTCCAGCAGAGATATATCGTGAGCCAAATAGGAATTTTAAGTTTTAGTGGCCACATTTTAAAAAGCAAAACAAACAAACAAACCCCTACCAAACCAAAAAAGAATCATGAAATTATTTTTTTAAATGTTTATTTTTGAAAGAGAGGGAGAGAGAGCACGAGCGGGAGAGCGACAGAGAGAGGGAGAAGGAGAGTCCCAGGCAGGCTCCGTGCTCAGCACAGAGCCCCACCTATGATTGAGATCCTGGGATCATGACCTGGGTAGAAATCGAGAGGAGGTTGAACCGACTGAGTCATCCAGGTGCCCCATGAAATTATTCTAAATGTGTTTTATTTAACCAAATATATCTAAAACTGTAACCAATTCTGTAATCAACTATTCAGTTTATAATCAATACACCAAGATATTTTACATGTTTTCTACCAAGTCTCGGAAATCTGGCGTGTATTCTACACCTACAGCACATTTCAACTTGGACTAGCAGCGTCACTTGTGGCTGGTGGCAGAGCCGCCCTCGAGAGGCCCCACAACCCGCGTCCCCGTCCCCCCACGGTTCCTTCCCGCGACCAGCTGGCCCAAGCCCTAGGCCCCGCCCCGCGCCCCTCCCAGGTTACATCACAGAGCCCGCAGGCCCCGCGGGCGGGGAGACCCGGGCCCGGCCGCGTGTGCCCGGCTGCTCGCATCCTCCCAGTTCCAGGCACCCAAGTTCTGAAGGGAAGCGACGTCCAGCACAGGGCCGCGACGGCCGTCGGTCTGCTCGCAAGCCGCCCCGGCGCTAGCGGGTGGGAGGTGGGAGTCTGAAGCCCCCATGCGTACCTCGCCCCCAACGGCCCTCCGCTCGCGCCGCTACCACTGCGAGGTCGAGGCGGCGGGGCCGGCGCTCATTGGCTTACTGCAGCCCTCTGCCCGCCCCCTCGCCGCGCTTATTGGCCGGAGCCGCGGCGCCCGCGGGATAGGCGGTGGCGGCGCCCCTCCCTCGCGCCGGCCCTCAAGAGAGCGACGAGGAAGCGGCCGCCTCCCTGCGCCCCGCCCCACGGGCTTGCTTGGTGGCTCCGGCTCCTCCCGACTTCTCCCGGCTCCTCCCGACTTCTCCCGGCCCTCGCCCGGCTCCCTCCGGCTTCGGCTCCGGCGCAGCGGCGGCGGGTAGGTGCGGCGACAGGCGGGGCCCGATCGGAGGGGCGGCCTCCCCACTCTCCCGGGGGCTGCCTTAGCAGCGCTCGGCGGCCGCCGGAGACCCCGCAAGGCCCGCTGGGGGCGGAGAAGGGCGGTGGCCGCGGGCCTGCGGGACGCGGGGGCGGGAGGGCAGGGGGCCCGAGGGCGTGATCTTTCGAGGCTTCGGGGCGCGATCCCGGGGCCTTTTGGGGCCGAGCGGGCCGGAGGACCAGCTTCGGGCGTCTGGAGCGTGGGGCTGAGCTGCACGCCTTGGGCTCGGGATGGGGCTGAGCAGGGGAGCGAGGGTCGCTGCGGTTTGGGGCCCTGGGTGGGGCTCGGGGACGTAGGAAAACTCAGAGGTCTTTCGGTGAGGCTTTGCGGGGGTCAGTCGAGGTGGAGCTGGTGCGAGTTAGAGAGAGGGTCCGAGGTTACAGGCGGCGCTGAGGGGCGGTCTCGAGAACCGGGCCCCAGCCTAGGCTCCCTGCGTGCTGTCTCCTCCGGCTCTGAGCAGACTGAGCCGTTGGGTTGGGGGAATAAGTGTGTGTCTGGCTGCGGGAGGGCGAAGCAAGGGTGGGGATGGGAGGATTGGGACTGGGACCAGGAGGGGGCAGTGGAAACGTTACCCCGAACCGAGATTGTGGTTTAGCACTTGGACCAGGTTCTCCGTTGGTGGTGTTGCCTGATCTCTTTTTTAGCGAAATTACCCCGTGGGGGAACGAACGTAGGGGTTTTTGCTTCCATCCAGGAACGTGTAAATTAAATGCATTTGCTTCTTTTCGGAGGAGGCAGTGATTTACTCCTAGTTTTGTGTTTTAGGACCCAAACCCGGGGTGAAACGTGCTTCTCGGGAAGGTTAGTGTTACCCAGCTTTCTTCTGGAAACCCCCTTTCTCCTTTCCCTCCTCTGGTTCGGTTACAGTATTGCTCCCCAGGGCCTCTCGATTCCCTCTCCCTGGCTGCATAGCATTGCAGTGTTCTTGCTGTGTGTGTGTGTGTGTGTGTGTGCGTGTGTGTGTGTGTGTGTGTGTGTGTGTGTGTGTCTCCCGCCCGTTTCCCTGCTGCTGAGCTTTTGGCAACTGCCACTGCGCTTTCCCAGGGATGGTTGTGGCATTGCATCAGGGGATATTTGTGCTTGTAATTTGCTCACTCAGCCCAGGAAGAGGGAGAATAGTATGCTGCAGAGATGGGGGGGGGGGTGCCGTCAGCTCGGCTGAGCAGGCAGAGAAATGGGTGTGGTGAGGGAATACAGCTGCTCTAGGCCTATAGGGTAACACTGCCCAGTCATCAGCTCAAAGAGATTCAAAGAGCAGCAGCAACAGCTATTTTTATAAATCAGTCCTGAATCCAAGCTGAGCACATGGATTTAGAGTGAACAGTTGTCATGCTGTAACTATTACCGGCTGGGTGTTTGGTAGACAACATTGGAGTTGCTAAGCGAGAACTGTACAGTGCGGCTGGTACTTCTCTTGCAACTTTTTAACTTTGCTCTTCTCACCTCTCTGGAATGAATGGCACATCTCTCTTCCAGGAGCCTCTTTCAAAACTTGAAGTGGTTTGATGGTCCAGGCTACTTTTCAAATGAAAGGTTTCTGTATCACTGGTAGTCTTCCTCTCACGTTTGGCTTAAACATAATAAAGCTGTCACCTTTTGAGCCCTTGCCATCTTCCGGGCCCTAGTTGTAGGTATTTATTTACAGATGGGGAAATTGATACTGACGGGAATAAGGAGTCACACAGATAGTTAAGTATCAGAAGTGGCATCCACATCAAGGTCTCTCTGACCCCTTCTCTCCCCCACCCCTAGTAGTTCAGAAACTCGAAATTTTTTATTCACACGGGGTGACTCAAGTGCTTGAGACTTTATTCATGCAAAGTAATCTCGCTGGAGACTGATAAACCAGATGCCAGTTTATTTATACAGAAAGTAAAGAGTGTCATGTACACAATTGGAATTAATTATCCATTGGCCAGGACACTTCCTTTGTTTCTGGGCAGCCAAATCAGTAATAAAAGGGCAATTGATTATAGAATGGGAACTAAGGGCCCTGGATGTTTTTAGGCGGATGTTTTAATCAAGTTACTGAAGCCTAGTTGAGTCTTGCGTCTTTTCCCATTGTAAGAACACATATATTAATGTTTGACAGTGCTGGGGGAAGATTCTAAAAGCATTTCCCACTGTCTCAATTGTGTGTGTGTCTTTTTAAAGTTCATCTCTTTATATATTTGTCATCTCAGCACATATTTATCTGTGTTAAAATTCTCAAAATTACACATAAGTTTACATTACACGTTAACATCATTTTCCATCGTTTGCTGACAGTGAAGGAAGCACCTGGATTTTCTTATGTCTAGGTGGCTTAGCTCTAGTTTTACTTTTTGTTTTTTTGAGGCTATGAAAACTTTTATTAATTACGTACTCTGGCTTTCAGGGGAGAGTAGGAGACGTTTCCCAAGCTTGCTTGAAATGGTTTGAGAGCTGGGAGAGATACTGCCTTGTGATTTTTATTTTGGTTATAGATTGAGGGGTATGTGTGGAAATAAGTGTTACCCTGCGTGAAGGGGGCCTTGTGTGGCTTGAACCTCTTATGTCAAGTTAGGTGGGTTAGCTTTAGTCAGAGAGAGTGGGTTCTTTCTGATTTCAGTGTCTTGTTCTTTTTCCCAATTTTGTTTCTGAATTTGGTGATCTGTCTTTGATCTCTTCACATTTGTGAGGTTGACATTTCAGATCTGGGCATTGCTTTTCTCCTTCGTCCTCTTCGTCCTCTCCCTCCTCTTCCTTCTTCTTCTTTTCTCTCCCTTTCTTTGTTGTGATTATTATTATTAACATGGGGCTCAAACTCATGACCCTGAGATCAAGTCATATATATGCTCCATGGGCTGAACCAGCTAGGTACCCCCTTCTTCTTCTTTTAAAAAAATTTTTTTAAAATCTTTGTTTATTTTTGAGAGAGAGAGAGTGAGCGAGCGAGCGAGTGAGCAAGGGAGCAGGGGAAGGGAAGAGAGAGAGGGAGACACAGAATCTGAAGCAGGCTCCAGGCTCTGAGCTATCAGCACAGAGCTCGATGCAGGGATCATGACCTGAGCTGAAGTCAGACACTTAACTGATTGAGCCACCCAGGTGCCCCTCCTTCTTTTTTTAAAATATTAAATATACTTAGTTGATGTGCAGGTTTTATGTTCTCTTAAAAAGCAAGAAAATCTTGAGAAGCATTTTGACCTAATGGAAATCATCTTGGTGGTTCATTTGATTTGGTCCATTTGAGAAGGAAACTGAGGCAGACGTGGGTGGTTTAGTTGATTAAGTGTTGACTGTTGATTTCAGCTCAGGTCATTTCAGGGTTCTTGGGAGTGAGTCCCACATCAGGCTCTGTGCTGACAGCATGGGGCCTGTTTGGGATTCTCTGTCCTCCTCTCTGTTCCTCTGCTGCTTATGTAGCATGCACGCACTTTCTCTCTCAAAAATCAACATTAAAAAAAATACTTTATTTTGAATACTTTTAGATTTACAGAAGAATTGTAAAGATAGTACAGAATTTCATCTAGCTTTCCTTAATGTTACCATTTTATATAACCGTGATATATTTATCAAAATTAAGAAATCAATATTAGTTGGGATGCCTGGATGGCTCAGTTGGTTAAGGGTCTGACTCTTTTTTTTTTTTTTAATGTTTTTTATTTATTTCTAGGAGAGAGAGAGACAGCGTGAGCAGGGAAGGGTCAGAGAGAGAGGGAGTCACAGACTGAAACAGGCTCTAGGCTCTGAGCTGGCAGTCAGCACAGAGCCCGACGCGGGGCTCGAACCCACAAACCACGAGATCATGACCTAAGCGAAAGTCGGACGCTTAACCGACTAAGCCACCCAGGCGCCCCTTAAGGGTCTGACTCTTGACTTCGGCTCAGGCCATGGTCTTATGTTTCATGAGTTTGAGCCCTGCCTCGGCCTCTGCGCTGACGGCCTCCTTGGGATTCTGTCTCCCTCTCTCTGCCCCTCCCCCACTTGTTCTCTCTCTCTCAAAATAAAAATAAACTTAAAAGAAGAGAAATGAATATTAGTTTAATATTATGAAGTAAATTACAGGCTTTCCACTCATTTCCCTAGTTTTTCCAGAGTGGTGGCCTTTTTCTATTATAGGATCTGATACCGTTTATTTATTTAGAGGTCTTATTTGCCTTGTTTCTGACAATCTGTGACAGTTTCTTAGTTTCTCCTTGCCTTTCCTTGACACCTTTGAAGAGTTGCGGTTATTTGTAGAATGTTCCTGAATTGGGTTTTCTGGTGTTTTTTCGTGATTAGCCAGAAGTTATACATTTGGGGAAGAGTACCATAGAGATGGTAGGCCCTTCTTGTCACATCATATTGCATGTCAGGGTATACCTGATATCAATGTGGCTTATTACTGATGTTAACTTTGATAATTTGATTAAGGTAGTATCTTCCTGGTTTCACCAAAGTGACTACTTTTTCCATTTCCTTACTTTATTTGTTAGAAGCTAGAAATGAGTCACCAAGTCAAGCCCATTTCTGGGGGAAGGAAATGAAGCTCTACCTCTTGAAGGAATGAGTGTCAAAGAATTTGTGAGTCTATGTTCAAGTCACCCACAGTGATTAATAACTATTTTGGGGTATGTTCTGTGAGGCTATACAAAGATCTGAGTTTCATCTACTAATTTTAGCATTCATTAGTGAAATTTGCCTGCAGCAGCAACTAGTGTGTGATTGTAGTGGTGATTTTCTATTTCCCTCATTCCTTCTACATTTATTTTTTGGAGTTTTTCTGTAAGGAAGATTTGTACATTCCCTTCTACCCCTGCCCCCCGTTTATTTACTTATTTATATCATTATGGACTCATGAACATTTATTTTTCCCTTTGGTTTGTAATACTGTACTTTGTTGTTCACATTCTTCTGGCTGTGGCCATTTGACACTTAGGTGTTTTGGATATGTCCCTCTTTTCTTTTTTTGGAGCACTTTTTTACTTACTGATGCTGCAAGATGCTCCAGTCTCATCTTGTATTTTCCCTGCCCCAGCCCTAGAATCAGCCATTTCTCCAAGGAGGCCTGGTTTCTTTTATTGGAAAAAATATTTAGAAATCAAGATCTGGTTTCTAAATGAACTGGGTGTACTCACTGATGCTGGGTTGTCCTGCTTCTAGGCCATGCTAAAAGGCAGATCTACGTGTGTAATGGCTCAGATGTACATATATATTTGTGTTTATTTCCATATCTGTGTATAAATAGAAACATGCTCGTACTGGTCTCTGACTCTAGCCCAGTGCCACAAGTTTATTCTAACATTCCTCTCCTTCTTTGTAACTTTCTCTGACAGTGAGAAACTTGGCTCTTATTATTTATAATAGATTTACTTAACTGTTCAACCTTAGTGTATGTGTAAAGTAGGAAAGCAGTTTTCATTGTCACATAAACTAAATTTCCAAAGTCTTTTGCGATTGTCAATGAATTTAAATTATACTTCTGTAATACTGGTATTTTAAATTACTGTTTTTCACTTAAGTGGAGAGGTGATGTCATTTGCCCTTGGCCAAACAGGAAGTGAGTGACTGCAGCTGGAATCATGACCTATTCTCACTCCTAGTGCTATGCTTGATCCCATGCAAAGCAGTCTCATTCTATCAAGTATCTTTAACTACAAGTCATCTTTTGTCCCTTCTTGATGGGATTGCTCCTTTTAATTAAAGAAGTTGCTGGGTTTAAGATTTTTTTTTTTTTAACTTTTGACCGTGTTGACAGCAAGAAAAATTCCTTTTCTGGAATTATTGTGTCCCACTTAAGTTTTTTCCAGGCTAAACAGCTTTTTCCCCTAGCCACCTCTTATGAAATGTGCTTTCTAAACCTTTTATTATGTTGGGCATCGTCTTGTAGACATGCTACAGATCGTATGCTCTGATCCAGATACTCCATTAAGCCTTGGAAATGAAGTGATTAAGGAATTCAAAATGATCCCTTCCCTTGGGGAGCTTACCACTTAGTTTCCATCATTACTGCTTTAAAATGATTTTTTTCAGAACATCTGGGTGGCTCATTGGTTAAGCATTGGACTTTTGATTTTGGGTCAGGTCATGATCTCACAGTTTGTGGGATTGAGCCCCACATCAGGCTCTGTGCTGACAGCATGGAGCCTGCTTGAGATTCTCTCTCCCCATCTCTCTCTGCCCCTCCCCCACTTGCACACTCTTTTTCTCAAAATAAATAAACATTAAAAAAAATAAGTAAAATAATTGTTTTCTTTCTTTCAATATCCACTTTTCAGTGTTAATTTATACTTGTCTGTCAGTAAGCTCACCTCTAGGCCTTCTCTAGAGCTGCTCTTAACCCAGATCTTAATTCTTTTTTTATTTTATTTTATTTTTTAATGTTTATTTTTGAGGAGGGGAGGGGCAGAGAGAGAGAGGGAGACACAGATCTGAAGCAGGCTCCAGGTCCTGACCTGTCAGCACCGAGCCTGACGCAGGGCTCAAACTCACCAACTGCGAGATTATGACCTGAGCAGAAGTCTGACATTCAACCAACTGAGCCATCCAGGTGCCCCCTAAATCTTCATTCTTGATTGACTGGCTTTCTGATTCTATGTGTTGGACTTTTTTTTAACCTTCTTTCTTTCTGTAAGTCCCAATTTCTGTCCATTGTTTCAAAGGAGACTTTTTGAATCCTGATTCTACTATCCTATGCCTTTGTTACCCTTACTACGTCTGTAATTTTGATATGTTCTTTCTATGTTTTGACTAGAATAAATTAAGAAAATGTTCACCTAGAGAATGCCAGGATCAGTTAGAGACAAAATTAACTTTATTTTCTCCTTACTTCTGACTTTTTTTTTTTTTTTTTTACAAGAGAACAAATCTACACCTTTATTTACTTTTCAGTTAGTTTAAATCCTTGAGGGGTACAGCATCACACGGATTCTGTGGCCAATGGCTTTAGCAGGAAGGTTGGTTCGGAATTTTGCATGAACCATGCCACTGTTTCCATGAGCATGAGTTACTTTTCCCCAGATAACTCTGGTTTTATTCGGCTTGCCACCAAGAGTCACTGTGTTGTTCTTTGCTTTGTACACATAAGCACATCTCTTGCCTAGATAGAACTCAGTTTCATCTCGGGCATAAACACCTTCAATTTTAAGAAGAGCCGTGTGCTCCCTCTGGTTCCTGAGACCCCGTTTATAGCCAGCAAAAATGGCTTTGGACCACAACCTTCCAGACATATTTGTCGTTTCAGGAGTCCTGTTCCCAGCAGGCCTCCACAGGTTCAAAGATGGCCTCCTTACTTCTGACTTTTAAGTGTTTTCAGAGGTTTTGGTTCTGAGTTTCTACGCTAGTTTGTATGCAAAATAATAATTAAGATATTTCACATCTTAATCTCTGAAGTCACAACTAATTCTTTCTAATGGTAGTTATTGATTATTGATTGAAGTTAGGTTATATTATTGCATATTATGACAAAGCATAGGTTCTGACTTATGATTCACATGTAAAATAGTTACGCCTTTTTAAAAAAAATTTTTTTACATTTATTTATTTTTGAGAGACAGAGTAAGACAGAGCAGGAGCGGGGGAGGGACAGAGAGAAAAGGAGACACAGAATCCGAAACAGGCTCCAGCTCTGAGCAAGCATTCAGCACAGAGCCTGACATGGGGCTCGAACCCATGAACCGTGAGATCATGACCTGAGCCGAAGTTGGATGCTCAACTGAGGTGCCCCAATAAAAGGTGCCTTTTATCTCATGATCTCTCTCTCTGTACATGTTGAAACTGTTGTGGAAAAACTTAAAGCTCTTAGGGAATATAATTTAAAGAATGAAAAATTTAGGGAGATTGGAGATAGTGGTGAGTGGGAGTAGAGGCTAGAGACCCTTAAGAAAAATGTTCCTTCCTAAAATGACTCCTCTCTCTGAGCTCTGTTTTTGTTCAACTAAAATTCTAATTCAGGTGTTCATTTGGTTAACTCATTTTCTCTGTTAGGAATAGAAATACACTGGGACAATTCTAGAGCCCTCATTCATTTTTTAATAGGTAGAACATATTTTCGTTGAAATAGTTTGTATTGGGATATAAAAGTTCCTTTGGGTGATAGGTGAGTGATTTCTGAATTTAGGGAGGAGTGAGAAGGGGAGAGGGTGGGGGACAAAACAGACTTACAGACTTTTTTCTTTGGTATCAGCTCAGGTATCAGCTTTTGAAAGCCTTTCTGACCATTTTCTTAGTCTGGTCAAGTATTCCTCTTTGGTGTTTTCACCAATATATATCTTTAGACATATGTTATTCTATGTTTAAAAAAAATTAAGGTATAATTTACATACCATAAAATTTACCATTTTAGAGTATACAAGTCATTTTGGTTTTGGTGTATTCAGTGTTGTGCAGCCATCACCACTATATAATTCTAGAACATTTGCATTATCCCAAAAGAAATCCCAGACCCATAAGCAGTCACTTCCCATCCTCCCCCCCCACCCCCATCCCTGGCAGCCACAATTCTAATTTCTACTGATGGATTTGTCCATTCTGGACGTAACCTATAAATGGAATCATATCATATATCTGGCCTTCTGTACCTGGCTTTTTTCATTAGCATGTTTTCAAGGTTCATCCTTCATATTGTAGTACATATCAGTACTTCATTTCTTTTTATGGCTGAGTAATACCCCATTGTATGGGTATACCGTATTTTGTTCTTTCATCAGTGGGTTGTTTTCACTTTTTAGCTATTTTGAATGTTTCTGTGAACATTTGTGTACAAGTTTTTGTGTGGACATGTTTTTATTTCTTTTGGGTATATACTTAGGAGTGGAATTACTGGGTCATATGGTAACTCTACAGTTAACCTTTTGAGAAACTACCAGACTGCTTTTTATAGTGGCCACACCATTTTATGTTCCCATTAGCAGTATATGAGGGGTCCAGTTTTTCCACATCCTTACAAACACTTGGCTGTTATAGGTCTTTAAAAAAATTAAAAACTTTTTTTTATTACATACCGTATCCATTAATGTGTCTTTACTCTGAGATAGTTTAACCTATCCAGATTTTATCTATCAATAGAAGAAAATCCTATCTTACGATTGCTATGACAGCCATATCCTTGACTTGGTGCTGGGTAGCATCTGAATTTTAATAGCTTAAGGTGATTTAAAACATTTCTCAGTTATTGTTTACTGCTTGTTCTTGAAATGATTCCTCAATTTGTTAGTCACTTATTGCTCACTGGCCAGTCCTGTTCATTAGTTTCTCCTTCCTTCCTTCCTTCCTTCCTTCCTTCCTTCCTTCCTTCCTTCCTTCCTTCCTCCTCCCTCCCTCCCTCCCTCCCTTCCTTCCTTCCTATCATCATCATCATCATCACTGTCATCATCATCATCATCATCATCATCATCATCGTCATCATCATCTTAACCTTTGACCCCCTTCACCTGTTTTTGCCACCTACCAGCTCTCTGCCTCTGGCAGCCACCAATCTGTTAAGTGTCTGATTCCATCATAGTGGGTGTGAAGTGATACCTCATTGTGATTTTGGTTTTGATTTCCCTGATGACTGATGTACTTACTATTTGCAGATCATCTTTAAGGAAGTATTAAGGTCCTTTGCCCATTTCAAATGAGACTCTTTGTTTTTATTTTGGAATTATAAGAATTCTTTATATTCTAGAAACAAATACCTATTAAATACATGATTTGCAAATATTTTCTCTATTCTGTGGGTTTTCTTTATTTTCTTATCATATCCTTTGAAGCATAAAACTTTCCAGTTTTTTAAAAAAATTTATTTTTACTTATTTTTGAGAGAGGGAGAGAGAGAGCAACTTTCTAATTTTGATGAAGTCTGTTTTATTTGTTTCTTCCATGGTTGCTTATGTTTTAGATGTCACAACGAAGGATCTCTTGCCTACTGCAAGATCACAAATATTTCTGCCTATTTTTCTTTTACAGGTTTTATAGTTTTAGCTGATACATTTAGGTTTTTGGTGCATTTTGAGTTTTTTTAAATAACTATAATAGAAAAAAAATATAAATGATGTAAGGGAGGGGTCCAAATTCTTTATTTTTTTGCATGTGGATATCCAGTTGTTCTTGTACCATTTGTTGAAAAGACTTTTCTTTCTTATTGAATTGTCTTGGCACTCATTTTGAAAATCTCCTGAACTTAGATGTGGAGGGTTATTTCTGGACTCTCAGTTCTGTTCCACTGACTTACGTTTCTATCCTTATGCCAGTACACACTGTCTTGATTACTGTAGACATTGTAGTATGTTTTGAAGTCAAGAAGTGTGAGTCTTCCAACTTTGTTCTTCTCAAAATAGTTTTGGGTATTCTGGATCCCATGCATTTCTGTATGAATTTTAGGCTGAGATTGTCAATTTCTGCATAAAAGACAGTTGGGATTTTGACAGGGACTGCATTAAATTTGTTGATCACCTTGGAGCGAATTGCCATCTTAACAATGTTCAGTCTTCCAATCCATGAACATGGAAAGTCTTTCCATTTATTTACATCTTCTTTAATTTCTCTCAATAACGTTTTTTTTTAATATATGTATATATTTTTTAAATTTATTTCTAGGAGAGAGAGAGACAGCATGAGCAGGGGAGGGTCAGAGAGAGAGGGAGATACAGACTCTGAAATAGGCTCCAGGCTCTGAGCTGGCAGTCAGCACAGAGCCCGACGCGGGGCTCGAACCCACGAACCGCGAGAACATGACCTAAGCGAAAGTCAGATGCTTAACCAACTAAGCCACCCAGGCGCCCCTCTCAATAACGTTTTGTAGTTTTTAGTGGACAAGGCTCACATTTCTTTGGTTTAATTTATTGCTAAGCATTTTATTCTTTTTGATGCTGTTGTAAATGGAACTGTTTTCTTAATTTCATTTTTGGATTGCTAATTCCTGGTACATAGAAATACTACTGATTTTTGTTTATTGATGTGGTATTCTTCAAGCCTTGCTGAATTTATTATTTTTAAGAGTTTTGTATATGTGTGAATTACTTTGGATTTCCACATCATTTTTTATGTGTATATGCTTTCCCACTGGATCAAGATCCTCTTGAATTCAGAGACTATGTCTTGTATTTCATTTTTTTCCCCGAATTACCAAATGTATATTCAGGTAGCTCTGGGATAAAAATACCATTGTAGTGGAGTTCATTGTAGCATAATATCACAAAATGGCACAGAAGAAAAGTGGAGTATTGTTAAGACTATTTTTACCTATTATAAAATGTTTACTGAGGTTCAAGAAAGTTAATTTTTCTTACTTCTATGTCTCCTTCTCTGTACACTTGCCTCTAGTTACTCTTTGTTAGTTTGAACTCAGACTTTTTTTTTTTAGCTTAAATTTTAGCTAGTTAACATACAGTGCGGTATTGGTTTCAGAGTAAAATTCAGTGATTCATCACTTCCATACAACACCCAGTGCTCATCACAACAAGCGCTCTCCTTAGTACCCATCACCCATCCAGCCCAACTCTCACCCACTTCCCTCTGTCCACGCATAATTTGTTCTCTATCATTAAGAGTCACTTGTGGTTTTTTCTCCCCCTCTTTCCCATATATTCATGTTTTGTTTCTTAAATTACACGCATGAGTGAAATCATATGGTATTTGTTTTCTCTGATTGACTTATCTCACCAGATGCATTCTAGCTCCATCTATGTTGTTGCAAATGACAAGATTTCATTCTTTTGTTTCTTTATTTTTAAAAATGTTTATTCTTGAGAGACAGACAGAGCATGAATGTGGGAGAGGCAAAGAAAGAGGGAGACACAAAATCCAAAGCAGGCTGTAGGCTCTGATCTGTCAGCACAGAGCCTGATGCTGGGCTTGAACTCATGAACTGTGAGATCATGACCTGAGCTGAAGTCAGACGCTTAACTGACTGAGCCAGCCAGGCACCCCAAGATTTCATTCTTTTTGATGGCTGAGTAATATTCCAGTGTGTGTGTGTGTGTGTGTGTGTGTGTGTGTGTGCGCGCGCGCGCGCTACACCTTTATCCATTCATTAGTTGATGGACTTTTGGGCTTTCCATAGTTGGGCTATTTTTGATAATGCTGCTATAAACATTGGGGTGCATGTACTCCTTTGGATCTGTATTTTTGTATCCTTTGGGTAAATAATAGTGCAATTGCTGGATTGTAGGGTAGTTCTATTTTTAGTTTCTTGAGGAACCTCCATACTGTTCTCCAGAGAGGCTGCACCAGTTTGCATTCCCACCAATAGTGCAAGAGGGTTTTCTTTCTTTAATAAGGTTCCCCTTTCTCGCAACCTTGCCAACATCTGTTTGTTGTTAATTTTAGCTGTTCTGACAGGTGTGAAGTGGTATCTCACCGTGGTTTTGATTTGTATTTCCTTGATGATGAGTGATGTTGAGCATCTTTTCATGTGTCTGTTAGCCATCTAGATGTCTTTTGGGGCGCCTGGGTGGCTTAGTCGGTTAAGCGTCTGACTTTCGCTTAGGTCATGATCTCGCGGTTCGTGGGTTCGAGCCCCGCGTCGGGCTCTGTGCTGGCTGCCAGCTTAGAGCCTGGAGCCTGTTTCAGAGTCTGTGACTCCCTCTCTCTCTGACCCTCCCCTGCTCATGCTGTCTCTCTCTCTCCTAGAATTAAATAAAATTAAAAAAAAAAATAGATGTCTTCTTTGGAAAAATGTTTATTTGTGTCTTTTGCCCATTTCTTACCTGGATTACTTGTTTTTTGGGTATTGAGTTTGATAAGTTCTTTATAGATTTTGGATAGTAATCCTTTAGAGAGATGTCATTTGCAAATATCTTCTCCCATTCCTTCTGCTGTGCAGAAGATTTTTATCTTGATGAGGTCCCAGTAGTTCATATTTACTTTGTGTCTAGTAAGAAGTTGCTCTGGCTGAGGTCAGAGAGGTTGCTGCCTGTTTTCTCATTTAGGATTTTAGGAAATTAAGGGTTTCTTGTCTCATATATAAGTCTTTCACCCATTTTGAATTTGTTTTTGTGTAGGGTGTGAGAAAGTAGTCCAGTTTAATTCTGCATGTCAGTGTCCAGTTTTCCCATCACCATTTTTTGAAGAGACTGTAATTTTTCCATTGGATATTCTTTCCTGCTTTGTTGAAGATTAGTAGACCATGTAGTTTTCGGTCTATTTCTGGTTTCTCCATTCTGTCCCATTGGTCTCTGTGTCTGTTTTGTGCCATTACCATACTGTTTTGATGACTAGAGCTTTGTAATATAGCTTGAAATCCAGAATTATGATGTCTCCGGGTTTTTTTTTTTTTCTTTTCAGGATTGCTGCAACTCTTTGGGGTCTTTTGTGGTTCCATACAAATTTTAGGATTGTTTGTTCTAGTCTGTGAAAAGTGCTGGTAGTATTTTGATAGGAATTGCAGTATTTTTTTTTTAAAGTTTTATTTATTTAATAAGTACTCTCTACACTCAGGGTCAAGACTTGCATGCTATTCCAACTGAGCCAGTTAGGCACTCCCAGAATACTTTATATTATAAACTTCTGTGTGTTGGACTAGGAGTCTTAATTTGATTTTATGTATTCTCTACGGAATACGTGTTCTGGAAATGTGTTCTGTCCTCATTCAAAGAATTGTTAATTCATGAACCTAGGAGTACTTAAGATAATATGATTGGCTATATTGGTAATTTTGTGTTTGCATTATTTCTTGGGTATACTTAAGCTCACTCATTTTCATTTTTCTTCTTATCACTAAATCACAGAGAGATAAGAAAGACAAAACATTGGCTGTCAAGGGCAGGATCTGACCTGTTCGTTACTGTTCTGTCTACCTTTTATGAGTAGACATGAAGAAATGCTTTTTTAAAAAATTATTTATTTATTTATTTATTTTTATTTATTTCTAGGAGAGAGAGAGACAGTGTGAGCAGGGGAGGGTCAGCGAGAGAGAGGAAGACACAGAATCTGAAACAGGCTCCAGGTTCTGAGCTAGCTGTCAGTATAGAGCCTGACGCGGGACTCGAACCCATAGACCATGAGATCTTGACTTGAGCTGAAGTGGGATGCTCAACCGACTGAGCCACCCAGGCGCCCCAATGTTTATTTATTTTTGAGAGAGAGAGAGAGAGAGAGAGAGAGAGAGACACACACACACACACAGAATCTGAAGCAGGCTCCAGGAGCTGAGCTGTCAGCTCAGAGCCTGACCTGGGGCTCAAACTCAATAACCGTGAGATCATGACCTGAGCCAGAGTCTGATGCTTTAGCGACTTAGCCACCCAGGTGCCCCAATAGCTTTTAATAACATAGGAGCACCTTGGTGACTCAGTAAAGTATCTAACTCTTGGTTTTGGCTCAGGTCATGATCTCTTACTTCATGGGATCGAGCCCCATGTCAGGCTCTGGGCTGAGTATGGCACCTTCTTTTTTTTTTTTTTTTTTTTATTTATTTCTAGGAGACAGAGAGAGAGACAGCGTGAGCAGGGAGGGTCAGAGAGAGAGGGAGTCACAGACTGAAACAGGCTCCAGGCTCTGAGCTGGCAGTCAGCACGGAGCCCGACGTGGGGCTCGAACCCACGAACCGCGAGATCATGACCTAAGCGAAAGTCAGACGCTTAACCGACTAAGCCACCCAGGCGCCTCTATTTTTTTTTTTTTTTGAGTATGGCACCTTCTTGAGATTCTCTCTCTCCCCCTCTCTCTGTCCCTTCCACACTCTTGTGCACTCTCAAAGAATTAAACTTTAAAAAAAGCTACGTAATCTTTAATGGTTGCATAATGTTGCATCATATTGACAGGTTTTGATTTACTCTTTCCTTGTTATTGCATAAAGACATGTTTTTCATCGGGCTATATTATGCCTAAGGATTTGTTTATATTTCAGATTTTATTATTTTCTTTTTTAAAAGCAGATTTATTGAGATATGATTTACACAACATAAAATTCATATATTTCACTGGTTTTAGTATATTTACTAAGTCACTCTATCATCATTGGTATCTAATATTTGAATATTTCATCATTCCAAAAAAAACTTAGTATGCATTAGCAATCATTAACTTGCCTTTTCCCTCATAACCCCTGGCTACCACTCTCTGCTTTCTTTATAGATTTGCCTAATCTGGCCATTGTATGTAAATGGAATTATAATAGGTGGCCTTTTATGCCTACTGTCTTTCACTTAGCATGTTTTCAAGGTTGATTCATCTTGTAGCATGTATCAGTATTTCATTCCTTTTTATGGGCATGTAATATTCCATTGTCTAGATATCTACATTGTATCTATAAGTTGATCGATATTTGTTTCTATTTTTTACTTATGTGAATACTACTGTACATGTTTATGTACGCGCTTTTGTGTCGATGTATATTTTCATATCTCTTGGTTCTCTACTTAAGAATGGAATTGCTGGGGGCGCCTGGGTGGCTTAGTCGGTTGAGCGTCTGACTTTTGCTTGGGTCATGATCTCACGGTTCGTGGGTTCGAGCCCCGCGTCGGGCTCTGTGCTGACTGCCAGTTCAGAGCCTGGAGCCTGTTTCAGAGTCTGTTTCTCCCTCTCTCTGACCCTCCCTTGCTCACGCTGTCTCTCTCTCTCTCTCCTAGAAATAAATAAAACATTAAAAAAAAAAAAGTGGTCTGACACCTTAAAAAAAAAATAAAAGTAGATACATCAGGAACACCTGGGTGGCTCAGTCGGTTAAGTGTCTGACTTTGACTCTGGTCATGATCTCATAGTTCCTGAGTTTGAGTCCTGCATTGGGCTCTGTGCTGAATGTTTGCTCAGAGCCTGCAGCCTGCTTCGGATTCTGTGTCTCCTTCTCTCTCTGCCTCTCCTCCACTCATGCTCTGTCTCACTCTCTCAAAAATAAATAAATGTAAAAAATAAGTAAAATAAAGTAAAATGGGATGCAGAATTTGACCATACCATCATTAATGTATGATGGTCATAATTAGATTCTAATAAGTCTCCATATTTATGATAGATTCTTAAATATATATTTAATTACTGGGTCAGAAGACACATAAATGTAAGGCTTTTGGTGTATTTTGCAAAATTTCTTTCTGGAAGACTGCACATTATTTAAAGACCATCTCATTGGACCCTTTTTAGCAGTGAGAATTATAATTTAAAAAATACTCATTAAATAATTGCTATTTTGATAGGTTAAAAATGGAAAAAATTTACTTTTAAAATTTTTATTTCTTTATGTTAAAGTTTTTTCTTTATTTTTCTTTATTTTTTTAATGTTTATTTTTGAGGGAGAAACAGAGCGTGAGGAGGTTAAGGGCAGAGAGAGAGGAAGACATAGACACAGAATCTGAAGCCTGCTCCAGGCTCCTAGCTGTCAGGACAGAGCCCAACATGGGACTCAATTCCACAGACCATGAGATCATGACCAGGGCTGAAGTTGGACACACAACTTACTGAGCCACCCAGGCACCCTTATTTATTTACTTTTTAATAAATATTGATTCTTTTTTTTTTTTAAATTTTTATTTCTAGGAGAGAGAGAGAGAGAGAAAGAGAGAGAGAGAGAGAGAGAGAGAGACAGTGTGAGCAGGGAGGGTCAGAGAGAGAGGGAGACACAGACTCTGAAACAGGCTCCAGGCTCCGAGCTGGCAGTCAGCACAGAGCCTGACGCGGGGCTCGAACCCACGAACCGGGAGATTATGACCTAAGCGAAAGTCGGATGCTTAACCAGCTAAGCCACCCAGGCACTCCAATATTGATTCATTTTTGAGAGAGAGTGTGAGTTGGGGAGGGGCAAAGTGAGAGGGATACAGAGGATCTGAAGCTAGCTCTGCACTGACCGCAGTGAGCTCAATGTGGAGCTCAAACTTACAAACCATGAGATCATGATCTGAGCTGAAGTTGGACACTTAACCCGCTGAGCCACCCAGGCACCCCAAAATTTTACTTTTGACATCTTCTTTTCTCAGTAGTGACATCAGTATTGCATAGTTAAATACCTAATAATTGAAGATAAGATTGGATCACTAAGAAAGAGGTTTCTGATATAGTCAGTTGCCTGATAATCCATCACTGTCCATTTAGTATGATTCTCTTGAGTTGTGTATAAGTTAGAAGTGAATGTCAGTAGGTTACTTAAGCAGGTGTTCTTTAGGAAGCTAAAATGAGAGTGACATTGATAATAGGAACAAAAGAAATGTTTGAAAGATATTGTGAACAATTGTATATGCTTAATATGGCTGAGGCTTGCTGGGGTGCCTCACTGGCAAACAAACCAGCTTAGTTCTTCAGTTCAGGGATGGGGGCCGCCTTTGAACAATGAGTTGCTCTGAGTCTGAGGTAGACTTGTCAAAATTAACAGACTGCAGTTACCAGTGGCAGACAGCTATATTATGGTATTAATAGTACTGGGGCAGGTGTCAAAGACCAGGATACAGGTCTTCAGCTATCACATAACAGCTTAGAGGTCTGGGGCAAATTAGTGAATCTGTTTATTTATAAAATCAGAGTGCTCATCATATCTTCTTCACAGGGTTGTTGTGAGATCTAAGAGATATGTGACTAGGATAAGTACCCTATAAAATACTAATAAGGTATTGTCTAATAATCCAAGTTAAAGAATAATTTTGGTGCATATGGTTTTGATGGTATATTGGTGTTTTCAATGGAAAATGGATTGCCTCGAAGTTTCATTGGACTATATATATATATATATATATATATATATATATATATAGTAAATTGGCTATGTAATATGAAATTCATGGACTTAAGCAAACACTTTGAGGCACAGAATAATTTTTATTTTGAGATCACATCCCAAATTTGTAGCTGAACCAGGACTTGAACTTTAATCTTGAGTATTCTTTTTACTACATTCAATTTTGTACCACAGTTATTTATATATCTTCTAGGTGTATAACAAATAAGTGCTGCAGATGATTTTAAAAAGTAAGTTGTAACAGAGACGAGAGGATCCACACTGATTGTTTTAATAATGGTGTCATGATGTAGACTGTAAATGTTCTACAGATTTGACTAAGTGGATTCAAATGGATGCCTTACGTATTTCAAGGGTGCTTTGTTGAATTGATTCATAGCCAAAGGCTTAGGTCCTTTTATTAATTTTTAATTAGTAGAGCTGAATGTTTATCATTTAACTATTTTTTAAAACAGTTCTTTGCATGCTTCTTTGTTGACTTTTTAGAAAATATTTATTTAAGTACCCCCAAGGTGGGGCTTGAACTCATAATCCTGAGATCAAGAGTTGTAGTTGTAGGCTGACTGAGCCAGCCCCTGTGACTTTGAGATTATTCAGTCGGGTAGAAGTGTGAAGATTATAGATTCTTAGGATTAAAACTATAAGGACCCTTAGAGGAGAACATAATAACTTCATACCTTCAGTATTGTGTTTATTTTCAGAGCCACATTTTCAGAGACCTGGATAATCTAGAGCCTGTCCAGAGGAAAACAGTCTGGTTTGTGACTTGTGGAAAGTAGAAATTAAGTGACTTGTGGCCCTATTTAAGGAATTAGAGATGTTTCACTTGGAGAAGAAATAGGTGGGGGCAACTTTTTTCAAACATATCAAGATCCGGCAAGTGGAAGAGAGATTAGTTTTAGTATTTTGTTTTTTGGCAGAACTAGAACCATCAAGTAGAAGTTAAAGAGAAAAGTGGAATGGAACTTCCTTAGGTGATATGTTAAAGTAAAGTGAGCCTCAGTGGTATTTTAGGGATACCGAGAAGGTGGTTAGGTTGAATGATCCTCAAGATTTGGTAAGTAAGTGGTTCTTAATTTTATTGGGTACATATCCCTTTAAGAATTTAACCCAAAGAGGTTCCTGGCTGGCTCAGTGGTAGAGCATGCCCTCTTGATCTTGGGATTCTGAGTTGGAAGCCTCACATTGGGCATAGAAATTTCTTTAAAACTAAAATAATCTAACCCACAAAAATCTTGTCTCCAAAAAAGCTTTTAAGTATGCCTATGTGTATTTTGCTTTAATCCTTGATAAATACTTTTTCTGGGTATAGAGTTTATAGGTTTTCTTTTATTTTCTTTCAGCACATTGAATTTATCAATTCAGTATCTTCTGGTTCACATTGTTGCTATTGATTGAGCAGTTAGCCTTGGTGTGCATTTCTGTCAGGTATTCTGTGGCATTACTAGTAGTTGGTTATCCCAAACTATGTTTACAGTTTGAGGGTCCTTGGCTTATCCAGATTATGGGAACCTTTGGTGCCAGTGCACATGAGGGGTATTCCATGGCCATAATTTCTTAGGAATTTTTGATTCTTTTGCCACTAAGGCAGGCTTTTGTATTGTTTCCTGTGGTTGTGGGAAATTTAGGCTTTGGTTTAGATCCGGTTCATCTTTAGAGGTATAGTGAGGTATCTCTTTATAGGAAAGACAACTTTGGGAGGGCCCTGATTTCTGTCCTGCCTGCCCTGTTTGGCCCTTGAACTGAAGCTCTAGATTAGGGTTTCTCAGATTTATAATTTGAGGTGTTACTGGTATTAGTGAGACTAGTGGTGGTAGTGAGGCAGTACAGTAATATATAATATATAATAACATATACAGTAATATTCAGGGTGAAGAGTTTTCCAGTGTGTGGAGGTGGTGGTGGTGGTTTTTTTTGGGGAGGGGGAGGTGGAGTTTTGGTGTACAGAAAGAGTGGGAAGTATACAGTGTTCCCATATACACTGCCTTCTGCCTCCTCCTCTAATGACCACCCTTCCAACTCCGTTTCCCCTACTTCATCTTACATTAGTGTGGTAACAGTGTTCAAAACCGATGAGTCCTGGGGCACCTCCCTTAGTAGAGCATGCTACTCCTTAAATCAGGCTCTTGAGGTTAAGCCCCATCCTGGGTTTGGAGCTTACCTAAAAATAAATAATAAATAAAATAAAATTGATGAGCCAGTATTGATATATCATTATTTTTTAAAAAGTGTTTATTTATTTACTTAGGGGGTGGGGGAGGGGGAGAGGGAGAGGGGAGAATCCCAAGCAGGCTCCATGCTGACAGCATGAAGCTGGGGCTCGATCCCACATACTGTGAGATTATGACCTGAGCCAAATCAAGAGTTGAATGCTTAACTGACTGAGCTACCCAGGTGCCCCAACTACTGATCTTTTCACAGTCTCCCTAGTTTGTTTTGCCTTTTGCAGAATGTCATATAGTTGGAATCCTATCGTTTATAGCCTTTTCAAATTGGCTTCTTTAATTTAACAATGTTCATTTAATGTTCTTTATATCTTTTCATGGCTTGAAAGCTCATTTTAAATTTTATTTTATTATAAGAGCACTTAACATTAGAATTAACCTTCTTAACAAAATTTTAAGTGTACAATACAGTATTGCTAACTATAGGCAAAGTGTTATACAGTAGAACTCTGGAACTCATTTCTTCTTCTTGCTCAATACTGTTGCATTGTCTGGGTGTACTACAGTTTGTTTATCCATCCACCTATTGAAGGATGGTTTCTTCAATAGGTTTCTTGGTTTCTTCTAAGTTTTGACAGTTTTGAATAAAGCTGCTATAAACATTCATGTGTTTGTATGAGTGTTAGTTTTCAGCTTATGTAGGTAAATGACAAAGAGCACAATGGCTGGATTGGATGGTAGTAGTGTGTTTAGTTTTGTAAGAAGCTGCAAAACTGTTTTCCAAAAGTGGCTGTGCCATTTAGCATTCCCACCAGCACTGAATGAGGACTCCTGGTGCTCACATCCTTGTCTGAGATTGGTGTTGTTGGTGTTCTGGAATTTGGCCATTCTTTCTTTCTTTTTTTTTTTTTAAAATGGGCTCCATGCCCAATGTGGAGCCCAGTGCAGGACTTGAACTCATGACCCTGAGATCAAGACATGAGTGGATATTGGGATGCCTGGGTGACTCAAGTCAGTTAAGCATCCGACTTCAGCTCAGGTCATGATCTTGTGGTTCACGAGTTCAAGCCCCACATCCGGCTCTGTGCTGACAGGTCAGAGTCTGGAACTTGCTTCGATTTCTGTGTCTCCTCTCTGTGTCCTTCCCCTGCTTACACTCTCTCTCTCTCAAAAATAAATAAACATTAAAAAAAAAGAGACATTCATGAGCAGACACCAAGAGTCAGATGTTTAACTGACTGAGCCACCCAGGTGCCCAGAAGCATCTTTTCATATTCTTATTTGCCACTATATATTTTCTTTGGTGAGGTGTTTTTTGTTGACATCTTTTGCTCATATTAAAAATCTGATTGTTTATTTTCTACTGTTGGCTTTATTTTTTAAAGTTTTAAAAAATGTTTATTTTTGAGAGAGAGAAAGAGTTGAATGTTTAACTGATTGAGCCGCTCTTTTTTTTTTTTTTTTTTTTAAGTTTGTTTATTTATTTTGAGAGAGAGAGAGAGCATGCATGCGTAAGTAGGGGGGTGAGGTGGGGTGAGGGAATCCCAAGTAGGCTCTATGCTGTCAGTACAGAGCCCAATGCAGGGCTTGATACCATGAACCGCAAGATTGTGTTCTTACCTGAAACTTAGTCGGATGCCCAACTGAGCCACCCAAGCGCTCCTAAGTGTCTGACTCTCGATCTCAGGGTTGTGACTTGAAGCCCCATGTTGGCCTTTGCACTGGGTGTGAAGCCTACTTCCCGTTCAGCCAGACAGAGTTACAGTCTGATACACCGATCAAAGTTATACAAGTAGAATAAGAATTTTGGTCTGAAAAACATTTGGAAGTATATGGGGATATATAATGTTAATGTGTGTTTCTTGATTCTAAAGAACCACTGCTTTATGCAGATTTTCACATTATATACATAGTATTTATAAGCTATCCAGGCTTGCTTGCTTGTTTGCTTGCTTGCTTTTTAACAAGCCAACAATAAATTGGCTGAAATGATGAAGTAATATCTTTCTAGCCCATTATAGTCTAAGAATGAGTCACTGTTCTCTTTGTGAAAAAACTCCAGGAAACTTTGTTTTCTTGAAGGCAGCTTTTTTGCACTTGAGTTTTAAGGTGTTACTTGAATTAAAACCAGTGAAATGGAACCACTAGGTTTTTAAACATCTTACAGTTTTGAAGTGCTTATATTTTCAATCTAAGTAAGTAAATATTTGTTGACTATCTAACGTGTTCCAGGTTTGGATTTAGGTACTAAGTATATAAGGATATGTAACTCGTAGTCCTCCCTTAAGTCCAAATATTTAATATATCTGTCAGTTTTTAATGTAACTTTTCAATTTGTTAAAAAGATGTTATTTTTATTTTTTTAAGCTTGTTTTGAGATAGAGGAAGAGTGCTAGTTGGGCAGGGGCAGAGAGAGAAAGGGAGAGAGAGAGAGAATTCAGAGCAGGCTCTTCCTTGCTGGCACAGAACTGGACGTGGGGCTCAGACCCATGAACCAGGAGATCATGACTTGAGCCAAGTTGGATGCTCAACCAACTGAGCCACCCAGGTGGGTTCCTAAAAGATTTTACTTTTAAGTGATCTCTACACCCAACATGGAGCTTGAATTCACAACCCCGAGATTAAATCACATGCTATACTGACTGAGCCAGCCAGGTGCTCCTCATTTCTGTTTATTAAAGTGTGTGTGTGTGTGTGTGTGTGTGTGTGTGTGTGTGTGTGTTTGTAATTTGAGATAATTACAGATTCACATGCATTTTTTAAAAAAAATTTTAAATGGTTTATTTTTGAGAGAGAGCACAAGCAGGGGAGGAGCAGAGAGGGAGACAGAATCTGAAGCAGGCTCCAGGCTCTGAGCTATCAGCACAGAGCCTGATGTGGGGCTTGAACCCACAAACCATGAGATCATGATCTGAACCAAAGTCAGGCACTCAACTAACTGAGCCATCCAGGTGCCCCATGTATAGTTTTGTTTTGTTAAAGTTTATTTATTCTGATAGAGACAACACAAGTGGGAGAGGGGCAAAGAGAGGGAGAAGGAAAGAATCCCAAGCAGGCTTTGCATTGTAGAGTGCACCGTCTGAAGTGGGACGACTCAAGCTCATGAAACCCGAAATCATGACCTGAATTGAAACCAATAGTTAGGTGCTTACTGACTGAGCCACCCAGGCATCCCCACATGCAATTGCAAGAAAATAATATGGAGGGATCCTTTGGACCCTTTACCCAGTTTCCCCTTGTGGTAATATTTGGCAAAACAATGTTACCAGAGTATTGACATTGAAACAGTTAATAATAAATGGTACAGCCACTCTGGAAAACAGTTTGGCACTTTGCCTAGGAGTGCAGTTGCTGGGGCATATGTAAGTTGCATGTTTAGCTTTTAAAGAGATGCCATTTATATTGATGCAGTATGGTGGAAATCCAGGCTTTTCACTGACGATGCAGTTACCTTATTTTACATGTCTGCAGGGATCAAAGTCCTGGCTCTCTTCCTTGGCCTTCTCTGACTGCTCTGGAGGTGTTGTTGAGTGCCTCATTCTAGCATGGAGAGGATAGGAGTTGGCTCCCTACTCAGCCTTTGCTGTTGTGGGTGGTGTTGGGTCACAGTGTTCTGTATGGTGTTTGGCTTGAATAGAGTGGCTGTTGTCTAAAAGTTTTGTCTTGCTTTGCTGGTGCTTTGGTTAAAGAGAGTAGGGTTTTGTTGGGGTTTTTCTTGTCTGTGCTCAGGCATTTCTGGGTTGCCAGCTTTGTTAGTTCCAATGTTGAGATCTATAAGGCAAAAAGAAAACCCAAGGAACTTGTCACTGTATTATTCCTCAGTTCCTGAGATTCCCCAGCCATTCTGCCTTCTCTCCACCTTTCAGAGTCTTTGTTTGTTTTATATGAAATGTTAGATGTGGGAGGAATAAGGAAAAGTAGCTCCATCTTCCCAAAAGCAGAAGCAGAAGAGTTTTATATAGTTGTCTTTTTAAAAAGATTTTTTATTTTACTTTATTTTTTATTTATTTGTGTGTGTGTGTTTGAGGGCGGGGGGAGGGAGAGAGAGAGGTGGGGAGAGGAGTAGAGAGGGGGACAGAGGATTCGAAGTGGGCTCTGTGCTGACAGCATAGAGCCCGATGTAGGGCTTGAACTCACGAACCATGAGATCATGACCTGAGTCAAAGTCATATGCTCAACCGAGCCACCCAGACTCCCCAAGGTACTATTTTTAAGTAACCTCTGTACCCAACATGGGGCTCAAACTCACAACCTTGAGATCAAGAGTTGCATTCTCCACTTAATGAGCCAGTACCTATGTGTACATTTTTAATGGAGAAAATTTAGAAAATAGGAAAAGTGCCAAAGAGAATAATACTTTGATATTTTTTCTATTTGTTGTGAATATGCATGCATACATACTTTTCTTGCTAAAATAAGGACTATTTATACTATTTAAGAAATTTCCACTTAACTATATCATAAGCATCATTTCTTGTCAGTAAATGTTTATGTATAACACTTTTTTGTGATACCAATTAAGTTGTAATGTGTAAAGTTCAGGAGATAATTAGTATCTGTTACTTTTCCTAGGTTAAGTGCTTGAGAGTTCCTGTAGAAATAAAGGATATGCTGTTTCACATGAGTCTCAGTTTAGACATTGCTTTTTTACTAAAGAAGTCTGAAGTAGACCAGATTTAGCCATTAGTTTCAGAAATTCTGGGTGTTGGCTAGGTATTTAAATTTTAAGGTTTAAAAATGAAACTATCCACATGTCTTTAAAAATACTATTTTCATAAAAATTCTTGTTCATATTTTCCATAGTATCATGAGGGGTCATTACTTTGTAGGAGAAAATCAGAGATAATAATAGCTTTCTTGTTTGTTCTTGGAGGAAATAGGAGATGCAAGCTAGTGTTTGTTTCAGTGAACCCTAGCATTAGTTTTCTGCTGGAACTGCAAAACATAAGCCAGGATGACTTAAATCTTTTTCCATAGTACAGCTGCTGCTGCTGCTTGTTCTTTATTTTTAAATTTATTTTGAAAGAGAGAGAGAGAGTGGAGGAATGGCAAAGAGAGAGGGGCAGAGAGAATCCCAAGGAAGTTCTGCACTGTCAGTGTGTGTGTGTGTGTGTGTGTGTGTGTGTGTGTGTGTGTGTGTGTGTGGTTGATCCCGTGAACCGTGAGATCATGACCCAAGCCAAAATCAAGAGTTGGATGCTTAACTGAATGAGCCACCCAGGTGCCCCCCATAGTACCGCCTATTCTAGTTGCTGTGCAGGAAACTTCCACATACTCGGATTTATTGGGGAGTTCAGATTTCATAGATTGGGATTTTTAGTATTAGCTATCCAGATTCATGTAATGGGTCTAATAAAAAAAGCTATTACTCCATTTCATTTTTTTTGCACTTTGTATATATTTTTTCTTAGTATGATGCGAGTAGCTTTAGTGTAAATCAAATCAAAACCAATATATGAAAAATATTATAAAATCACTTTACAAACATAGACCTAAAAGTACTGTGTATAATAATAGTTTGTATTCCTTGAAAGATGAAGGTGCATATGTTATTTAGATAGCTATCCTTTCAACTTAACATAGAGCCATTGATTAAACATGAATTATGTTATTGATTATATTTTAAAAATTTAATTATAACTATATTTACTATTTCCATTGCAAAAGTGAGAAGTTATGCTGTGAAAAAAATTTCTTACGGTGAATATAGCGTATTATATAAACTTAATCAAATCACTAAGTTGTATACTTGAAAGTAATCTAACATTGTATGTCAATCAAACTCAAAAAAACTTAAATTTAGAAAAAGAGAGGGGTGCTTGGGTGGCTCAGTCAGGTGAGCGTCTGACTCTTGATTTCAGCTCAGGTCATGGCCTCAGGGTCATGAGATCGAGCCCTGTGCTGGACTCCATGCTGAGCGTGGAGCTGGTTTGGCATTCTCTCTCTCCCTCTATCCCGCTGATGCTCTCTCTCTCAAATAAATAAAAATGAAAAAAAATTTTAAAGAAATTTAGAAAAAGAAAAAAATACCAAATTACTAGTTTTCATATTCTTTTACAAGAGTTAACCATTGAAGGATGCCCGGCTGGCCCAATAGGAAGAGCATGCAAGTCTTGATCTCAGGGTAATGAGTTCCAGTCCCACATTGGGTGTAAAAATTACTTAAAAATAAATAAATAAACTTAAAAAAAAAAAACAGTTTTAACCATTGAGAAGTGCTCAGCAAACCCTCTTTCCTTTTCATCAGTCTCTGCAGCTTGTGGTTTGGGTGTTCATTGCTATCTGGCAGTGGACCCCAAATATCCCAGACCAACTTCATTGAGATTACCTGGAGGGTCTTTTTGTTTCAATGTAGGCTCCATACCTGATACAGGCCAACCTCACAGCCCTGAGATCAAGACTTGAGCTGAGATTTACGTGTCAGATGCTTAACTGACTGAGTCACCCAGGTGTCCCATCTGGGGGGTGGGGGATATTTACAAATAATTTTGGCTTTCTAAATAAACTTAGGGAAAAAAAGGTGGCACCCAGCTGGCTCAGTACAAAGAGCATGCACTCTTGATCTTAAGGTTTGTGAGTTTAAGCCCCATATTATATGTAAAAATTACTTAAATAAACTTATAAAAGATAGTTTTAACTTTCTGCCTTTGATCTGATTCATTATATCTGAGGTGGAGTCCAGAGTCAGAGTTTTAAAAACAGATTTATTGAAATAATTCGCATACCGTGGAGTTACTGTTGGGCGCTGTGCTGACGGGGGAGCTTGGAGCCTGCTTTGAGTTCTGTGTCTCCCTCTCTCTTTGCCCCTCCCCCCCATAAATAAACATTAAGCAAAATTTTTTAAGGTATACATTTTAGTATTGTTTAGTATTTCGCAGGATTAAACCTCCAGCACCACAATTTAAGAGCATTTGTCACTAGTCTCCCCTCCCCAACCCTGCCCTCTTGGCAGTCACTGTATTTCTTTCTTCCCCTTCCTCTACCCTTGCGCCCATTCAGGACGTTTCATATAAATGGAATCAAAATTTGTGGTCTTTGTGACTGACTTCTTTAACTGAGCATGTTTTAAACTTTCATTTGTTGTAGCTTGTATCAGTATTTCATTACTTTTTATGGATACATCATCTTCTGTTGTATAGATATACCATGTTTTGTTCATCCATTCATAGGTTGATGGACATTTAGGTTGTTTCCACTTTTTGGCTATTATGAATAACGCTGTTATGAACATTCTAGTGTATGTTTTTATGTAGATGTTTGTTTTCATTTTTCTTGGGTGGAATTTCTGGATCATATGGTAACTGTGTAACCTTTTGAGGAACTGGCATATTATTTTCCAAAGTGGCTATACCATTTTTTGGTTCCTTTAAAAGGAACCAAAGGTATTTGAGGTTTCTCCACATTTTTATCAACACTTACCTGTCTTTTGATTATATTCATCCTAGTGGGTATGAAGTAAGAATCTGAATTAAAGAGAAAAAGTTTCTCAAATGATATTGATGGTGTGTAGTAGTAGTTCTCAGTGGGTTTGGGGATGGAGATGTGATCTCGCCCCCTGGGGAACATTTGACATTGGAGACACTTTTCATTGTTACAGCTGGGAGAGTAGTATTGGCATCTGGTGTGTAGAGGCCAGGGATGCTGCTAAACATCTTACGATGCATAGGACAACACTCTACACAAAGCATTATCTGGTTCAAAGTGTCAACAGTACAGGGATTGAAAAACTCTGGTCTGGAAGAAAATTAGATTTAACAATTGAAAGATCAAATTTTTAGCCCTCACATTGACAGTAGGATATTATCTTACATGATAGATATAATTTATATCAAATCTTTTAATTTATTCAGCATGTACAGATGAATAGAAAAGAGATTTAGTAAGACTTTAATATTACCCTCTTTTTACATATGAGGAGAGTTTGCTCTGGGTGCCCTGGTTCCCTCTCCACCCAAAACAAGGACTCTGACTCTGCTTTGCCCTACCTAGTCGTTCTAGGGATTGTTTGGCAAGGAAAAGAGGTTCAGATGTGATTTTTAGGGCGATGATTCTGGTGACCTTATGGAGAGCTGGGTGAGAGACTGTGTTAGAGAGCTCTGTTCAGAGGCTGGTGTAGAGTCTGGGAAAGAGAGATGGTTTAAACCAAGGCACACGGGGATCAATAAGGATTATCAAGCACTCTACAGTTCATGGTGGTGATATGATTAATTATAGAGGTCATCATTTACTGAACGCTCGTATGTGCTGGAAATAAGGAGTACTCTCTATAGACTTAACTCTTGTAACAACTCCATGATTGCAGGCTTTAAATTTTTATTTTATAGATGAAGAAACTGAGTTATGGAGAGATTACATAACTTCCCAAGTTTACCTAGTTGCATAGAGAAGAAGCCAGGATGGGCAGGCAATGTGATTCTTGAATCTGTATTCTTGACTATTATGTTAGTTTGGGGGTTTACTTTTCTAATCACTGGAGCTGTTCAGCAGTGAAAGAGGTGCCCTGTGAAGCATCACTTGATGGTCCTTGGTCATAGGGTCCACATGTCTTCTGTGGTTACATTAGATTATCTGAAGGAACTTGCTTAAAGTATTGAGATTTTGTGATTAGATATACAGTAGTCCTTGACTTGTGTGGTTGTGATATGCACAAATTTCACTTACCATGATTTAGTCAAATGGTTCTCGTTCCCAAATTACACATTTCAAATTTTACACAGTATATTAGCTGTAATTGCATAAACTACAAAATTTACTTTTATCTTTTTAATCTACAAATTACTACATAAATAATAGGTGTACATCATTATTAGTGATCTATCAGTTCACTTCTTTTTTTTTTTTAATATTTATTTTTCTTATTTATTTATTTTGAGCCAGAGACAGCATTACTGGGGAAGGGGCTGAGAGAGGGGCAGAGACAGAAACCCAAACAGGATCCATGCTGCCAGCTCAGAGCCTGATGCAGGGCTCAAACCCAAGAAACTGTGAGATCATGATCTGAGCTGAAATCAAGAGTTGGATGCTCAACCGATTAAGCCACCCAGGAACTCCAACATTTTATTTACTTTAAAGTAGGCCCCACATGCACCATGGGGCCCAAACTCACAACCCCAAGATCGAATTGCATGCTCCACCACTTGAGCCTGCCATGCGCCCTTCACTTTCTCCAAAGCCTGTTGGTGACTGGACACTGCAGTTTGTTACTTAGTTCGCGCACAGACGGCCAGTGTGCAGTTGTGTTGCCTGCTCATCTCTCATGGATAAACCCATATAACACTTTACAAAAATGGATAATTAAAGGAGGGGACTGGCCAACAAAGATGCATGTGCAGAAAAGAACCAAAAAGTAATAACACTGGAAGCCCAAATTGATCATAAATGGAGTTATAGAAAAAATACCTTACTCTTGTAATAACATTACTGCCATTCAAAGACTCTGGCTGTGTAGCTGGAGGAGGTTAAGGTGAGCTTATCTGAGTAAATGAGGAAGTGGTTTGGTGAAAAAGATGAAGATGACCTAGAGGAAGTGATGCTGGCATTTAACATTTAAAGAAGTCTTAAGACACTCTGTGGTGCTAAAAGCATGAAGGATAAAATGCTGGAAGCTGACCTAAACTTAAAAAAGAGTAGGATAATTTGCCAAGGCATAGGAAAGATGCCCATTTCAGATCTTCGTTCTATGAACAGAAGAAGGCTGTCACTGTTCAAACTACTCTTGATAAGTTTTTTTGAACCTATCATGTACTATAATTTTCTGTGTGTCTGATGATTTTTTTTTCATTTTTTTTTAAATGTTTTTATTTATTTCGAGGAGAGAGAGAGAGAGAGAGAGCGTGAACAGCGGAGGGTCAGAGAGAGAGGGAGACACGGACTCTGAAATAGGCACCAGGCTCTGAGCTGGCAGTCAGCACAGAGCCTGATGCGGGGCTCGAACCCACAAACCGCGAGATCATGACCTGAGCGAAAGTCAGACACTCAACTGACTAAGCCACCCAGGTGCCCCGATTTTTTTTTCATTTTTAAGTAACATTTATTTATGAGAAACCGAGACAGAGCATGAGCAGGGGAAGAGCAGAGAGAGGAGACACAGAATCCGAAGCAGGCTTCCAGCATTGAGCTGTCAGCACAGAGCCCAGTGGAGGGCTCGAACCCATGAACTATGAGATCGGACCACGCAGGCGCCCCTGTGTGTCTGATGTTTTAGACTGTACTAGTTTTCCTGTGTTTTTTTTTCTTCTCATTTTCTTATACATTATAACTGACAGAATTTTTAATGTCTCAACAATTTTTAAAGATTACAGAATAATTATAATTTTCCTTATTGATTATTCTGATCATTTTGCATGATTTCAGCCTGCACTGTCATTTTTCTGATCTTGCACTATTGTGCAAAATAAAAGCTCCCTATACTTAACTGTCAAAAGTTTAATTTTTTTCTTCAGCTTCTAGTGGTACCCTCTAGCCTTTCCTTGGAGAAGTTTTGTGTTATGCGTGCATCTGACAACAAAGCATGCTGCTTTCAGCAAGCTTTGCTTTTTTCTTTTTTTTTTTAAATTGTACTTAACATAAAGTAAATAAGATACCTGTCTTCTGATAATAGTAAGGGAAATACCATGAAGCTATGATTCAGGATAATCTCATAGAAAGGAAGATGTTAGTTTCATGCGTGTGGTTCTCTCTTTCAGCAGTTTTATTGAGATATTATTCACATACCATACAGTTCACCCATTTAAAGTATAGAATTCAATGATTTTTAATTAAGTAGTTTTTTTAATATTTTTTTTTAAGTAATCTCTATACCCAGTATGGGGCTTGAACTCATAACCCCACGTATGGGGCTTGAACTCATAACCCCACGATCAAGAGTCACATAAGCATAGAATTCAGTGGTTTTTAGTATATTCATAGATATGTGTAACCATTACCATGGTCATATTTATAACATTTTCATCACTCCCCAAAGAGAACTCCTACTCTTTAGCCATCATCCTTTAATTCTTTCACAGCCCCCCATACTTCCCAGTCTTTGTTAACCACTGATCTTTCTATCTCTATAGATTTGCCTATTTTGGGTATTTCATATAAATGGAATGATAGTATATGTGGTGTTTTGTGACTTGTCTTTTTCACTTAACATACTGTTTTTAAAGTTCATCTATCTCGTAGTTTGTATTCATACTTTATTCCTTTTTATGGATGCTTAGTATTCTATTGTATGAATTTATCACATTTTGCTTATTTGTTTTTCTATTCAGACTTTTGTGTTGTTTCCACTTGTTTTTTAAAGATTTTATTTTTAAGTAATCTCTATACCTAGTGTGGGACTGGAACTTAAACTCTGAGATCCAGAGTCACATGCTGTACTGACTGAGCCAGCCAGGCACCTCATGGGTTGTTTCCAATTTTTAGTTATGAATAATGCTGTTATGAACATTTGTGTTCAAGCTTTTGTGTAGACATATGTTTTTATTTCTCTTGGGTTTATACCTAGGAGTGGAATTGCTGGGTCATATGGTAACTCTGTGTTGCACCTATTGTGGAACTGCCAAAATGGCCACAAAAGTTAACATTTCCATTAGTAGTATGTGAGGGCTCCAATTTCTGCACACCTTTGTTGAAAAATAATGTAACTGTAAATGTGAAGATTTATTGTTGAACTTTCTATCCTGTTCTATTGATCTTTATGTCTGTGCTTATACTAGTACCACATTGTCTTGATTATTGCAGCTTTGCAGTAGATTTTGAAATCTGGAAGTGTAAGTCCTCCACATGCATTCTTCTTATTTTAAGACTGTTTTGGCAACTCTAGGTCCTTTGAATTTCCATATGAATTTTAGAATTAGCTTGTCAGTTTCTGCAAAGAAGCCAGGGAGGATCCCCTATTAAAATAGGAATTGTATTTCCTCTGTAGATGAGTTTGGGTAATAATTGACATTTTAACAATGTTAATTAAGTCATCTCATCCATGAACTTGGGATGTCTTTCCATTTGTTTAGATCTTTAATTTCTTTCATCAGTGTTTTGTATTATGCAGAGTATAAGTTTTACATGTCTCATGGTAAATTATCTCTAAGACTTATTTTTGATGTAAGGAGTTTTCTTAATTTGTTTTTGGATTGTTCATTGCAGGTGTTTGGTGCTCTCTTAACACTGACTTTTGAATATAAAACTTTCAGGAATCAAAGGTCTTCTTACTGGCTTGTAATTACAAGAAGTGGAGACTTGTAGGGTGCTCTTTGAAAGCTTTTATTTCATCGTTGGCTTTCAAACAGTTTGTGGTCTTTGAGCTATTAGTTGATTCCTTTTGAGTTATAGGCCAGTTGTACTTAAGAGTTCCAAACTGATGACTACATATGCCAGTTGTATGGTCAGTGTGACTAGTTTTCAAAAGCCCTTTCAGTTATAGAGCAAATAACTTGGCAACAAAAATGCCTTTCATTCATATCATTCTTTTGTTTTCTTGGTGTGAAGAGCTGTAGTTAAGAGGAATAGTTTTAGATTTTAGTGGTTTACCAAGTTCCATTAGAGGAAGTCTATAAAAGCATTGTTGAACTGGACAGCTTTCTGATTAAAAAACAATTTATTAGAGAGGCAGGAACGTCTTACAGGTTATTTTGGATAACCTTTAGCTTAGTGTAGCCACATTTCTGATAAGTACAGTGCTATCATCTACATTAGAACCATTGAGTGTAGTTTGAAATGCAGATTTTTGGGCCTCTACCCAGACTTACCAAATCAGATTCTGGGAATAGGATTCTGTAATCTATTTAAAACCATTAAAGTTTGAAAACTACTTTAAAAAATTTTTTTTAATGTTTTATTTATTTCTGAGAGAGAAAGAGAGAGAGAGGCAGCGTGAGCAGGGGAGGGTCAGAGAGAGAGGGAGACACAGACTCCGAAATAGGCTCCAGGCTCTGAGCTAGCAGTCAGCACAGAGCCCGATGTGGGGCTCGAACCCACGAACCACGAGATCATGACCTAAGCGAAAGTCGGACGCTCACCCGACTAAGCCACCCAGGCGCCCCGAAAACTACTTTTAATTGTGTACCTCCATCTCTTAAAAGATTGCTTTGTTGCTAGAATTGAAATTTTGAAAATGTGGGTCACAGGCAGTTCTTAAAAAAAAATAGAAAACATTGATGGGGTTTTGAAGTGATAGTGGGGTTTAGAGGCGATGGCTGGCCAAGAAAGAATTCTTGAAGATGTTTTTTGGTGCAGAAAGGTGATTTTATTAAAGCACAGGGACAGGACCCATGGGCAGAAAGAGCTGCACTGGAATTGTGCAGGGTGATTGCTTATATACTGTGGAGTGGGGGAGGTAAAGTCAAGAGAAAATTTCTTAAAGGGATTTTCTTGTGCTAAAGAGGGTTTACAGATTACTGGAGGCCTAGGTATTGTCAAGCTAAGGTTGTTTTTCCCTCTAGCAAAGCATTATTTAGATAGTGGGGGAGTTCCTAGAGATTAGGCTATTGATGAAATATTTGTAAACTCAGGGAGACTCTTATCAGTTTACCCATTTGTTTTCTGTCCTTTCCTTTGTTCTGGAGTGCCTGAGGAATATCACACATGTCCCATCTGGGAGGGGGGTGATTTGCAGGGTATCAGCTTGCCTTATGCTCCCTTGTCAGACATCAGTACATTTTATATAGTAAAGATTAGCATTGGTTCATGGAACGAACTTCTGTTTCATTTATATGTGTATATGTGTGAATATAGGTTATTACATAACATGAATTTTTTTACCTGTGGGTTGGGCTCAAAACAGAAAAATTGAAGACCTCAGAATTAGAAAAATGTACAACCGATTTTACGTTACATTGTTTTATATCTACCATGCCCGTGGCCTGGGAAAGGTGCTGGTGAGCCTGCAGAGATCACTGAAAATCCTTCATCTTGAGCTCACGGTTTTTAAAGGGTAATAGGCACATAAATAATAGTTTGCCAGTGATGGACTAGATGCATATAACATATGGACTGTTCTGGAAGTCAGGAGGTTTTCATAGAGATGGAGCTAGTTGAGGTAGGTCATGAAAAGGTGAAAAAATTTAAGTTTTAATTATTAAGCAAGAGACAGTTATTTTAGGATTGAAGAGCAAGAGTCGATATAAATGACTTGTGATTTGGTGTCCCGAGATACCTACTCTTGTGTTACCTATACTCATCCTGGTGTAGTTCCTGAGTTAACCAGGAGTTGAAACGATGTACTAGAACTCTTATAACAGCCTTCCTTCTTCCTAAAGTCACTCTTTCTTTTCCTCGGAACTTTGTTTATTGGAGTTTGTTTCCTTTTCAGGTTTTTTAAAAAAAGAATGCTCTGAAATTTATTTGGTCACTGCATTTTTTTTTTTTTTTAAATAAGTAGATTCCATGCCCAATTTGGGGCCCAAATTTATAACCCTGAGATTAAGAGTTGCATGCTCTACTGATTGAGCCCACCAGGTGCCTCTCCTTTTCAGATTTTATTTCATGTTGGTGCTTTTATTACTGTCTTCACTGAATGTATTTGGAGCCACTAACAGTCCAAGACAGGGTGGGGGCATGTACTTGAGGTGGGGGGCCAGGGAAGCTTCATGCAAGCTATATCTGCTTTTGTCTTCAGAGCACTTCTCAGGCTACAGGTCAGTAATCCAATTTAGTCTCTCTCTCTTGTAAGCCATATAGCCATCTTTTTGTTTTATCATACTGTAGGGCAGCTTTCATCTTTAGATGTCGGAGAGTTGGTACATAAACCAGAAGAGATTACCTTAGCTTTTGTTTCTTATCATTGTCTGTTGTAGATTCTTTAGACTTTTGATTCTCTGCATGCTTATTGACACATGCAAATTTAGGAAGATTTCACTCTAAACAATGCTCTTGATCAATTTTGTCTCCAGAGTGTTTTATTAAGTTTTTAAAAAGTATTTATTTATTGTTTGAGAGAGACAGAGACAGAACACAAGCTAGGGGGTAGAGAGAGAGGGAGACACAGAATCCAAAGCAGGCTCCAGGCTCTGAGCTGTCAGGACAGAGCCAGACCTGAGGCTCAAATTCACCTCAAGATCATGACCTGAGCCGAAGTTGGACACTTAATGGACTGAGCCACCCAGGTGCCCTTGTATTTCCTGAGTGTTTTAGAGCAGAGACTGATTACTGACCACCACCTAAGCAGAAGGAACTGCTTGGGCAGGGCTCTGGAGGTGTGTGCCCTATGTTAAGGCATTTGGCCTTGGCTCCACAGATGACAGGATGCTTGCTTGGAAAGCAGAGGGAAGGCACATTCATGTGCTTAGAGTACCAGTAATACAGTAATTGATAAATGACAACTTTTTCCTTAAGTTTATTTATTTATTTTGAGTGAGAGTGGGGAGAGCATCATTGCAGGAGGGTCAGAGGGATGGAGAGAGAGAATCTTAAGTAGGTTTCGTACTGTTCAGAACCTGATGTGGGGCTCGATCCCACAAACTGTGAGATCATGACCTGAGCTGAAATTAAGAATCGGTTGCTCAATCAGGCAGAGAAGAACAAATACCATATGTTTGCACATACAGGAGGATTAGGAGGAACTTAACGGAGGACTGAAGGGGGAAATAGTGGGGGAGAGGGAGAGAGGCAAACCATGAGAGATACTTGAATGCTGAGAACAAACTGAGGACTGATGGGTGTGTGTGGGGGGGTGATGGGCATGGAGGAGAGCACTTGTGGGGATGAGCACTGGGTGTTATATGGAAACCAACTTGACAATAAACTATTAAAAAAAAAAAAAAGAATTGGTTGCTCAACCAACTGAGCCACCCAGGTGTCCCAATAACATCTTGTTTTAAGAATTAAAAAAAATAGGCGTGCCTGGGTGGCTCATTTGGTTGAGTGTCCGACTCCGGCTCAGGTCATGATCTCACAGTCTGTGGGTTCGAGCCCCACGTCGGGCTCTGTGCTGACAGCCCAGAGCCTGGAGCCTGCTTCTGATTCTGTGTCTCCCTCTCTCTCTGCCCCTCCATTTCTTGTGCTCTGTCTCTCTCTGCTTTTCAAAAATAAACATTAAAAAAAAAAAATTAAAAAAATAGGGGTTGTCTGCTGGGTGGCTCAATTGGTTAAACCTCTGACTCTCGATTTTGGCTTAGGTTATGATCTCACGGTTCATGAGATCAAGTCCCACATTGGACAGCATGGAACCTGCTTGGGATTCTCTGCCCTCTTTCTCTGCCCCTCTCCCACACACAGGCACTCTTTATTTCTCTCTCAAAATAAATATTTTAAAAAAGAATTTAAAAAATAGGAGTAAAGTTAATAGGTGGTGAATGCTAATGCATAGCAGTTGTATTTTTTTGGTGGACATTGAAAGAAATTACAGCTTGGAGGTCAGGTCAGTAGTGGTTTTGTGAGAGGAGCTAATTGGTTATTGGCCTTCAAGGTCTAGATTACAGTTTTTAACTTTAGATACTGAGTTTTCAAATGAGATTGACTTTTAGTGATTAGAATGCTACATTTTCCTGTTGCTTTTCTCCTCTTCTCTCCCCAGCCCCATCTTGGTCTGTTTTAGATGGGAAGGATGCTGGGTGAGCATGGATTTAGAACAAGGGAATACAGGGATGCCTGGGTGGCTAAGTCAGTTAAGCGTCCGACTTTCGCTTAGGTCATGATCTTGCGGTTCGTGGGTTCGAGCCCCGCGTTGGGCTCTGTGCTGACTGCCAGCTCAGAGCCTGGAGCCTGTTTCAGTCTGTGACTCCCTCTCTGACCCTCCCCTACTCACGCTGTGTCTCTCTCTCTCTCTTAGAAATAAATAAAAATATTAAAAAAAAAAAAGAACAAGGGAATACAGTTTGCGCCGTTTCACCTAAACTGTAGGAGAGCTAGACAAAATGTGTCTGCATAGTAAGGAATACTCCAAGTGACTGGATTGCGTATGCTCTCCAGATCCTTGGATAATAGCATAGCAGTAGTAAGATTTTGCTTTTCTAAGTTCCTCCTTTCTCCCATATTTTTTCTCTGTCTGGTACATCTAATGGCATAGGGCAGGAAGTCCTTACATTTGCCTGAATACTGGCCTGCTCAGTATTCCTACTCCTATTCTCTATAGTTCTTAATTTTGGAGATGTCTTTTTATCTGTTTTAGGGGCTGGGAGTTGGGGTGAGGGTGGTGGGAGATAGTACTTAAATTGCCTCTGCGTCTTCAGTATATTTCATGATCTTTTAGCTCTGCCTAGAGCTTGCTATAAAATTTGCTGGGAGAGGCAGTAATTAAGAGTTGGGGTCTACCACTTTACTAGCTGAGTAACTTCAGGCAGGTTGTATAACCTCTGAGTTCCTTGGTGTTCTCATTTTAAATAGGGATAATAATACACCTGTGTACTAGAAATGTTCACCGTAGCCACTGAATTAATATATGTAAAGTAATTAGAATAGTATCTGGAATATAAATAGAGAAGATTCCTTATTTTTTACATACATTGGACCCAACATAGGTTCATTATTTGGACCAGAATATGAAGTTTGCTTTTTAATTGCCACAATAATGACTTTTTTCCTGGAATTAAACGATTCTGAAAGTCTTTCTCTTTGTTCCCTTGTGGTCAGACACCAAAGAAAGGGGAAAATTTTGTAGAATAAGTGGTTTTTTTAAAATGGTCAGTATGTGAGCTGTTTTTTCCCTGTGATTTCTTTTCCTTTTCCTTGCTCAAACAAAAATAACTCTGGTTTCCTGGGTTATCACAGCTTGTAACAAAAAGCTTTTTGATAAAGTTGGCTGTTGGGCCAGTAGAATGAGATCATTCCTTCCTAAGTAGTTTGCAATGTCTCAAGTATTTATTGAAACAAAAGCTGGCTGGGTAGGCTAACCACACAATAAGCCTGACTGTGGTTTTGTTCAGGGCAGGAGTGTGGGTTTTCTTTGTGATAGAATACTACTGATGTGTAGAAGGTGAAAGGTACTTGGCATAGTACCTGCTCACTCTGGCTGGCCACGTGTAGAAAGAGATTATGGTAAAGAGGCTCAGGATACACTTATGGTTGGAACCTGAGTTTAGGCCTTTCTTAAGATGTGATGAATTACTTGAAAACACAGTGGCCCTTTTACATTTGATTTAGTGCATCTCTAATTTAAAAATATATAGACATGGAGTGCCTGGGTGGCTCAGTCGGTTAAGCGTCCAACTCCTAATTTCAGCTCCGGTCATGAGCTCACGACTCGTGGGTTTGGGCTCTGTGTCATGCTCTGTACTGTGCTGACAGTGCAGAGCCTGTTTGGGATTCTCTCTCTCTCTGCCTCTCTCTCTGTTTCTCCCCTGCTTACACGTTTTCACTGTCTCTCTTTCTCTCTGAAAATAAATAGATAAACTTAAAAAAAATATTAAAGACATTTGAGGGGCACCTGGATTGGCTCAGTGGGTTAAGTGTCTGACTTCGGTTCAGGTCATGATCTCATGGTTCATGAGTTAGGCCCTGCATCCGGCTCTGTGCTGACAGCTCAGAGCCTGGAGTCTGCTTTGGATTCTGTGTCTCCCTCTCTCTCTACCCCTCCCCCTCTTATACTCCGTCTCTCTCTGTTCCTCAAAAGTAAGTAAACTATGAAAAACAATGTAAAAAGAGATTTTTGAAACTAGACAGAAGTGGATGCCACAGAACTGCACACTTTATTTATTTTTAAGTTTATTTATTTTGAGAGTGAGAGAGAGAGAGTGCGCATACTCATGAGCAGGGGAGGGGCAGAGAGAGAGAGAGAGGGTGAGAGAGAGAATCCCAAGCAGGCTCTGTCAGCACAGAGCCCGATGTGGGGCTTGAATTCATGAACAGTTAGATCATGACCTGAGGTAAAATCAAGAGTCAGACACTTAACCAACTGAGCCACCCAGGCTCCCTTAGAATGGCACACTTTACATTGGCTAGTTGTGTGTTATGTAAATTTTACCTTAGTAAAAAAAGAGACAAATTATTAAGAACAACTGGGAGGAAAGCTAATACAGTTGACCCTTGAGTAACACAGGTTTGAACTAAGCTGGTCCACTTATGTGATCTTGATAAATAATAGTAAAGTACTATATGTATTTTCTGTTACTTACAATTTTTCTTTCTTTTTTAAATGTTTATTTATTTATTTTTGAGAGAGTGTGAGTGGGGGAGGAGCAGAGAGAGGGAGACAGAATCTGAAGCAGGCTCCATGCTGTTAGCACAGTGAAGAGCCCGATGTGGGGCTTGAACTCATGAACTATGAGATCATGCCCTGAGCTGAAGTTAGATGCTTAACCGACTGAGCCACATGGGCACACCTATAATTTTTCTTAACATTTTCTTTTTCACTAGCTTACTTGATTGTAAGGGTATAATATATATAACATACAAAATGTGTGTTAATTGACTGTTTATGCTGTCAGTAAGGCTTCTAGGCAATAGTTAAGCTATTAAATTTGGAGGGAGTCAAAATTTATATATGGAATGTTGACTGTGTGGGGGTCAGCACTGCCAACTATAGTACTAAATTTTAAAATCATGTAAAATGCTGTTACACTAGTGGTCTGTAGGTATAATATATAGGATTTTAAACCATTGAGATTACTATTTTAGGAAATGTGAGTATGCATTCTTTTTTTATCTTGAGTATGCATTCTTGCTCTTTCCTGAAAGCAGACGTGTCAGAACACAGCTTTTCATGTCACTGACTACAACTCTTGAAAAAGGAGTTAGTGATTATTGCTTCCTAAGAAAGTAAAATGTTTTAGATGTGTGAATTGAGTTCTGATTGTGCTCATAGTATGGGTTTTTTGTTTTTACTTTTCTTTCCTTCTCCCATCTTTCCTGTCTAGTTACTTTGTGATTTAGTTAAACCCAGCCACTAAAACAGAGCCCAAATCCTACAGCCATTAGGGATTGTTTAGAATTGATGATGACTTAAATAACTCTAACACAGGAGTCTCTTACTTAAACTCCTGCAGCACCCTGGCAGTTAAAGTGAATGAGGTGAAGCTGGCTTGGAATAAGATTGTGCTGCATACAGAGTGGGTGTCTACAGAAGGCATTTCTTTCTCAGCTCCAGTATATTATTGCTGAGTGGGAAGCATGTTGATTGTCTGATTGTATCATTTTTTTGAGTGTACATTTATTTTTGAGAGAGAGAGCACCAGGAGAGAGCGTGAGCTGAAGAGGGGCAGAGAGAGAGGGACAGAGGATCCAAAGCAGGCTCTGTGCTGACAGCAGTGAGCAGTGTGGAACTCAAACTCATGAACCATGAGATCATGACCTGAGCTGAAGTCAAACACTCAACGGACTGAGCCACCCAGTACACCCAATACATCATGATTGTATGATTTTTTTGAATGAAGATGTAAATTGGCACTTCATGCAAAAATTCCTGATTTTTGAGATGTAGGCATAATTTTCCAAAAACAATCTGTGGACCAAAACATGGAGTGACTTGGTTGACCTAGGATTGCTACTTTATGAACTCTGAATTGAGTGCCTCTCTTGTAGGTTCAGCAAGTATTAACCCTGCAGAGGGAACATTTGGCTGTGGGGGGAGGTGGAAGACTTTGGTTCTGATTTTAGCTTTGCCTCTGATTAGCCAGATGCCTTTCCCAAAGTAGAAACCCCTTTGTTTATTTTTTAATTTAATTAATTAATTTCAGACGGAGGGAGATAGAGTGTGGAGCCCAGAGTGGGGTTCCAGCTCACCCGATGTGGGACTTGAACTCCTGAGGTGAGATCATGACCTGAGCCCAAGTCAGATGCTTAACCAACTGGGCCACCCAGGTGCCCCAGGGGAAACTTGTTTGGATCTCCCTTTACTAGTTATGAAGTCTGAGAGTAAACTAGATAGTTTAAGGTTCCCTCTTATTTATTTATTTGTACTTTATGCATGTGTTTCACTTGAGCTGTGAAACAATGACCATTGGTAATTCAAGGATATCAGGAAGTTTTATTAGTCTAAGTGCTTTAGTAATAGAGATGTTATGCTTTCTCCAAAGGTAGCTTTTGTAGGCTCCAGAAGATTCTTTCCTGCTTACCTGAACTCTTGACATACTTGCTGCCTCCACTCAGTATCTGGCAGATATGCACATATTAATTGATGGTACATTTTATATTTCTGTTTCTTCAAGTGAATAGTAAATTGGTTGTAATGTGTGATGAAAGCTGTATTGAAACATTAGAGCTGACAATGGACAGGATTTTCATAGTTATGCAGGGCATATCATTTTTATAGCTTGATTTGTTTCCTTATTTTTATTTTTTAAAATTAAAAAAAAAAATTTTTTTTTTTTTGAGAGAAAGAAGAGTGCAAGTTGGGGAAGGGTAGTGAGAGGGACACAGAATCCGAAGCAGGCTCCAGGCTCTGAGCTGTCAGCACAGTGGGGCTCGAACCCACAAACCGTGGGATCATGACCTGAGCTGAAGTCGCACACTTAACTGACTGAGCCCCCCAGGTGCTCCTGTTTCGTTTTTACTTTAAGCTAATCAATCAGTCAGTGGCCGTTGTGTATGAGAGTAATGATGTATCTGGTTTCATTTGTTTTCTTTTTTAATTTTTTAAATATTTAGTTTTGAGAGAGAGAGAGAGAGAGAGCGAGCATGAGTGAGGGAGGGACAGAGAGAGAGAGGGAGACACAGAATCTGAAGCAGGCTCCAGGCTCTGAGCTGTCAGCACAGAGCCCAACGCGGGGCTCGAACCCACAAACCGGGAGATCATAACCTGAGCCAAAGTTGGATGCTTAACCCACTGAGCCACCCAGGCGCCCCTGGTTTCGTTTCTTAAGATCAGCTGCATGAGATCGCAAGATGACTTATACCATGTACTCTAACAGCAAAACTAAAATTGGAAAAACTACAGTTAGGAATTTAGAGAGAGAGAGAAGATGATTATCTCTTCCTTTGACTTCAGATTTTTTTATCCAGAAGGTGGTTTTATTTGGAAGATTATGATTCTTCTTGAAAAATATTAAAGGCAAGGAAATACGTTTTTATGCTTGTTTTAATTATTTTAAATTTCCAGTTAATATACAGTGTTATATTAGTTTCGGGTGTGCACTATAGTAATTCAGCACTTCCATACATCACTCTCATTTTTCATATATTCTTGGGAATACATGTTAGTGATATTTATTTGACATACTTTGATAAGCTGCAGTGGTTTTGTAAAAGTATGTTGATTTGTTTCTTGGCACTGTCTTTGGAATAGTGTATTGTTATAAGGGATTTGGTAAAAAAACAGACCTCTATCCTGAAGTCTAGTCTAAATTTCTGTTTTGTATGGATGGGAGGTTTTTAGAGAAAACTTTGTGTTTGAATGGGATGTAATATGAGCATTCATGATTTAGTCTTTCATGAGAATGGCTGTTTACAAGTAACGTAATGCTCTGTGAGTTCGACAAGGCGCACTTAATCCTAAATCTTAAAGGAGAAGTCTAAACTGATAGTGTGATAGGTAGGATTTATGTTTACACAGCAACTGCAGCAGTTTTGGCCAAAACATTGGAATTCGTATTCTGATCTAATATATTATCTGAATTTTTGTAGTTTCTTTGCAAATAGCACATATGCAAGTAGTCAGGAAAGAGAATATGTAAAAAGTTTCTTTCTTCAGGGGCGCCTGAGTGGCTCCGTTGGTTAAGTGTCTGACTCGATTTTGGCTTAAGTCATGATCTCAGAGTTTGTGGGATCCAGCCACGTGTCAGGCTCTGCGCTGACAGTGCGGAGCCTGTTTGAGATCCTCTCTCTCTTTTCTCTCTCCCCTCCCCTGCTCTCACTTGTTCTCTCTCTCTTTCATAATAAATAAATAAACTTAAAAATAAAGTTTTTTCTCTTCAGATGTATAGATTTAGCTCTTTAGCTCTAATGACAACAGTTCAGGAGGCCCTAAATTAGCATACTGTTTTTTTTTCTAAAAAGTATGTATATACATGCCTCAAAAAATGTAGTACTTTTTAATACAGCAAGTGGTACTTAGGATTAGATCAAGCTATATGAAAATTCAGTTTTATAGGAAAAGAACTGTCAAATATCAACACTTTTATTTGGTTCTGCCTAATAAATACTTAGTACATTTTGTTGACCTGACCAGAATCCAATCATAGAATGGAAGGCTTACAAAGGACTTCCTGGAGAATTCTTGTCTTTTTATAAATAAAGTGAGGTGACTTGTCAAGGACTTTATATCTACTTTATGGCAGAGGTAAAGAGAGACGAGATGATCTCCCAGTGAGGAATTTAAATCTGACTTGAGTTATTGTTAAAAGCCTGGGTTGGTTTTCTTCCTTCTCATGTATTAATAAAGGCCTAATCAGAAGCTTATATTTGAACACAGGCCTAATGCACCATGATCTTCAGAGAAATACTCACAAATAACCATCTTCATATGATATACTTAGATAGACAGTTTAATACCTTCCAAATACTCCTTACAAAATGAGGGTAGTAGAGGAACAAATTATAGCAAATTTTATGTAATTTATTACACTGTTGTGGTAGATAAAATTTTTAATAATTCCAGCCAAATTTTACTAATATAAGTCAGAATGTGAGAGTTAGTTAGTGTCGATCATAGTATTTGGCATGGATGCCTCTGAGATTTTCATAAGCATTTTTGTAGAAATTTAAGGTCCCTCATCTTCATATGAGAAACTGTCTATCTTGCTGCCTTTTTGTGGCCTTGTAACAAATATTCAGATAATAATTTTAATTCTAGATTTAGCATGGAAATCTTTGACTAGGTAAAAGTTCCCTGTGGAAAGTCAGGAAACATGATATTCTAGCATCTCGTGTAATTTTTAGAAAGTCACTTTGTTCATTTCTTTATTTGTAAAATGAGGAGGTTAGATAGTAAGATCCTTGTATGAGGGTAATTAATGCTATCTGCATTTCAGTTGGCTTAACATGGTAAAAGCTTATTTCTTGCTGCATGTGACATTGAAGAACTCCATCTCCTTCCATCTGGTGTCTTGGAGTCTGTGAGTCCTTTATATTCATTCGGTTGACAGCAAAGAGCACAGTAAGGAGGATCCCATTACTTTAGCTGTCAGTCCACTGACTAGAACCCAGTCATACGGTCTCCACTTGTACCTGTCAGGGTGGTAGGAACTGCTGCCTTTGCGAGTACCCAGGAGGAGGAAACAGGATGGAAGAGCACGAGCACATCTCTGCCACACTCCCAGACAGCTTATACTTTCTTTAATTTTGTGTTTACCCCCAAGATGTTTCTCCTATTGGATGTTACTGTCTGTACCTTTGATTACTCAGAATTTACTTCCCAGTTTCTTGGAAGAAATATAGTTTGGAAGCCTTTGCAATTTTGTTTTTAAACTCTTTGGTACTTGCTGTATTTAGGAGAGTCTTTCCCCCCCTCAGGATGGTTATATCATATTATTTTCTTTTGTAATTTCAACTGTGGTTTCAACTTCTCTTACCTCATTATGCCTTATTTTTGAAGGACTAAAAATGCATCTGTGGCAAAAATCTTCCAGTGCCGTACAAGAAATACAGTAGAATATTGAATACAGCCAACATCAGAGCCACCAAGTCCTTGTCCACCCATGTCCAGTCTATCAACCCACTAGCCAAAGGGAGAACAGACAAACCTTACACTGTCTTTTAAAGGTCAGCACATGCAGACTTGCAGACCAATAGAGAAGCACATTCCAGTGAGGAGGCAAAGTTCTTTTTGCCTTCTGCCCACTTAAGGTTAAATTTGGAGAGTCAGCAAAAGCCTTTCAGTTGATTTCAGCTACTGTTTTACAGCATCTCAGTTCACTCTCCCTCCCTTTTTCTTTCTGCGATACGTAATATACACTCTTTTGTACCTAAGTATAAAACGTATCATTCCTCATGGATCCATTCTATATTAGTAAATCTGATGAGAATGTTCTAAACCTAAGTATTAAATTAATTCTTTTCTTAAAATGATCAGCTTAAAATAATGCCACAGCTCCATTTGCATTGTATTTGAATCAGTACTTTCTGGTGTAGTCCTTTTGAAGTAATAGCTCCACCTAGGTTTTTGAAAGATTTAATTTTTAAGTAATCTCTATACCCAATGTGTGGGGGTCAAACCCACAACCCTGAGATCAAGAGTCAAAAACACCACCCTCTGAGCCAGCCAGGTGCCCCATCCCCACCTATTTGTAATTGTCTTTTTTTTCTTATTGATAGAAAATTATATACCATCTGTACACATATCTAAGGTCATTCAGCTTTTTAAAATTGTATTGTTTGTGGAAAGGTTAATTTTGGACAGAGTCTAGATCTAGTGCATTGCCATCATCCTAGAATTTCTTTTCATTTCTTTTCTAGGTTAATGTGCTATTTCTTGGATACAGTGGTGTGATGCTGTGTTCATTTGTCATTTGTCATTTTCCTAGTATCTGTACTGAAAGTTCATTTTTAGAAAGAGTATTTCGAAAATAAACTTTTTAGATTTATTTCATGTTTGAATTTTCCATTTTGGTCCTCACTTGATAGATGGGTTGGGTATAAAATTAGGTTCAAAATAATTTCTCTCATTTTTAGAGACATCATTCCATTGCTTTCTGGTGTCTGATGTTACTATTAGAAATCAGAATAAAAAAGGGGGGGGTGGATGGATCCGTCGGTTAAGCATCCAACTCTTGATCTCAGCTCAAGTCTTGATCTCAGGGTTGTGAGTTCAAGCTCCATGTTGGGCTCCATGCTGGATATGAAGCCTACTTTAAAAAAAAGAATCAGAAGCCAATCTATTTTCTTTTTTTTTTAAGAACTTGGTAGGTACTGTTTGGGTAATTTCCTTTTTGTGCCTCCCCTCCCTACCCCCGTTCTTATCTCTGTGCTCCTTCCATCATCCCTGTCTCCTCCATCCTTCCCTTTTTTGTCTCTGATACTTTATATGTATCTTTCTTTATGTAAAACAATACATATGCAAAATTTAAAGAATAATAAAAAAAATCCATGAGTCTACCACCCAGCTTACAAAATTGGACTTTCCTAAGCCCCTTATTTGTTCATTCTCTATTGAGTTTTTCTCCCCCCCTCCCCCGAGAGTATCACTGTCTTGAATTTTGTACCTTTCCTTTTGTTTATTTTAATAGTTTATAAATGTATGACTTTTTTTAAAAAATATTTTTATTTATTTCTAGGAGAGAGAGAGACAGCGTGAGCAGGGGAGGGTCAGAGAGAGAGGGAGACACAGACTCTGAAATAGGCTCCAGGCTCTGAGCTGGGAGTCAGCACAGAGCCCGACGCGGGGCTCGAACCCATGAACCGTGAGATCATGACCTAAGCAAAAGTCGGACCCTTAACCGACTAAGCCACCCAGGCGTCCTGAAATGTATGACTTTTTAAACACTGTGTTATTGAAATTCATCCATGTTTATGTGCATATATGTAGTTAATTTATTTTCAGTGCTGTATTTATTTCATTAATGTGAAATGTAACCTCTGTTGATGTATCTTTGGGTTGAGTCTTCTTATTATGAATAATGCTGGCCTGAAATTCTTATCAAGGGATGTAAGAGTTTATCAGAGATCTGTATTTTGAAATGGAAAGTGGAGGACTGAGGATATATACAAATTCTACCTTGAAAAAAAATTTTTTTTAATGTTTATTTATTTTTGAGTCAGAGGGAGACAGAGCATGAGTGGGCGAGGGGCAGAGAGAGAGGGAGACACAGAATCTGAAACAGGCTCCAGGCTCTGTGCTGACAGCTCAGAGCCCAGTGTGGGGCTCAAACCCACGGACCATGAGATCATGACCTGAACCGAAGTTGGATGCTTAACTGACTGAACCACCCAGGCGCCCCAAATCCTGCCTTCTAAACAATAAAATACTGTTATGTATAAATGACTGTATCAATGTGTGGCAGTGTATGAGAGGTCTAATTGCTGCTGCTTATTCTTCCTAACATTTGATACTGTCCTTTTTATTTTAGCAATTCTGTTCAAATACTTATTTGTTGGATATCAGTGTAGTTTTAATTTACCTTCCCCTGATGATTAATAAAAGTAAGTACTTTTCATATCTTTATTGTTTATTTAGATAGTCTACTGCAAGAGGTGACTTTCTCTTTTATTATTTGTAAGATTTCTTTATTCATACCATATATGAATTCTTATTTTTACATACTGCAAGTATCTTCTTCAACCCATGGGTTGCCTTTCACTCTCTGGTTTTTGTTTCTGTTTTTGTTTTGTTTGTCTGATGCTCAGCTCATTGAGTCACCCAGGAGCCCTGCCTCCCTCCCTCCCTCTCTCTCTCTCTCTCTCTCTCTCAAAAGAGAGAAGAGAGAGAGAAGAGAGCATACACATGCGAGAGTTGGGGAGGGGCAGAGAGAGGGAGACAGAGGATCTGAAGTGGGCTCTGCACTGATAGCAGAGAGCTCAATGCAGGACTTGAACTCATGAACCGTGAAATCATGACCTGAGCCAAAGTCAGACACTTACTGACTGAGCCACCCAGGCGCCCCAACAGCTTTCACTCTCTTAATGGGATATTTGGATGGACACATTCTTACCTTTAATAAAGTCTTAGTCTTTTATGAGTAGTGATCTGTGTGACCTGTTTTAAGAAATCTTGGCTTATCCCATGATCATGAAGATATTCTCCATATTATCTTCTAGAAGCTTCATTGTTTTCTTTTTCACATTTAGGCCTGTTATCCACCTGGAATTGATTTATGTGAATTGTGTGAGGTAGAACTCAAGATACATCTTCCCCTATAATCGGATATCTAGTTGACCTAGTACTGACCTGAAGACAGTTCTTTACCTACTGTTCTGCAAGGGTCACATTTGTGATAAATTAAGTTGCCATATGTAGTGGTTCTCTTTTCAAACTGTTCTCTTGTATTGGCCTCTTGATTGGTGGTTGTGCCAGTACCATGATGTCTTTATTACCGTGTTTCTACATATTATTTGAAACATATGAAATTGTCATATATGCAGGTCATCACTTTTTGGCAATTTCATATGGATTAATCCAGTAGTTAGTTTTGATGTCTAGTAGTTTAAGGTCTTCTACGTTTGTTCTTTAAGATTGTCTTGGCTGTTTGTGGTTCTTTGCATTTTCATATAAAATTTAGAATCAACTTTTTGGTTTGAATGAAAAAGAAAAAAACCTACTGGGATTCAGTAGTTCAGTTTGTAGATTAGTTTGGAGATAATTGACATTTTCCAGATACTGAATCTTCAGTCTATAGTACATGATCATTATATATTCTTTCATTATTTAATTTCTCTCAGTTTTTTGTTTTCTGTGTGTCCAGGATATCTTTCATTAAAGCTGTTCCCAGGGATTTTTAAGAAAATACCACTGTAAGTGTTATATAAAAAAATATTTTCCAATTGTTTTTGCTTGTATGTGGAAATACAATTGGGTTTTAATTTGCCTTGCTAATTTCAAGCCAAATTAAACAATCTTGCTAAATTCATTTACTAAATTTAATGGCTTATTTCCTCTCCCTATAGTTGTTTCCTACAAATAATGACAGTGTTGTTATCATTTTTTCTTTATAATCCTTATGCTCTTAATTATTTCTTTTCTTGGCTTATTGTACAATATTGATTAGTAGCAGCTATATTAGAGGTTCTTATTTCTGCCCTATCTCAAGAGAATGATGTTTGTGGTAGGTTTTGTTTTGTTTGTTTGTTTTATAGATACCTTTTGTCAGATAAAGGATCGTCCCATCCTAATTTGTTGAGTCTTTTTTCGCAGAGGCTTGATTCTGTTGAGAGATGAGCTTTTAGTTTCCTTACTTAATCCATTGATATACTGAATACATTGATAGATTCTTCTAAGATTATATTAGCCAACTGGGTTCAAGATATATCTTTTATACACTACTTGCTTTGATTTGCTAATATTTATTTTAGGATTTTTTTCATTTAAGTTGGGTCAGCAAATTATGGCTCACAGGTCAAATTCAGCCCATGACTATTTTTGTATAATTTACGAGCTAAGAATATTTGACACACTTATTCAGATGTGTATTGTCTATGGAAACTCTCACTCTATAACGGCAGTACTGAGACCAGGCAGGTTTTACTTTACATGGTAGTGCAGGTCTGTAAAAAAGGCCGAGGAGGGTGAAACTGTGCAAAGCAAAGTTAATAATCAAAGGGGAAAATTATGTTTGTGATCTTTAAAAATCTTTAGAAGCTCTCTTGTCTTGTAAAACTTCCAGGAATTGGAAAAATAGGAAAATTAACATTTAGTACACTGTTAATTCAAAATATTAAAAATGTTGAGAACTTAAATGTTTGTTTCTTTGTAAAAACTTACCAAGAATAGTTTGAACAGTGTCAGGACTTCTTATATAATTTATTACATGGAACCAGACATCTCTCTGTGCCCATCCTACACCTTTCTAGGTTTAGATCAGCATATTTGTCCTTTGTGCTTTCATTGCCACAGAGGATCTTCAGAGTTCTTCTAATGAGAGATTTCTTGCCAGCATCACTTCCTCTAAGGCATTTTTTTTTTCACCAAACCATTGTCTTCATTTATGGAGATAAGCTTACCTTCACTGAATTTCTCTGGCAGCACATCCCGAGTCTTTTTAATGGTAGTGGTGTCAGCCTTCCCACAGTGAGCTATTTTATCTAGAGCTACATTTACGTTTTTTTTTTTTTAATTTTTTAAAATTTATTTCTAGGAGAGAGAGAGAGACAGCGTGAGCAGGGGAGGGTCAGAGAGAGAGGGAGACACAGACTCTGAAATAGGCTCCAGGCTCTGAGCTGGCTGTCAGCACAGAGCCCGATGCGGGGCTCGAACCCACGAACCGCAGAATCATGACCCAAGCGAAAGTCGGACGCTTAACTGACTAAGCCACCCAGGCGCCCCAAGCTACATTTACGTTTGATGTGAATTTCACTTCCAGTGTTACTACTTTTTGATTCTTTGCTACACATTCATTTTTGTTGACATAAAATGGCATAAAATGTCACATTGGGAGATGAGGAGGTAACACTACTGGTTATGTATGAACTGAATAACAGATGATCAGTGACTAGTCACCAACAGACTTTGAAGAAGTAATGAGATAGGTCACTGATCTTGACGCACACCTGTTATTTACATAGCGATTTGTAGACTGAACTAGCAGCAAATTTTGTGCTTTATGCAGTTACTCACAGTTAATATACCGTGGTAACTGAAACTTGAACCATGCTGTTGGGGACTGGTGTTATTTAACTAAACCATGGTCACTGCAGTTGATGTGTATTAGAACTATGCAAAGCTAGGACTGCCTGTATTTGTGATAGAGTATAGGGGCCACAAGGTTTAAACAGTTTACTCTCTAGCTCTGTACAGAAAATGTTTGTTGACCCTATCTGAGTTCGTAAGTTTATTTTTATTTATAATTTTCCATTATTGTATTCTCATCTGTGTTTGGTAGCAGATATATATTATCAATAATCATATAATCAATAACAAATACATAAAACCCATTCAATATTCCAGGAACTGTTTTATATATTAACAGATCCAGAAAGTAGATAATACTGTTATCCCTAGTTTACATTTGAGGAAACTGAAGCAAAAGGGTGAAGAAACTTGCTCAAGGTCACGTAGATAGATACTCAGTGGTTGAATCCAACTTTGAATCTCTGGCAGTCTGGTTAGAATGTGGGCCTCTAATCACTACATTGTATTTCTATTAGCATCGTAAAATGATTTGGTGAGAATTCTCCTCCTCCCCCCCCTTCTTCTTTTTTAAAAAGGTTTATTTTTGAGACAGCGTAAGAGGGGAAGGGGCAGAGAGAGGCAGACAGAGGATCCAAAGTGGGTTCTGCGCTGACAGCAGAGAGCCCAGTGTGGGACTCAAACTCAACATGAGATCATGACCTGACTGAAGTTGTACTCTCAACCTACTGAGTTACCTAGGTGCCCTGAGAATTCTTCTATTTTCTAAAGTTTGTGTTAGAGTTATCTGCACCTTGAATATTTAGTAGAACTCCTATAAAATCCTTGGTGTGCATCTGTGTGTGTGTTTGGAAGATATAAAAATTGTTTCAATTTCTTTAATTGATTTGGGACTATTTAGATTTTTAAATTTATTATAGTATTTTGATTCAGTTATTATAATATATGCTCTTTTAGGAACTTTTTTTTTAAGTTTATTTTATTTTATTTTATTTGTTTTGTAATCTCTGTACCCAATGTGAGGTTTCAAACTCATGACCCCAAGATCAAGAGTTCTATGTTCTTCCAGCTGAGCCAGCCAGGTGCCCTAGAACTGGACTTTTTCATCTGATTTTCACATTTGTTGGCATAGTTGTTTATAATCTCTTTTTTCTCTGCTGCATTTGTAGCATTATTATTTTTCCTTCCTAAAATTGTTTGTTTATGGGTACTCTGCTTTTTTGGTCAGTCTACCAAAGGTTTGTAAACTCCTCAGAGAGGACTTTTTTGCTTTGTTGATTTTCTCTTTTTTTTCTTTGTGGCTTATTTTCATTTAGGATTTTATTTCCTTCCTTTGGTTTTCTTCGAATTTATTTTTAGCTAACTCTTAAAATGGATCTTAACTAATTTATTTATATCCTTCTTTTCTTTTATAAGCACTTAAGGCTGGATACTTCCTAAAATTTTCTTTTTAAGTATATTCCACAAGCTTTGGTATGTAATATTTTTGTTACTCAGTTCTAAGTATTTTTTTTCATTTCTATTATGATTTTAACTCATGGGTTTTTTGCAGTGTGCTTTAAAATTTTGTAATAAATTTCTGAAAAATTCAGGTTTTTATTTCTAACGTATTTATGATATTTCTTAAATGTTTATTATACAATAATGATTTTTTAAAGCTTTTATTTAAATTCCAGTTAGTTAACATGCAGTGTAATATTAGTTTCAGGTGTACCATATAGAGATTCAGTATTTCTGCAACACCTGATGCTCATCACAAGTGCACTCCTTTTTTTTTCAACTTTTTAAAAAATTAAAAATATGTTTTTACATTTATTTATTTTTGAGAGACAGTACGAGTGGAGGAGAGGCAGAGAGAGAAGGAGACACAATCTGAAGCAGGCTCCAGGCTCTGAGCAGACTTTTACCATGGAGCTTGATGTGGGGCTCTAACTCACTAACTGTGAGATCGTGACCTGAGCCAAAGTTGGATGGATGCTTAACTGACTGAGCCACCCAGGCACCCCACAAGTATACTCCTTAATCCCCATCACCTATTTCACCCATCTCCCCCCTTTGGGAGGAGAGTTTAAGTTTGTTCTCTTAAATAATGATTTTTAAAATTTGAGATTCATTTTATGTCCTAGTATACATTTATTTTATCTTATCATTATTAAGAGAGAGTACATGAGAGCGTGTGCATGGGGGAGGGGCAGAGAGAGAGGGAGAGAGAATCTTACGCTCAGTGCAGAGCGCTACATGAGGCTCAGTATCATGACCCTGAGATCATAACCTGAGCCGAAACCAAGAGTTGGATGCTTAACTGACTGAGCCACCCAGGAGCTCCTAGTACATATTTATTTTTAAAAATGAACTGTCCTATGTGTACTAGAAAAGTGTCTTCTCCAGTGTAGTCTGTAGTCCATAAGCTGAAACTTGTAGATTGAGTTGTTCAGAGTTTATATATATGTACTGATTTTTCGCTACGTGACATGTCAATTACTGAGAGAGGTGTGTTACAGTATCCCCCTATGAAGGATTCCTCTGTTACTCCTCATTAAGGTCAGTTTTATGTTTTTGTTTTATTTTTATTGAAGTATAGTTGATGCATAATGTCACATTAGTTTCACCTATACTACTTAGTTTTATGTCGTGCTGTGCTTACCATGAGTATAGCTACCCTCTGTCACCATACAATGCTATTACATCATCATTGACTGTATTCCCTTTTATTCCTGTGACTTGTTCATTTCCTATCTGGTAGCCTGTATCACCCATTTGCATTCACCCATTTTACCTGACCCCATCCTGCTTTCCTCTGGCTACCATTAGGTTGTTCTCCATATAGGTCTCTTTCTGCTTTTTATTTGTTCTGTTTTTTAGATTCCACATAGAAGTGAAATCATATGGTATTTGTCTTTGTCTGACTTATTTCACTTAGCATAATAGCCTCTAGGTCCATCCATGTTGTTGCAAATGGTTAAGAGCTCATCCTTTTTTATGGCCGAGTAATATTAAAGAGTGTGTGTGTGTGTGTGTGTGTGTGTGTGTGTGTGTGTGTGTGTTTATCACATCTTACTTAGTCCATTCATCTTTTGATGGACACTTGGATTGCTTCCCTGTCTTGGCTGTTGTAAATAATGCTACAGTAAAAATAGGGTTGTGTATACCTTTTTGAATTGGTATTTTTGTTTTCTTCAGGTCAAGTTCTATTTTTTTTTTTTTAATTTTTTTTTAATGGTTTTATTTATTTCTAGGAGAGAGAGAGAGACAGCATGAGCAGGGGAGGGTCAGAGAGAGAGGGAGTCACAGACTGAAACAGGCTCCAGGCTCTGAGCTGGCTGTCAGCACAGAGCCCGACGCGGGGCTCGAACCCACGAACCGCGAGATCATGACCTAAGCGAAAGTCGGACGCTTAACCGACTAAGCCACCCAGGCGCCCCTTAAAATTATTATTTTTAAATGTTTATTTATTTTTGAGAGAGACGCAGACAGAGCACAAGCGGGATAGGGTCAGAGAGAGAGGGAGACACAGAATCCGAAACAGGCTCCAGGCTCCCAGCTGTCAGCACAGAGCCCGATGTGGGGCTTGAACCCACAAACTTTGAGATCATGACCTGAGCTGAAGTCGGACGCTTAACCGACTGAGCCACCCAGGTGCCCCCAAGTTTTATTTTTTTTAAATAGCTGTATTGTTTGGTACATACAAACTTAATATTTAATATTGGTAAATCTTAGTGAATTAAGCTTATCATTTAATTTCTATTAATGTCTTTTTGCTTCGAGTCTCTCTCTCTCACACACATACACCCCAATCCCCAGCTGCTGTGAGTGTTAGCAAGGACTATACTATATAGGAGCCACCTCCCCCAGAGATCCTTGAGAAGTTATGTCTCTCCCCTTCACATGGCTCTCAGCCAGTGACTGCCTGATGAAGGCTGCAAAAATGTGGCTCCCTTACGTCATGATGGGACTGACTCTGTGGTGCAGTTGTGTTTCATAGCTTCCCGGACAGGAGGCATAGGCTAGACTTAAGCAGAAACCAGAATTTTACTTCCTTTCTCTCCCTTACAGGCTTCTCCTAAAGGCACTCCCTCAATAATTGACTTGTATAAGAATCTCTGTCAAACTTTACTTCTAATAAACTCAATCTAAAGTACCTATCTTCCCAACAAGGGAGAACTTGATCTCTTTCTAGTGTTAAGTTTTACAAATTCTCTCTTTAATGTAGTAAGTAGATTGTTGATTAATTCAGTAGCTTTCAATTGTGGGTGCCCTTCAGAATGAACGCTTAAAAGCTGAAATTGCCATGCTTTGTTCCTGAAAGATTCTGGTTCAGTGGCATTTCACTTTTAAACTCTGATTTTTACTTCCATTTCAGGTAAAATGTCAAAAGTTAAGTTAATAATAACTTGAAAGATTCCTATGACTTTTCACTTTACTTGTTAAGTTTTCACTTAAAATTATTTTTACCTCCAAGCCTTTTTTTTTAGCACTCCCCGCATTTGAATGCGTCTTGAAGGCACTTTTATGTTAAAAGCAAGGTATTTACTACCACTAAAGTCTTTCTACAAAATGCCTGCTAGGTACTCCTGTAGTTTATGCCTTTTTTTTTTCTGCTCAGAAGAGCTGTACTAATGCACCCAGATGCTGATTCTGTGCCGAGGACCCACAGTGGAAGGGGCAGGAGAGTCCCTCCAGCTGGGCAACTGTCAGCTCTCACAAGAGAAGGTTGTCATGATGTGGAATAGAGCACATTCAGCAGGGTGAATATGCATTTGAGGTCCTACCAGGTGTCACTTTATTGTACGAGATGCCCAGGATAAAAGGTGAAAAAGATATTGTCCTTACTATCTAGGAACTCAGAGTCCACTGTGGTTTTTTTTTTTTTTTAAAGTTCTGTTAAATCCAGTTAATTTCCCTTTTTTAAGAAATGGGTCCTCTGCCCAATGTGGAGCTTGAGATCACAGCCCCATGGTCGAGAATTGCATTGTGATCCTGACTGAGCCAGCAGGGCACCCTTAGGAACCCAGCCCAATGGGACTTTAGAGACACACATTGTGTGTCTATAATAAATAACTGTGGAATTATCAGCACAAATCTCCATCTCCTCTTAGTTTAGCCTTTCATTTTACTTCACTTTCACTGACATCTTAGATAATAAAATATGGCATACTATGGCTCTGAACTTAGGAGAGAAACTTCACTTGGTTTGATGGAGAGATTTTTCTTCAGTAGTTCTCAAAAGCTAAGAGCTGATTAAGTGTGAATACTCTTGCGGCGCCTGGGTGGCTCAGTCAGTTAAACATCCGACTTCAGCTCAGGTCATGATCTCACGGTACATGGGTTTGAGCCCCCCATTAGGCTATGTGCTGACAGAGCCTGGAGCCTGCTTCGGATTTTGTGTCTCCCTCTCTCTCTGACCCTCCCCTGCTCACGCTCCCTCTCTCTCAGGAAAAAAAAAAAGTGTGAATACTCTTTGCTTTCACCCAATTTCCCCAGAACTAAGTAATCTTAAAATTACAGGGTATATTTACTACTCCTTGACAGAGATGTGTGAGCTGATACTATGGAGATTTAACATTTAAATACTTATAAAATATTTAATACTTATACAGTGATGTTAACATGATGGCGGCAGCTTATCTCTTCAACAAAATGCTGTTTGTTTCTCCATATTGCATCATGTTGTTATGCTTTTCTAAAAGCAGAGAGCTATTTTTATTGCCCTGCCTAATAATGATAAGATGACCAGCATGGAGAACTGGCTTGTATAGTTACTCCTTGTTGGCTTTCTTTGCATGATTGCAGACAACATGATTGCTCTGGAATAAGTTGTGCTTGGAAACTGGAAGAAATGAGGTGAATATACTTAATGATGATACTTCAACCTTGAATATGCTCATTCTTTTTTCAGTTCTGAAGAGTTTTTGTAGTTTTTTTTTTTTTAATGTTTTATTTATTTCTAGGAGAGAGAGAGAGAGAGACAGCATGAGCAGGGGAGGGAGAGAGAGAGGGAGTCACAGACTGAAACAGGCTCCAGGCTCTGAGCTGGCAGTCAGCACAGAGCCCGACCGGGGCTCGAACCCACGAACCGCGAGATCATGACCTAAGCAAAAGTCGGACGCTTAACCGACTAAGCCACCCAGGCGCCCCGAGTTTTTGTAGTTTTAACACTGGATTTTTTTTTTATTTTTTATTTTTTTTGAGAGAGAGGGACAGGAGTCGGGGAGTGGTAGAGGTGGGGAGAGGGAGAATCCCAAGCAGGCTCTGCGCTGACAGCAGAGTCCAGTGCAGGGCTCAAACTCATGAACTGTGAGATCATGACCTGAGCCGAAGTCAGACATTTGCTTAACTGACTGAGTCACCCAGGTACCCAACACCGGATTAATTTCAATTTAGACATGCTTTTTATTCAATCATACTGGTTTAGGGTTGCCTAGGTGGCCTAGTAGGTTAAGTGACTGACTCTTAGTTTTGGCTCTGGTCATGATCTCTCGGTTTGTTAGTTCAAGCCCAACGTCTGACTCTGTGCTCACTGTGCAGACCCTCTGTCACCCTTCTGGCCCTTTCCTGCTAGTGCTCTCTCTCTCACTCAGTCTCCGTCTCTCTCTCTCTCTCTCTCTCTCTCTACCTCTCAAAAATTAGTAAAAATGTTAAAAATTAGAAAAAAAATTAACTTAGATCATACCATTTTAGAATTCTGTTTAGCTAGCCCCTTTGTTTTGTTGGTTTTTGTTGTTTTAGCCCATCTTCTGTGTAAAGTAATCTGCTTGGGAATATAAACACATTGTTTAGACATGGTCCTTCCTCTTTGGAATCTAGCAATTATAGGAGCCGCTGGTATATAAATTAACTACAGTACAGTTCAGACTGTACTGTTACAATAGAAGTACAGATATGTTAGTTCTCAGTGGCAATGGGAGAACAGTTTGAAAAAGAAATCATAGAAAAGGTGATAGTTGATGTGGACCTTGATTTCAAGACTGAAGTTTAGAGAGCAAGCTAAGCAAGAGTATTGGTGATAATGATATGCTTATAAAATGGCAGCTGGTCCCATGTGAGTAAGATATAGGGAGACCCTACATGGAAAACTGCTGATGGTTGTGGTAGGTCATAGGGCTGGGTTCTGTAGGATTATGCGACCTTGATATTACACTAAGGAGTTTGGGGGCTTTTTTCTTAATAGGGATTGGGGTCCTTTTAACTCAGCTGAGATTTTTTTTCCCCCTGTTGTTTGGGACTCTTCCTAATTTTCCTTTTATACTTTAAGAGGAAAAGGTGGGGGGGGGGAAGGCTTTGAAGGATAGCGATGTCATTGTGTCAGATAAAGCAGAAACTAAAATTCCAGTATTTTGTTGATTATATCAGATGCTTCTTGTGCTTCTGGTGTTTGCTGGCTCTTGCCTTAGTCTGATCCTCAGTCCAGCTTTGTTTATAAGTGACTTGTTTTTTCTGGTTCTTTTTTTTTTTTAACCAGTTGTTAAAGTGAGGGAATTGGGTCCTAGATTATTTGAATGCAAATAAAAGCCTTTAGAGATCCTGAATGTTTAGAAATAATTTTTGGATAGGTGTAGGCAAACTCTAAATATTTTTTGGTCTTACACTGAGGAGGAATAAGTGGGATGAATAGTAACGTTTTAAAAAATGCTTTTTTTTATGGGGCGCCTGGGTGGCTTAGTCGGTTAAGCGTCCGACTTTTGCTTAGGTCATGATCTCGCGGTTCGTGGGTTCGAGCCCCGTGTCGGGCTCTGTGCTGACTGCCGGCTCAGAGCCTGGAGCCTGTTTCAGTCTGTGACTCCCTCTCTCTCTGACCCTCCCCTGTTCACGCTGTCTCTCTCTCCTAGAAATAAAACATTTAAAATAAATAAATAAAAAAAAAATAAAAAATGCTTTTTTTTTCTTCAAAATATGGAAGTATTAGGTATTGAGAATCATCTTAAGATTCACTTTTTTTTTTTTTAATTGAGACAGAATTGAAGAGTCGTTCTGAAGGATGGTTATAGCATAAATGTAAGTGCTGTGTCATTGTCGTCTCTTGTTTTGGCGTACATAACCAGACTTCAGCACACATCATGCTGTCTGTGTCACATGGCTCACAGTGGGAGGTATCTAGTGTAGATTATTCTTCTTGGAGAAATAGGTTTGACTTCACTTGGACAGAAATGTGGCAGGCAGGTGCCTGTTTAGAGGTTCAAAATGCATTCGGTCAAGACTGAACACAAGCTGCCTGGATAGTTCCCGTAAGTAAGCAAGCTGGGCATTCAGCCTTGTGCTGCAAGGTTTTATGTATGTGAATATGTTTGTGCATGTGTGTTGCAGGGTTTTTATATTTAGAGGTCAGGGCTCTGTAAAATAGCAGTGGGAAAAGGAGCTCTTTGTTTTTTTGGACTGCGTGGAAGTAAAATCCATGTGCTCCTTCATACAGGAATGTCACTGGGCAGTAGCTTCTGCTATTCTAGTAATCAAGGGCCTTCTCCTGTTGCTAATCCCATGATGAACAGGACAAATGCTGGTTCTGGACAGAACCCTGTGGAGGCTGCAAATACCATCAGTTCATAATAGTACAGCTGTTGCCCTTGAAGTGTTTAGGGAGGTGGGGGGGGGGGGCTTAGTATATTCTCCAGGGGGGTTGGGATTTATTGCTAGGATAGTCAAGATGTGGCTGAGTTGTGTGTTGCCATTTGCCAGTCTGTTCAGGGGAGGAGTTGGAGAAATTCAGGTTAGCTTCGGGGATCACATGTGCCTGTGAGGTGTGTAAGGTGGTAGCTGATTTCCATGCAGGTCCTTAATAAAGATTTGGTTTTACTTTGAATGAAATACTGTTTTGATTGAAAGTATAAATCAAACTGCTTTTCTAGTTAAATAAATTAAAAGCAGAACATAGACATCAGACCAATAAGCTTCAGCTTGGTATGTAATAGACCTCTGAAAGAACTTCATTAAAACCAATCTGAGGAATAAAGTCCCCATTTAGTAACTGAAAGCTTGCTAGACAAACTCAAAAACTCTCATGTTGGATATGAAATCTTTATTGTACAAGCTATACCACTAACCATGTCAGGTTATAAATGGTTTCTGGAACTGGCTAGGACGCTGGGTTTCTTCCAAGCCTGAGGAACAAGCACTTCATTTTGGTCACAGCACTCTCACTAATGTCCTGGGATAGCAGCTTAGTGTTGGCCTCAGAATTCTCTGTCATTTAAATCAGTCTTACAAAAAGAAAAAAATATATATATAGGAGAAAATATTAGCCCACATCTCTTCTTAGTTGTATGTCTTATCTATAATTCACCCCTCTACCCTATCCCCCCCCCCAAAAACTGACGAGTATCAATCATGGAGAAAATTTAAGTGAGCATTATGAGCAATCTTCTGCCTTCAAGAATTATTATTATTATTTTTTTAAATGTTTATTTTTGAGAGCCAGGAGAGGGACAGAACATGAGTGGTGGAAGGGCAGAGAGACAGGGAGACCCAGAATCCGAAGCAGGCTCCAGGCTCTGAACTGTCAGCACAGAGCCTCACACAGGGCTTGAACTCATGAACCAAAAGATCATGACCTGAGCTGAAGTCAGAAGCTTAACTGACTGAGCCACCCCGGCACCCCAAGAATCATTATTAAATGTTTATTTATCAGGATGGTTATTTGGAACCCAGAAGCATTTCCCTTAGATAAACAACGTTAGGGGCGCCTGGCTGGCTCAGTGGGTGGAACATAGGACTTTTGATCTTGAGATTATGAGTTCGAGCCCCAAGTTGGGTGTAGAGATTACTTAAAAAACTTAAAAAAGGTAAACAATATTATAAATGATAATTTTGTTTCTCAACTAGTCCAGGTGATTGTGAAGAAACTTTCTTCCTTTCTTCTAAAACTGACAGGAGGTAATATTTTAAAAGATGTCAAGCTTGCCTTTGACATTGTACTACCTCCCTTTCTTTTACCTCCTAGGGTCTTGAGGCCCACTTACCTACGCTCCCTTCTTTGATACCTTATCCAGATCTGCTTTGTTCCCTGAAATGTTCCATGTTACTAAATTATTATTCTCCCTTTTCACACTAAAACCAAAAACTCAGATACTTTCCATGGAATTGGTCTCTGGGATTAATCCTCTGTGATTAAGAGGAAATTATTTCAGGGGCTCTTGGGTGGCTCAGTCAGGTAAGCATCCAGCTCTTAGTTTTGACTCAGGTCATGATCTCACAGTTTGTGAGTTTGAGTCCCATGTCAATGTCTGCAGCTGGTAGTGCAGAGTCTGCTTGGGATCCCCCCCACCCCCACCCCGCTCCTCCTCTGATCGTGCTGTCTCTATCTCGCTTAAAAGAAAGAAAGAAATAAACTTAAAAAAAAAGAAAAAGAGGAGGGGTGCCTGGGTGGCTCAGTTGGTTAAGTTTCTGACTTCAGCTCAGGTCATGAGCTCGCAGTTTGTGATTTCAAGTCCCATGTCAGGCTCAGACTCTAGAGTCTGCTTCACATTCTGTGTCTCCCTTTCCTTCCCCTGCTCGGGCGCTCTCTCTCTCTTTCTCTCAAGGATAAATAAATATTAAAAAAAAAAAAAGGAAAGCTACTTCATAAGAACCAAATTCATACTATTCACACTAAGGTGTAATAATGGACCTTTTGGGGGTATATGTCCCCTTACCCTCTTTGAAATTGTGAAATAGGATTCTGCACTTTATAAAAGAGAATGCTGGCTACTGTAAGAGTCTTGGTACAGACTAGGCTAATATGACAGAGTGAAGTGAAAATATGACAGTGGTTGTGAAAAAAGTTTTAGTGTGTTGGTGGGAATTAGGCGTCTGTTCTTTTTCATGAGTTTTCTTCCTCCACTTTACCTCCGAAGCAGCACCTTTGGGAGACAGGGTGTGTCTGGAGGGTGGTAGGTGGGGTATATAGGAGGACAAAGGCAGTTAACAGGCCATTTGCAAACTAGATTGCTAATTTCTCATCAGACAGAATGAGCACAGATCTGGAGTGATTGACTGTACGTAAGACTGACCTAATATTTTCAAGAGGAATTTTGGGAGCTTAAAAAGTTGGCCATACTTCTGTGTATTTAAATTAATTATAAGCACTTATCTGTATAGACCTAGAATATATTTCAGCTTAGGAACTAACTCCAGAGTTTGTGACTAAAGTAAACCATACAGAGGGCACCTGAGTGAATGGCTGGGTCACTTAAGCGTCTGACTCTGGATTTCAGCTCAGGTCATGAACATATAGTTTGTAGGTCCAAGCCCTGTGTCAGGCTCTGTGCTGTGTCAGCACGGAGCCTGCTTGGAATTCTCTCCCTGTCTCTCTACCCCTCCCCCAACTTGTATGTGCTCGTGCTGTCTTTCTCCCTCTCTCTTTCTCTCTTTCAAAAAAAATAAACTTCAAAAAAAAACAACATGTGGGGCGCCTGGGTGGCTCAGTCGGTTGAGCGTCCAACTTCGGCTCAGGTCGTGATCTCACGGCTTATGGGTTGAGCCCCGTGTTGGGCTCTGTGCTGACAGCTCAGAGCCTGGAGCTTGCTTTGGATTCTGTGTCTCCCTCTCTCTCTGACCCTACCTGGCTCACACTGCCTATCTCTCTCTCTCTCTCAGAAATAAATAAAACATTAAAAACAAAACATGTAACAGAAGCGGTGCTTTGTGACCTATCATATCTTCTTATATACTTTTTATGAGCACATAGCTATTAATAGTAGGAGTGTAGTCAAGAGACCAAAATTTTTTTCCTTGCTTCATCATCTTGTCATGTCATTTCTTGTTATCTTTGTTCACCTATTTTCAAAACTCTTCTCATTTCAGTTTCACTTCAGGCATGTAGTCAGAATGAAAGATCAGATGTCCAAAGTGCTGTGCTTGAAAACTGCATGTTCTCTTTGTGGCTGGTTAAATAATATGGGGCTTATTTTCTGGCAGAGTGGTGTAAGTCTCCTTTGATGTTAGCCAGAACTGGGTGGAGTTTCTTAAGCTCCAGTCAGATTTGCTCAAGCAGGGCACTGTGCAGTGATGAGTTTGTTTTTAGTCTCTCCCTTTGCCCAAAAGTTTTTGCCTTCTGATAAATCTGAACCTAGTTATAATTGGGAGTACTTGTATATAAAAGTCACCATGCACATTGAGGCTCTATATGCAGTTTGTTTATTTCTAACTTAAGTGATGAATCTAAATTATTAGCAGTTTGGGGCGCCTAGGTGACACAGTCAGTTAAGTGTCCGACTTCAGCTCAGGTCATGATCTTGCACACCGTGGGTTTGAGCCCTGCGTCAGGCTCTGTGCTGACCACTCAGAGCCTGGAGCCTGCTTTGGATTCTGTGTCTCCCTCTCTTTCTGCCCCTCCCCTTGCTCATGCTCGCTCTTGCGCTCTCTCTAAAATAAACATTAAAAAAATAAATTTTAAATTATTAGCAGCTTGTAGAATAATCAACCTCATGAATCATTTAACATACCACTCTCATTTTACAAGATTAGGGAATTTGGCCATGGAAGGTGACTCACTAAAAGCTATAGATTAAACTAGTGCTTCATTGAAGCTTAGAAACTCCTGTACTCAGCTTTCTTTTCTTGCCTTTAAATTCAAACTTTATACAAATAGGAAAGGAATAGTATAAACAGTCAAGGAGAAATAATTTCTTTTAAGTATATAGTTCTCATTCACAAAGGTACATTTTTGGAACTTCCTGAATATCCAGATTTGAGAATAACATTGTGTCATTTCCTTTTGTCCATACATTACATAACTAACCATTTTAAGGCATAGCTGAGTATTAAGTGACCTTAAATGATTCTGTAAGTGTGGGATGAAATTCATTCATGAATTCATTAAAATCAATTCTGGAATACTTGTAGAACCAGTTTAACAAACCTGTACAACACTTACAGAATTTATTATACTTGTATATTTTTTAGAATAGAATAGCTATAAAAGTAGGCAGTCTTTGTAGTTTATTGAACACTGGGCTTTCTGGATGAAACCAGTACTTTCACCTCCAACACAACACCAGTATTGCCTTTACAGGATCATTTTCCATAAGTGGATGGTGTGTGTGCGTGCTCACGCGTGTGGGTGTGGGTGTGTTTAAATCATACTTCTATTTATATGTAGTGACAAGAAAGGAATAGCTAAACTGTGTTGAGATACAGATGCTTGGGTGGTTGGCTAGATGCACTCAGAGCCAAATGACCTTCCCGCTTTCCAGCTAATGTTCTATCAGTTTTACCTTCTTAGGCTGAATTTAAGCTGCTCTTCATATTCCATGAGCCGCCTGTCAGCCCAGGTAGCGGTTTGGGAGGTTGAGGGTGGGGGTGAACAGGGGAAAGTTACAGTGGATAAAGAGCTGCCATTTGAGAACTGCACTCAGATAAATGAGATTTAAAAGATATTGTTGGTTTTGCCTCTATTTTTACCTGTGTCCTGAATTAGGAAGTTCGAGTGGATTGCATGAAAATGGTATCATACGTGTATATTATGGAAACAAAGCCATTGTTAAGGATGGTACAGATGTCCTTTCAAGCGCTCTTTGACTATGAAACTTTAATTATAGACATCCTTTATTATTTTTTGTTCATAATAGGTTTCAAATGCTAACTGGTAATAATAGTTATAGAAAAGGGAAAAGCAGTTACTTTTTATGGAACTTATTGACATTAAATTTGTCAGGCTTTTTAAAAATCCTTTAAGGAGTCATTTTTCAGCATTTTTCCTAGAGGGATCTGAAGTGATAATAAGACTTTATATGTAAAGTAGCCGGGGTGCTATAGAGAATAGGACTGCCCATCCATGTTCATGTATTGTAAATGGGGTATATGTGTGCTATTCCCTTCTGATGACTGTGATAGGAACTTGTGTGTAGGAGACAATGATGAAGATAGAATTACTGTATTCCTTGGTGGATATTTCTTTTTCCTTAGTAAATTTAGTTGGAGAGAGGTTGACAGTGGATAATAGTTTTAAAGGAGAGCCTTTAAAAGTGGCTTAAACCAGTGTGTCTGGTGGCCCAGTCAGTTAAGTGTCTGACCTTGGCTCAGGTCATGATCTCACAGTTTGTGAGGTTGAGCCCTGCATTGGGCTCTGTGCTGACAGCTCAGCGCCTGGAGGCTGCTTTGGATTCTGCCTCTGGCTCTCTCGCCCCCCTCCCCCCCAGTTTGTTTCTCGCCCCCCAGTTTGTTTCTCTTTTTGTCTCTCAAAAATGAATAAATGTGACAAAAAAAAGTGGCTTAAATCATAGTAAAATTTGACCTTTAAAAATTTGGTTGAGGAAAGATTAGTTGAGAGTCTTTGGTTGCAAGTAATAGACTGACTGGATTAGGCGAAAGAAAGATTGGAAGGTTGCTCACGTAGACTTGAGAAGGAAGAGAGCTATGGCAACTGAACAGCTGCCACTTGGTAGATCTTCCATCCAGGATGTAGTCATGAAACATTCCTTTTCCAACCATCCTCTGCTTGGTCATGTGCCCAACGCCACTGGGGTGGCCATTGGTGTATAATGGGGGAAGACAATGAAGAATAGATTTCTGACCAGGAAGAAGCAGTAGCTGTTATTTCTATTTGATTTACCTTTACCTGGTCAAGAAAGCTTATATGTTCACTTATCTTCATGAGTCTCTTGGAGAGTTTCTATTAAGATAGACTTTTTTTTTAATGTTTATTTTTGAGAGAGAGAGAGAGAGAGAAAGAAAGAAGAGTGTTGGAAGGGAGGGGCAGAGAGAGAGGGAGACAGGATCCAAAGCAGGCTCCAGGCTTTGAACTCTTGAGCTGTCAGCACAGAGCCTGACATGGGGCATGAGTTCACCAACTGTGAGATCATGACCTGAGCTGAAGTCAGACGTTTAACCAACTGAGTCACCTAGGTGCCCCAAAGTTAGACTTTTTGAAGGAGAGATATCCCACTGTGCTATGTATGTACTGGGAACTCCATTTATTTGCAGGTCCTTTTGCGTTTTTACTACACAATTTATATTTTCTTGGCTCTTCATGTAACAATTTTGCCTATAGTAGATTATACTTCAAGTTATGTTTAAAAATTGAGAGCCTGATGTCCTGTAAAGATGGTGATGTACATGGCCACAAAGAGGGACTGCGCCCATAACTAATCAGGGAACAGATCTGTATTTTTCATGCCAGCAAGGCTAGGCATAGTTTTGGTGGACAGAGCTAACAACAAGAGATTCATGAAGAAACAGTATTTAACCTCAACAGGATAAGGCCCATACTCAACGTGCTTTTAGTTAGGAGAGGTGGCTTCTTTTGCCTGATAGTAGTAGTATAACCTTTTTTCATGGGAATATAATGTAATCTGACCTCCTTTTGTATATTTTTTAAGAATTATTCTGGGACATGATTTGGAAATAAAGATACATGGAATAATTAAAAAGTTTATAAGACTTGAAATCAAAAGACCTGATTTGAGTCTTACTGGCTATAACTTTGGATACATTGGGTTTTTTTTTTACACTTTATTTTTTCTTTTCCTTTAAAAAAAATTTTTTTTAATGTTTTATTTATTTCTGAGAGACAGAGAAGGAGACAGAAACTGAAGCAGGCTCCAGGCTCTGAGCTAGCTGTCAGCACAGAGCCCAACACGGGGCTCAAACCCACAAGCTGTGAGATCATGACCTGAGCTGAAGTCGGATGCTTAACCGACTAAGCCACCCAGGCGCCCCTATTTTTTCTTATTAATGACAAAATGGCACTTGCTCTGTTTACCTCCCAGCGATGTGAAAAAGCGGGTGTTTACTTTGGGTAAGACTGTTGGTTAACTGAGCTTTAATTTTTTAATCTGTCAAATGAGGGAGCCTTTTCTAGCTCTAAAATTTTGGATTTTAATTCTTTTCTTATTAGAACAACTGAGAAGTGTTTCTAGGGATGTGTTTTCCTTTGCACAGTGCTCATCTTATGAAATATTTTTCCCTCCTTAACCAGGCAGTTACATTGGTGCAGAATGGCTGACCTCAGTCTTGCAGATGCATTAACAGACCCACCTCCAGAAGTTGAAGAAGAGATAAAACGGGACTTCATTGCCACGCTGGAGGCAGAGGCCTTTGATGATGTTGTGGGAGAAACTGTTGGAAAAACAGACTATATTCCTCTACTGGATGTGGATGAGAAAACTGGGAATTTGGAGTCAAAGAAGAAACCATGCTCGGATACTAGCCAGGTTGAAGGTAAGTAATTAAACCAGGCTGCTGAGAAAGCAGATTAAGAACGATGCTGTAGATCATAATCTTTAAAACCTTGAGGAAACTGAGCTGACTTTTTTAAGTAAAGGCTAGTCAGTTTTCTCTTTATCTAAATTTCTTTTGTTAGATTCGTTACCTTTTACTTGAGTGTGTGTTCATGAGACTGTAGATTACTTTTAACCCAAAGGTTTCTTCTATAAGGTCTCAGCTACTGTATAATCTGCCTAATTTCCTGAATTAAACTGTCTGCTCAGTGCCTTGACTTTGAAAGGAGCTTTGTAAAAAGTCAGATATACAAAATTCTGTATTTACATCAAGACTAAATTTGGAAGGGAATCAAATACCGCTTGTTTTTGGGAGTAATTCCAGGTCAGGAGTAAACCATGGATTAAATCTTTAAATCTCTTAAAAGAGGCTTGCTGCTCTTATATATTGCTGGATCAGATTTGCTACTATCTGGTTGAGAATTTTTTTTTTGTTTTCCTCCCCTCCCCTTCCCTCCCCTCTTCCCTGAGAGAGGCAGACAGAGGGGGACGGAGAGGGACAGAGACCATCCCAAGCAGACTTCATGCTGTTAGCACGGAGCCCGATGTAGGGCTTGACCTCATGAACTGAACTGTGAGATCATGAGCCAAAATCAAGAGTCGGATGTTTAAACTGAGCCACCCAGCCTTTTGGTTGAGGATTTTTGCATTTTTTTCATGTGGGTTATTGGTCTATAGTTTTTTTTGTGATGCCTTTGTCTGATTTTAGAATTGAGGTCATTCTAGCATCATAAAATGAGTTGGGAAATGTTCCCTCCTGTTCTGTTTTCTAGAATAGTTTGTGTAGAATTGATATTTTTTCTTTAATGTTGGATAGACTTGGTCAGCGAAGCCATCTGGGCCTGGAGTTTTCTTGGTCAGGTTTTTTATTAAGAATTCAGTTTCTTTATGGGGCGCCTGGGTGGCTTAGTCGGTTAAGCGTCATACTTTCGCTTAGGTCATGATCTCGCAGTTCGTGGGTTCGGGCCCCGCGTCGGGCTCTGTGCTGACTGCCAGCTCAGAGCCTGGAGCCTGTTTCAGTCTGTGTCTCCCTCTCTCTCTGACCCTCCCCTGCTCACGCTGTCTCTCTCTCTCTCTCTCTCTCTCCTAGAAATAAATAAATAAATAAATAAATAAATAAATAAATAAATAAATAAAAAAATTCAGTTTCTTTAAGAGATCTAGAACTGTTTGGGTCACCTATTTCTTCTCAGGCCAGCTTTGGTAGTTTGTATCTTTCAGGGAATTGGTACATTTCCTCTAAGTTGTCAAATTGATAGATAAAATTGTGCTATTACCTGATTCTCCTAATTTTGGTAGGATCTGTTGTCATACCCCTTCTTTCATTCATTATATTGGTAATTTGTTTCCTCTCTTTTTTTTGTTGAGTCTGGATAGAGGTTATCAATTACTGATGTTTTTAAAGATCAAGTCTTTGGTGTCATAGATTTTTTTTTCTAATTTCAATTTCTACGGATATCTTTAATATTTCCTTCCTTCTTCTTACTTTGAGTTGATTTGCTCTTTTTCTGTTTTTTTAAGGTGGCAGCAACATTTCTTCTTTTCCTATTGATACAAAATATTATATTAGTTTAAGGTTTTACTATGTTGTAAATCATATTACATTAGTAATTAGTAAATCATATTATATTAGTTTAAGGTTTTACTTAAACTAATTTTATTATTATTATTATTTTATTATTACTACTAATATTATATCAGTAATTAGTAAATCATATTATATTAGTTTAAGGTTTTACTATGTTGCAAATCATATTACAACATAAGGATTTACTATTTGTGTATATAGTGAGATAACTATCACATAAGTCTAATTAACATTCATCACCATACATAATTAACAACATTTTTTCCTTGTGATGAGAACTTTTAAGATCTTCTCTCATAGCAACTTTCAAGTGTGCAGTACAGTATTAACTGTATTACCATGCTGTACATTACATTTCCAGGACTTTCTTCTTTTGTAACTAGAAGTTTGTACCTTTTGTCTACCTTCACTCATTTTGCCCACCTCTACCTCTTACCTCTGGAAACCACTTAAATTAAGCTTTTTAATGTTACAAATTTCCCTCTAATCATGCTTTAATATGTACCCCATAGATTTCAGTATGTTACTTTCTTTTGATGTTTATATATTTACTTTTGAGAGAGAAAGAGTGAGAGAACGCAAGCAGGGTGGAGGCAAAAAGAGAGAGAGAGAGAGGGAGAGACAGAATCCAAAACAGGCTCCAGGCTCAGAGCTATCAGTGCAGAGCCTAACACAGGGCTTGAACTCACTCACTAACCAAATGATCATGACCCGAGCCGAAGTCAGACACTTAACACACCAGAGGTACCTGGGTGGTTCAATTGGTTATGTTTTAAATTTTCATACAGTTCAAAATATTTTCAGGGTACCTGCCTAGTGCAGTGAGTGGAGTGTCTGACTTGATTTCAGCTCAGGTCATGATCCCAGGGTCGTGGTATCAAGCCCTATGTCGGGCTCTGCTCTGCGCTGAGCGTGGAGACTGGTTGAGGTTCTCTCCCACTTCTCCTCTTCCCTGCACCCCCCCTTTTTTTAGATTTGTTTTTTTTTTTTTTAATTTTATTTAAATTCAAGTTAGTTAACATACAGTGTAGCATTGGTTTCAGGAGTAGAAACCCTGTGATTCATCACTTAACATGTAACACCCAGTGCTTATCCCAACAAGTGCCATCCTTAATACCCATCACCCATTTAGCCCATTCCCTCATCAACCACCCCTCTAGCAGCAACCCTCAATTTGTTCTCTGGGTGTAAGAGGCTCTTATGGTTTGCCAGTCTGTTTTTATCTTATCTTTGCTTCCCTTCACCTATGTTTATGTGTTTTGTTTCTTAAATTCCACATATGAGTAAAATCATACAATATTTGTCTTTCTCTGACTTATCTCGCCTGGCATGAATACACTCTAGTTCCATCCACTTTGTTGCAAATGTCAAGATTTCATTCTTTTTGCTCACTGAGTAGTATTCCATTATATACATACCATTCAGCAGTCAGTGGACATTTGGACTCTTTCCATAATTTGGCTAGTGTTGATAACACTGCAGTAAACGTTAGGGTACATGTGCCCCTTCAAATCAGCATTTTTTTTTTTTTAATATTTTTATTTATTTCTAGGAGTGAGAGAGAGACAGCGTGAGCAGGGGAGGGTCAGAGAGAGGGAGATACAGACTCTGAAATAGGCTCCAGGCTCTGAGCTGGCAGTCAGCACAGAGCCCAACGTGGGGCCTGAACCCACGAACCGCGAGATCATGACCTAAGCGAAAGTCGGACGCTTAACCGACTAAGCCACCCAGGCGCCCCATCAAATCAGCATTTTTAAAAGTTTATTTGTTTGTTTATTTTAATGTTTTATTTATTTTTGAGAGAGAGAGACAGCGTGACTCTGACAGGCTCCAGGCTCTGAGCTGTCAGTTAAACCCACGAACTGTGAGATCATGACCTGAGCCGAAGTCGGACGCTCAACCTACTGAGCCACCCAGGCGCCCCTAAAGTTAATTTATTTTTGAGAGAGAGACAGCACAAGTGTGGGAGGGGTAGTGAAAGAGGGAGACAGAAAATCCCAAGCGGGCTCTGTACTGCCAGTGCCAAGCTCGATGGCGGGGCTCGAACCCACAAACTGAGATCATGACCTGAGCTGAAATAAAGCATCAGACACTTCACCAACTGAGCCACCCAGCTGTCCCCAAATCAGCATTTTTGTATTGTTTTTTTGTTTTGTTTTTTTTTATTATTTCTAGGAGAGAGAGAGAGACAGCGTGAACAGGGGAGGGTCAGAGAGAGAGGGAGTCACAGACTGAAACAGGCTCCAGGCTCTGAGCTGGCAGTCAGCACAGAGCCCGACGCGGGGCTCGAACCCACGAACCGCGAGATCATGACCCAAGCGAAAGTCGGACGCTTAACCAACTAAGCCACCCAGGCGCCCCATGTATTGTTTTGGTAAATACCCAGTAGTGCAATTGCTGGGTCATAGGGTAGTTCTATTGTTAGTTTTTTGAGGAACCTCCACACTGTTTTCCAGAGGGGCTGCACCACCAGTGGTGCAAGAGTCCCCCTTTCTTCACATCCTGGTCAACGTCTCTTGTTTCCAGAGTTGTTAATGTTACCCATTCTGGCAAGTGTGAGGTGGTATCTCATTGTGGTTTTGATTTGTGTTTTCTGATGAGTGATGTTGAGCATTTTTTCATGTGTCTGTTAGCCATCTGGATGTCTTCTTTGGAACGGTGTATGTCTTTTCATGTCTTCTGCCCATTTCTTCACTGGATTATTTGTTTTTTGGGTGTTGGATTTGGTAAATTCTTTATAGATTTTGGATACTAATCCGCTATTCAGTATGTTGTTTGCAAGTATCTTCTCCCATTCCGTTGGTTGCCTTTTAGTTTTGTTATTTCCTTCTCTGTGCAGATTTTTATCTTGATGAGGTTCCAATAGTTCATTTTTCTTTTTATTTCCCTTGCCTCTGGAGACATGTCAAGTAAGAAGTTGCTGTGGCTGAGGTCAAAAAGGTTGCTTCCTGTTTTCTCCTCTAGGATTTTGAGGTTTCCTGTTTCACATTTAGGTCTTTCATCTATTTTGAATTTGTTTCTGTGTATGGTCTAAGAAAGTGGTCCAGTTTCATTCTTACGCATGTCACTGTCCAGTTTTCCCATTACCATTTACTGAAGAGACTGTCTTGTTTTCCATTGGATATTCCTTCCTGCTTTGTCAAAGATTAGAAGGCCATACGTTTGTGGGTCCATTTCTGGGTTCTCTATTTTGTTCCATTGATCTGTCTATGTTTGTGCCAGTTCCATACTATCTTGATGATTACAGCTTTGTAAGACAGCTTGAAGTCTGGGATTCTGATGCCTCCAGCTTTGGTTTTCTTTTACAAGATTGCTTTGGCTATTCGGGGTCTTTTTTGGTTCCATACAAATTTTAGGATTGTTTGTTCTAGCTTTGTGAAGAACGCTGGTATTATTTTGTTAGAGATTGCATTGAGTATGTAGATTGCTTTGGGTAGTATAGACGTTTTAACAATATTTGTTCTTCCAGGGGCGCCTGGGTGGCTTAGTCAGTTGAGCGTCCGACTTTCGCTTAGGTCATGATCTCGCGCTTCGTGGGTTCGAGCCCCGCGTCGGGCTCTGTGCTGACTGCCAGCTCGGAGCTGGAGCCTGTTTCAGTCTATGTCTCCCTCTCTCTCTGACCCTCCCCTGCTCATGCTGTCTCTCTCTCTCTCTCTCTCTCATAAATAAAAAACATTAAACAATTTTTTTAAAATAAATTTCTGGGGTGCCTAGGTGGCTCAGTTGGCTAAGCATCCGACTTTGGCTCAGGTCCTGATCTCATAGTTCATGAGTTCAAGCCCCACATTGGGCTCTGTGCTGACAGCTCAGAACCTGGAGCCTGCTTCAGATTCTGTCTTCCTCTCTTTGTCCCTCCCTCACTTGCACTGTCTTGTCTCTCAAAGAATGAATAATTGTTAAATTTTTTTTTTTTAAATTCTAATTTCCCTTGTGAATTCCTTTTGAGCCATGGATTATTTAGAAATATGTTAATTTCTTGGGGGCACCTGTGTGGCTCAGTTGGTTAAGCATCTGACTTTGGCTTAGGTCATGATCTCCCGGTTTGTGGGTCTGAGCCCCATGTCAGACTCTGTGCTGACAGCTAGCTCAGAGCCTGGAGCCTGCTTCAGATTCTGTATCTCCCTCTCTCTCTGACCCTCCCCTGCTCATGCTGTCCCTCTTGCTGTCTCTCAGAAATAAATAAAAAACATTAAAAAATTAGAAATATGTTAATTTCTTAATATTTGGAGGTTTTCCGGATATCTTACAATAATTGATTTTTAGTTTAATTCTGTTGTGGTTGGAAGACATCCTTTGAAATTTCAGTTCATTTCATTTTGCCATGGTTTGTTTTATGATCCAGAATATGGCCTGTCATGGTCAGTGTTCTGTGAGCACTTGAAATAATATGATGCTGTTACTGTGTGGAGTACTCTTTTTATGTCAATTAAGTCTAGTTGGTTGATAGGGTTGTTGAGGTTTTATGTATACTGACTTTATATCTACTTGTAATGATTTCTGAGAGGGAGAGATGTTGAGGTCTCCACAGAAGTTTTATGGATTTGTTTCTTTTTCCCTTCTATTCTGCCAGTTTTTATTTCATATATTTTGAAGATCTGTTGTCATGTGCACATACAGTGTAGTTGACATTTCAGCTTATGTTCGTTTCAAATATAGGGTATAGTGATTGGCAACTTCCATATATCCTTTTACTTTCAGAGCATTCTTTATTAACATTTAATAAAAATAGGTTTCTTGTAGATGGGATACAGATGGATCTTGCTTTTCTATCTAGTCTGAAGATCTCTGTCTTTTCATTGGTATCTTAGACTGTATTTAGTATGATTATTGGTACGGTTGGATTTAAATCTGTCACTTTTTTTTCTTGCATAGTTTGTCAAGTTGGCTTCCATATAACACCCAGTGCTCATCCCAACAAGTGCCCTCCTCCATGCCCATCACCCCCCATCCCCTCTCCCCCACCCCCATCAGCACTCAGCTTGTTCCTAGTGTTCAAGAGTCTCTCATAGTTTGCCTCTCTCCCTCTCCCCAACTTCTTTTCCCCGTCTTCTCTCCCATGGTCCTCTGTTAAGTTTCTCCTAACCCACCTATACATGCAAACATATGGTGTCTGTCCTTCTCTGCTTGACTTATTTCGCTCTGCATAACATCCTCGAGTTCCATCCATGTTGCTACACATGGCCAGATTTCATTCTTTCTCATTGCCATGTAGTATTCCATTGTATAGATAAACCGCATCTTCTTGAGCCATTCATCAATTGATGGACATTTAGGCTCTTTCCATGTAAATCTGTCATTTTGATAGTTGCTTTCTATTTCTCCCATCTGTTCTTTATTCTGTTTTTCTGTCTGCTTTTGGATTAATTGAATGTTTTTTTTTTTTTTTAATGTTTTTATTTATTTCTAGGAGAGAGAGAGAGAGACAGCATGAGCAGGGGAGGGTCAGAGAGAGAGGGAGTCACAGACTGAAACAGGCTCCAGGCTCTGAGCTGGCAGTCAGCACAGAGCCCGACGCGGGGCTCGAACCCACGAAGCGCGAGATCATGACCTAAGCAAAAGTCGGACACTTAACCGACTAAGCCACCCAGGCGCCCCTGAATGTTTTTTTTTTAATGATTGTGTTTTTAACTTCAATATTGCCTTATTATGTATTTCTTAAAATTTCTTTTATATTTGACCTACTGTTTACAGTGTATATCTTTAATTTCTTCTAGTAATATTGAACCACTTCATCTATAGAGTAAAATTCCATGTAAAACAGTAAATGTCCAATTCCTCTTTCATGTTTTTGTTTTACTATCGTACACCTAATTTTACATAGGTTAATTACCTACGTTGTTACTCTTTTTGCTTTAGATTGTCAGTTACTTTTTAGATTAAAAATATGGGAAATAACCTTTGATAGTTACTCTAATTTTTACCATTTTGGGCACTCTTCATTTCTTTGTGTAGATCCATATTTCTGTCTAGCACCATACTCCTTCTGCCTGAAAGAATTCCATTAACATTTCTTATAACACAGGTCTCTTAGTAGTGAATTATTTCAGCGTTGGTTTATGAGAAACAAGCCTTCAGTTTTGGAAGATAGTTTTCCAAGGTATCATATTCTTTGTGACTTCTTTCTTTTATTTAGGAAAGTTAGTCTTCTCACTTGGATAGTTTCTGAGAATTCTTTTATAATCTTGATTTTGTTCCCCTTTTCCCCCTCTGGCTGCCTTCAAGATTTTATCTTTATCTTTGGTTTTTAGCAGTTGGAATATGTTGTATTAGGTGCTATCTTGGTATTTGTTCTGCTTGGGGTTCTCTGACCTTGATCTGTGCTTTGATGTTGTTCATGAAGTTTGGAAATTTTTTGAGTATTTATCTTTTAAAATATTTCTTTGCCTCATTCTTTCTCTTCTCCAGGGATTCCAATGACATTTTTCTTAAGATTTTTGGGTATTGCATCAGAGCTCTTCGATGCTCTTGTTTTTTTCTCCTTTGTTTTCTCTTTGTGTCTCGTTTGAGTACTTTCTTTTGACCTATTTTTCAAGTTTTCTGAATTTTTCCCTCCTGTCACTGAATCTAATGATGAGCTCTCAGTAGCATTTTTTTTCCTAAGTTTATTTATTTTTAAGAGGGACAGAGACAGCAGAAGCCCAGGAGGGGCAGAGAAAGGGAAAGAGGAAGAATCCGAATTCAGGAAACCGTGAGTTCATGACCTGAGCTGAAACCAAGAGTCAGACCCTTAACCGACTGAGCCACCCGGGAGCCCAATCAGTGGCATTCTTTAATTTCTTTTCTGGTTTTAATTTCTAGCATTTTTGTTTGACTCTTTCTTATAGTTTCTGTGTCTCTGCTGAAGTTCCCGATCTGTTCATGCATATTTCTATCTTTTCCACTATAGACATTAATAATATTCATTGTTATTTTAAGTCTCTTGTCTGGTAATTTGAACATCTGGGTCATTTCTCAGTCTGATTTTTCTCTTGACAGTGTTTTTTGTTTTTTGTTTGTTTTTTTTTGGGTGGCATTTTTTTAATGTGTCTCTTAATTCTTTTTTTTTTTTTGAGAGAGAGAGAGAGACAGCATGAACAGGGGAGGATCGGAGAGAGAGAGGGAGATACAGAATCTGAAACAGGCTCTAGGCTCTGAGCCAGCTGTCAGCACAGAGCCTGGCATGGGGCTCAAGCCCACGAACCATGAGATCATGACCTGAGCCGAAGTCAGACGTGTAATTGACTGAGCCACCCAGGCGCCCCAATGTGTCTCTTAATTCTTGAGTGAATGCTGGACTTCACATGTAAAACAGTAGTGACTGAAAAAAATCTTTATGGCTAGAAGTGGGTGTGTCTCTTCTTTCACTAGGTAATTAATAAAAAGTGTTAAGTCTGTTTAGGCTAGAGTTGAGCTAGGTTTGGGTTTTGTTGTTACTCTGAGTGTTTTCAGTACATTACTGGCTTGAGATTCCTCCATTCCTTGTTCTCAGAGTGGGGAGTGGGGTGCTGAAAGGTTTTTCTCCATGTTCTTGTTCCACTCTTAGCTTTTGCTCTCCCTGTGACACCTGTCCCCAGGAAGGCTGGAAGGCTCTGTCTCCATGTGCTTGCCCCACCCAGAAAAGTCCTAGCCTGGAAGTAGACAGGACTTTTGATATCTCTGGTTTTTGGTCCTGGTTCAGGTGTAATCCTGTGTGCATGGTTGAGTCTTTCTCAATAATATCCCTCTTACAGGTGGTAGAGTCTTCTCATGATACCCTGCAGGGTCTTGGGGAGGACTTAACTGCTCCCCTAGGGTAAGAGAGTATTTTCTTCTTAACTCTAATTCTTTCCCCAGCTGCAGTGTGCCTTCACCCAAGCCCTAGGGCTGACTGGGTTTGACTCACTCCTCCCCCAAGCAGCTCAGCTTTTGTTTGCATAGGGTAGAAGGGCGGGGTGGGATTGAGGGTGGTGGTTAGGACTTCACACCTTTCCTCTAGTGGTGTCTTTCTTCCAGGTCTGCAGAAGAAAACTTTCCCACTCCGCCTGCAGTCTTAAGAGCATCTGGGAAACATCTGTGCAGATGTTTGAACTTCCCTGTGTCTGTGGATGCCAGGGACCCTAGACTGTCATACAACCTTCCACTTAGCCTTTAGCCTATCATTAAATGTTTTAGTTGACTCCTTACCTGCTTGTGTTAAACCCAGAATCTCTCCCTCACATGCTCTGACCTAGGAGAGCCAGTGTTACCTCCTTATCTCCTTGAGGGCCTCATCTTCCTTTGGATTTCATTTTCTGTTTTCCTTTAGTTGTGCATTGTTTCCACCACCTGGGCCTCAGCTTATGTAAGTGAACATAGTGACGTGGCAGCAGTAGATTTTCTTGTGCTTCTTCATCTTGGGTTATTGGCCTGTTTTGTTAATCCCAGAAGAGGAAAGTTTTTTTAGAAACTTTTGCTTATAAAAATTATTCAATTTTCCCAAATATTTTTAATATATGGATAACCTGTAACTAAGTGCTGTAACTAAAAGTTCGTTAACTCAGGGAGGCTAGTCTAGACATTGGTAACAGTGTTACTCCAGGAAAAAGTAGCTGGCTAGAGAGTATAGGTGAGAGGGAGCGTTATTTTTACTGTATGTCCCTTTGGACCACTTGGGTTTTATACACATATATCTATCAACCTGTTGATAGAATAATATAAAGTTTATAATTACATTAGAACTGAATTATAAGATTCTGATTTTTTAAAAATGTTTTTATTTATTTCTGAGAGAAAGAGAGGGAGACACAGAATCTGAAGCAGACTCCAGGTTCTGAGCTGGCTGTCAGCACAGAGCCTGATGTAGGGCTCGAACCCACGAACTGTGAGATCATGACCTGAGCCGAAGTCGGGCGCTTAACCACTGAGCCACCCAGGCACCCCTTTTTTTTTTTTTTTTTTATACCACCTTGTTTGTAGAGGATTTGGCTAAGAATAAGTGGGGAAAAGAGAGGTGGCTGTTTGGAGACACTGAAGAGGAATGGAAGAGAATTTATTTTGTCTTATAGAAATCTGGGGCAGTGAGTTAGTTCTCAGTAAATGGGGGCTTCTTTACTGTAAGTCTGACTTTTATAGATTATCAGACTAATGGGTTTTGCCCAAATGATAGGTTTCATATTTGTGTTTTGCTTGAAGAACATTCTAAATAACATGTTTTTTTCTTCTGAATACTTCTTCAGAAGTAACGGAAGGGTCCTGGACTTCATTATTTTCATTTTTACTGTACATCCAACTTTAAATTTGATTTTGTTATTGGGTGAGATTCATGAAGTTATCACTGGTGCTCCAGATGTGATTTTACAGTAGGCTTACTTAGGCCAGCCAGTGGAAATCTATCAACCAGTTTCCCGCACCTAGATTAGAAAGGGTAATTGAATAGGTTACATTTAATACAACTCTTTGGACAGTGGTGTTTTTATTTCTTTTAATTCTCACATGCCTACCCTAATTGCCTCAACTTAAAAATGGGGGGTAAGCAAGCAGGCTGCTTTTGTGACACCTAACACAGAGTAGGAAAAGTTGCTTTTTTCCTCCCAACATATAATTCCTGCCTCAGACCTGGAAACAGTGATTTCTCAAAGCTTCCCTCCCCTTCACAACGTGGGTGGGTACTAGGGGTGCTTGTTGCCACTGGATTTTTCATAGTTTTTAGGCCTTTTTTGTGAATATACATACTCTTTTCTCTTTTCCATTTTCCCACTACTCAGTTTTGTTTCACGAATTTTTTTAATCTTCTTATTGCTCCTTAAAACATCTAAAGAGCCAAATACCTGGAAGTAAAACTGGTGTCATACTATTTCTAAAATGCCTGTCACCTTGGGAAACAGTGCTCAAAATACTTTTTCAGAATATACGTATTACTTGTTTTCTTCTGCAGAAATGTTATCCACTTATTGTTCATTATCCCCTGTATATGGCTCTATTTTCTAGGCCAGGGAGACAAAAGACAGCTTTCTTTTACATGTGAATAACAAAACAATAATATTTCTGTGACTTTTGTTCATTTACAACACTGTCATGGATGTTTGAATGAGCATCTAGCACATTGTTGATGCTTAGGCACGGATAATTGGCAAATTTGTACACAAGTCACTTAAGTTTCCTGTACTCTGTGCTTAACTGTACTTGTGAGATGGAGAGGATTCTAGGAGGCTTTTGAGGCCCTGAATTTGTTTCTGTTAAATGTTCTAACATTGGGGCGCCTGGGTGGCTCAGTCGGTAAAGTGTCCGACTTCAGCTCAGGTCATGATCTCGTGGTCTGTGGGTTTGAGCCCCACATTGGGCTCTGTGCTGACAGCTCAGAGCCTGGAGCCTGTTTCTGATTCTGTGTCTCCCTCTCTCTCTGCCCCTCCCCAGCTCATGCTTTGTCTCTCTCTGTCTCAAAAATAAATAAATGTTAAAAAAAATGTTTTAACATAGGATCGTGGTTTTCAAAGTGTGGTCCTTGGTCTAGAAGTATCCCATCACTTGGGAGCTTGTTAAGGTACAATTCTTAGGCTCACCTGGAATTGGAAACTTTGGTTATGGAGCTTAGCAATCTGTGTTTTAACAAGCCCTTGCAGGTAACTTTGATGCACCGAAGATTGAGAAACATTGATCCAGGAGAAAGGGCCTAAGCCAAGTCCTCGAAAGGATGATAACTAGATACTGCAGAATTCTTGTTTTGCTGATGGTCCTTCTCTTGAACATCTCAACAGGCTGTATTGGCCACCAGAGGGCGATGTTGGAACAGGCCTGACTTGCACTAGAAGGTGCCCTTGTGTGGAGATCCTGTGGAATCCTGCCCCCACCCCGCATTTTGCCCAGAGCCGACTCACCATGGCTGTCTTCCTCACAGCACACACATCCTCTCAATGTCTTGCTACTTCCCTTCTCTGTCTGATTTGCCAGCTGTGGGACCCTGAAATCACTTTAAAAACACAGAAAGAAAAAACTCACCACCAAAACCAGTAAATTTGAATGTCCTTATTTCTCAGAACGTGTGATTACTTAAAAATTGTGTTGTTTTCAGTGCTTATAGGTGTTTAACTGAGAAAGATTTCATTTCATGAAATGGATGTTCCTCTGAGGGTATTAATTAGTAAAAGGAGGCAGTGTAGCATCTTTTGAATTAGGATTTACCCAGTAATGCACAGTGAGCCTCTTTCTTACTCTAAAGCCTAATTATTTTTATGTTGTAATGTTTTTCTTTTTTCTTTCTTTCCTTCCTTCCTCCTTCCTCCCTCCCTTCCTCCCTCCCTTCCTTCCTCTATCTCTTATTATTCTCTCCTGGGCTTGAATTCTTTTTAGACTCTTAGGTGTTATGTGTATGGTAGAATCTCAGTCTCTCTTTTATTTTCTTCTAACCTCCTTATTTTGCTTTTATTTTATTCTAGTAAGTTCCTTATTTCTTAGACACACAATTATCATTCTATTGATATCACTTAAGCTAGATTTTTATATTTTTATGTTCTACCAAGGTTACTTTATAGTTTAGTGATCGGTCTACAGTTAATCTACAGATTAATCTTCTGTAGTTGATCAATCTGTAGTTAATAGCAATGAGAATAATAAAAGTTGTTAACATTTACATAACACTGTACAATTGGCACAACACTTCCTCCAGTATTAGCAGATTTCATCTTCCTGATAACCACGGGAGGTAGATATTATCCCATTTTTTCAGGGGAGGCTGCTAAGACTTAGAAAGCACAAGGGAGCTGCATTTCATTATTTGGTTAATAGTGACAGACCACAACTGAACCCAGATCTTCTGATTTTATACCTTATGTTCTTTCTGTGAAACTGCACCGTCTTCACAGATGCATACTCTCTGCTTAATTTAATGTCTTATAGATGCTATTTTTCAAAACTAAAGATTTACTTATTTAACTCAAAAGACAAAATTATTAGATATAAATATTATTTTCAAGAAATATGATTGTATTTCATTTGTATAAAGAGCTTGACCTTTGAACCTGAGGACTCCGCTGCTAATTCATATGAATTTGTAAAGTTTTCCACTTTCTTAGATGGCTATTTCACATCATCTCCTTTCTGTTCAAACCTCCAGCACCTGCTCTCCTGTTCATATTCTTAGTCAATGACTTTTACAACAAAGGATTAATAGACTCAGTCAGAAGAGAACTTCTGCACAGTCCCCCTGCTGCATCTCCTCACCTCCCTCCCCTCTGCCCTTTCCTCTGCTCTTCCTCTTGTTAAGGGCTAACTGTGCTTTCACTTAGGGCACTGCTATAGCAATTGTCTCTTCTGTCTCCTGCGTCATCAGTTTCTCTGTTTCATCTGGGTCATTCGGCAGCATCAGACAGACCATAATTTTTTCTTTCCTTAAAAAAAGAGTCCTATCTCAGGGATGCCTGGGTTGCTCAGTCAGTTGAATGTCCAATTTCAGCTCAGGTCATGATCTCACAGTTCATGAGTTCGAGCCCTGCATCAGGCTCTGCACTGATGGTGCTGATCCTGCTTGGGATTCTTTCTCTCTCCCCCCACCCCCGTTCCTCCCCATCTCATGCTTTCTCTCTCTCTCAAAATAAATAAATATACTTTCAAAAAAAGGTCTTATCTCAACCCTATGCCCATCTCATTTACTTCTCTTTTTCCTGCTCCTTTGAAAAAGATGTATCTACTACTTGTCTCCTCCTTTCTTGAACCCCTTCCCAGCCTACAGTAGCCCATGCCACACCACCCAATCCACTCCTTTTACATTGCCAAATATGAATTTCGGATAACCCCAAGGGTTTTAGCACAGTTGACTGAAAAATGATTTGCCAGCATCTGAGATTGGGAAAGCTCTAGAAAGAGTATTTTGAGAGGTGCCTGGGTGGCTCATTTAAGTGTCCAACTCTAGATTTTGGCTCAGGTCATGATCTCATAGTTGTGAGATCAAGCTCAGTGATGGGCTCCATGCCCAGTTCAGAGCCTGCTTGAGAGTCTCTCTCTTTAAAAAAAAAAAAGGTTGATTTTTAGAGGAATATAAGAAATTTAGGTCGAGAGTTGCTGAGTGTGAATTATACGATAGTGGAGAAGATACCTGAGTGGAGAAGGGCAATAGGCATCTAGATAAGAGTGTGCAGTTCAGAGGAGAGTTCTGGGCTTGAGATACCAATCTGGAGGTTGATGATATTTAAAGCTCTGGCTAAAGGAGGTAGTTGTAAAGCATGTCATTTTCAGAATGTTTTACTTTTACCACATAAAAATAAGTTACGCTGCTCTTTTCAATGCATCCAAATGCTCCTAAATATATAGCATTTTGATTCTCCTTATCATGTATTTTAAAAATGTATGAGCAAGCTGTTCATTATCATTCGAAATGTAAATCCTTCTTTTGATTCCTTGAACTCTTATTTCTAGTCCATGTCTGTCATAGACTTTTATCTTAGTGTAATACATTTTTATACTTGATAGGTTTTTCTTGATTGCTACTGTGTTTTTGTAACAAATATGTATGTAAGCTTAAATTTTAATTTAAAAAGTTCCTGTAACCTTAAAGCTTTAAATATTAGCTTGCTGGGGCGCCTGGGTGGCTTAGTCGGTTAAGCGTCCGACTTTCGCTTAGGTCACGATCTCGCGGTTCGTGGGTTCGAGCCCCGCGTCGGGCTCTGTGCTGACTGCCAGCTCAGAGCCTGGAGCCTGTTTCAGTCTGTGATTCTCTCTCTCTCTGACCCTCCCCTGCTCACACTGTCTCTCTCTCTCCTAGAAATAAATAAAAATATTAAAAAAAAAAATTTAAATATTAGCTTGGTGCAGAAGAAAAGTTTTTATCACAGTTACTAGTGGTACATAATTGATCACATGTGTTAAAATTTTTGGTAAATCATTACTAACCATAAAAGTTGGATTTGGTTGAAAATGTTTTTCTAAGTGATGGGGGTCTAATATTTTTCTCAATTAGGTCATGAATCTGTAGATAATTATTTTTTTGCTAGGATGAAAGAGGGGTTAGCAATTTCTATTCCTATTGTTTTTTGTTTTTCTTTTTGTTTTTCGTTAGCTTCATGCCCTACCGCAAGGCTTGATCTCTCGACCCTGAGATTAAGAGTCAGATGCTTAACTGACTGAGCCACCCAGGCGCCCCTCTCTTCCTATTGTTTTAATAGATATTAAAGTGAAAAAATTTTATTCATATAACTAAGTGTGTGGGAAAGGACATCTCTGTGGAAATGTCCTCAGTTCTTTGAGTTATACGTTAAGAATTCTGTAAGTCTTCTTTCAATTTTGATGAAAGCAAAGAATTGGAAACTACCTAACCTGGAATATGATTTGTTACTTGGTCATGAGAATATTCACTTTGTATAGGGGCTTGCTTTTGTTTCATGGATGTGATATTTTCTTTTATACCTTCTGAGGGAAATGAGGTAGTTTTTTAAAAAGTTTCCTATGTTCTGTATCAACATTGTTTCCCTGAGTGATGTTTATTCTCTTTGAATGTGATGCTTTACTCTTTTAGTGATAGTTTCCCTCAGTTATGTGGCATTGCTGTCTATTTGAGATTCCTCATGATTGTTTTTCTACCACCAGCCTCTGACAGGAATACATCTGTGCTGCCAGGTGGAGTGTGAGGGCTCCCCATTCATCCCGGAGGTTGGCAGAAGGCTGACTGTTGTGGGGCGAGGGAAGGAAAGTGTGGAGGAAATGGAGACTGGCTCAGTAGCTTTTAATGGCACTCACATCATGCCTGCTGTCTGCCTGCAGAAGACCTTTCAGTCCTGCTTTCCTGTGCTGCCTTTGGCCTTTGGTGTCTTCTTTAGTGAACCTATTGGCTTTCAACGTCTTGGATATTCCTTGTAATTTCTGGTCCACTACCATATCATTACCAAGAAGGTGTGGTAACCTTGATTGCTAGGTCTTTTCTTTATTCTTTTGAGCCATCTTTCCTGTCATTTTTAAGTACTCATGGTAGTATGTTGAGGATGACCTGTGAACCTCAGTTGGCTCTTTCTATCCATTCTTTTTTTTTTAAGTTTAAATACATAATTTTAATTTTTTACCAAAATGGGATTGTATAGTGCATTATTTTATTATTTTGCACATGTGGATTGCTAATATACAAATATGTTAATACACTTTTACAACCTCATTTTTTTTTAAATTTTTTTTAAAATGTTTTATTTATTTCTAGGAGAGAGACAGCATGAGTAGGGGAGGGTCAGAGAGAGAGGGAGTCACAGACTCTGAAACAGGCTCCAGGTTCTGAGCTGGCAGTCAGCACAGAGCCCAACGCGGGGCTCGAACCCACGAACTGCGAGATCATGACCTAAGCGAAAGTCGGACGCCTAACCAACTAAGCCACCCAGGCGCCCCTACAACCTCATTTTTAATAGCTAAATACTATTCTGTTATACAGAATTCTGTAAATATTAGCTACTTAAAAAATTTTTTTTAATTTACATGCAAGTTAGTTAGCATATTGTGCAATAATGATTTCAGGAGTAACTTCCAGTGATTTATCACCTATGTATAACACCAGTGCTTATCCCACAAGTGTCTTCCATAAAGCCCCTTGCCCATTAGCCCATCCTTCCCCCCATAGCCCCTCCAGCAACCCTCAGTTTGTTCTCTATATTTAAAGAGTCTCTTATGTTTTGTATCCCTTCCCTGTTTTTATATTATTTTTGCTTCCCTTTCCTTATGTTCATCTGTTTTGTAACTTAAATTCCACACGAGTGAAGTCATGATATTTGTCTTTCTCTGACTAATTTCACTTAGCATAATACACTCTAGTTCCATCCATATTGTTGCAAATGGCAAGATTTCATTCTTTTTGATTGCCGGTAATACTCCATTGTACATATATACCACATCTTCTTTATCCATTCATCTGTTGATGGACATTTGGGCTCTTTCCGTACTTTGGCTATTGTTGATAGCACTGCTATAGGCATTGAGGTGCATGTGCCCCTTCAAAACAGCACACCTGTATCCCTTGGTTAAATACCTAGTAGTGCAATTGCTGAGTTGCAGGGTAGTTCTATTTTTAACTTTTTGAGGAATCTCTCTGCTGTTTTCCAGAGTGGCTGCACCAGTTTGCATTCCTACCAGTAGTGCAAAAGAGATCCTCTTTCTCTGCATCCTTGCCAACATCTGTTGTTGCTTGAGTTGTTAATTTTAGCAATTCTGACAGGTGTGGTGTGGTATCTCATTGTGGTTTTGATTTGTGTTTCCCTGATGATGAATGATGTTGAGCATTTTTTCATGTGTCTATTAGTCATCTGGATGTCTTCTTTGGAGAAGTGTTATTCATGTCTTTTGCCCATTTCTTCGCTGGATAATTTGTTTTTTGGGTGTTGAGTTCTCTATAAATTTTGGATACTAACCCTTTATCTGATAGGTCATTTGCAAATATCTTCTTCCATTCTGTTAGTTGCCTTTTAGTTTAGCTGATTGTTTCCTTTGCTGTGCAGAAGGTTTTTAACTTGATGAGGTCCCAATAGTTCATTTTTGCTTTTATTTCCCTTTCCCCTGGAGACATGTTAAGTAAGAAGCTGCTGTGGCCGAGGTCAAAGAGGTTTTTGCCTGCTTTCTCCTAGAATTTTGATGGCTTCCTGTCTCACATTTAGGTCTTTTCATCTGTTTATTTTTTGTGTACGGTGTAAGAAAGCGGTCCAGGTTCATATTTCTGCATGTCGCTGTCCAGTTTTCCCAACACCATTTGCTGAAGAGACTGCCTTTATTCCACTGGATATTCTTCCCTGGTTTGTCAAAAATTAGCTGGCCAAAAGTTTGTGGGTTCATTTCCCTTGTCTATCCATTCTTTAAATATCTATCCATTATTTTTTTTAAAAGCTGTATTATTATTTTATTATTTTTATTATTATTATTATTATTTTATTAGGTAAGCTCTACGCTTAACATGGGGCTTGAACTCCAGACCCTGAGATCAAAAGTTTCATGTCCTACCAACTAAGCCAGTCAGGTGTCCCTACTCTTAAATTCTTTAATGTGCTCTGGGGCATGTAGGTGGCTCAGTCAGTTAGGCGTCCAGCACGTTGATTTTGGCTCAGGTCATGATCTCATGGTTGGTGAGTCTGAGCCCTGAATCAGGCTTCATACTGACAGTGCAGAGCCTGCTTGGGATTCTTTTTCTCTTCCTGTCTCTGCCCCTCTTTGCCTGCATACCTCCCCCTGCCAAAGAAAATAAACTTAAAATTTTTTAAAGTATTATAAAATTCTTTAATGTGCTCAATTAAAACAGGACTTTGTGTCTGTTAAGTCTTACTTTTTGTCCTTATCTCTGTTTCCCCAGTAGTGGTGGTATATATTCTTTCATATTTTTTCTGATTATTTGTGTGTGCATGTGTGTTATAATGCTATTATGCTATATTTTCTTTTCTTTTTTTCTTTTAAATGGGCTTCATGCCCATTGTGAAACCCAGTGTGGGGCTTGAACTCACAACCCTTAAGATCAAGACCTAAGCTGAGATAAAGAGTCAGATGCTTAACTGACTGAGCCACTTAGGCAGCCCTGGTTTAATTTTTTTCCTAATAAGGTCTGGCATCTTTCCATATCAGTACATGAAAAGCTATCTCATTTCTTTTGAAATTGCATATTATTTCACAATTTAGTGAATCTGTCAGTGGGCATTTGTAACTTAAAAAAATTTTTTTTAATGTTTTATTTATTTCTGAGAGAGACACAGCGTGAGCAGGGGAGGGTCAGAGAGAGAGGGAGACACAGAATCTGTCAGCACAGAGCCCGATGCGGGGCTCGAACCCATGACCATGAAATCATAACCTGAGCCAAAGCTAGATGCTTAACCGACTGAGCCACCCAGGCGCCCCTCATTTGTAACTTTTTAAACAATGCCATAATCAACATTTTGTTATCATTCATATTTGTGTACTTTTATGTCTTTCTCTGCACTACATACCTAAAATGGATTGTTGAGTTAAGCAAGTATATCAAAATTTGATAGACTGCCAATTTGTCTCATAAAAGGTTTGTTCCAATTTATATTCATCAAGCGGTGTATGAGATTACCTATTTTCTTACACTGTTGCCAACACTGGCTATTAGTAAATTTTAAGAAGATTTTATCACTCTTCATGACCAGAATATGGTATTTTTTTATAATTTGCATTTTCCTGTAATCTGCATTTTATTTTTTACAATCTGTATTTTAAAATGAGGCAGATTTTTAAAATATGTGTTCTTTCTTGAGCTAAGAAGAATAAATTTTATAAATGTACTTTGGGAGAGTAAAAGGAAATTTATGCTAAACATGTTCTATCCCATATTTGGCATAAATGTGGGATAGAACATATTTGGTATCTCTCCGGATAAGTAAAACACAGTATGTGAAGCCCTAGGATGGTGCTGGGTACATAGTGGATATTAAATAAAAGTGTGTTCTCTTTCATTCCTTCATTTTCTTTTTCTTCCAGTTAATTGATAATCTCTTTTTGGTCTGACTTGTTCTTTAGGTTTTCTGTAGTTGTTCCTCTGTTATCTAAGATAACAGAATGAAAGATCTTTTCAGTGAGTTTATGTGAAAGATTTCTACCTTGGGTCTGTGTGAGTCAGAAGGTTGGACAGTGTAGTTTCTTGTCTTCCAAAGTAAAATCTTGCATTTTATATTTTTGTAGCACACATTCTAGATTTTTACTTGTTTTATGAACAATATTTCTGATAAGTTCTTGAGAGTGACTCATGGGGAGCTCTTGGGTTGGCAAGCTGACTGCAGAGCTACATGGGTTGCTAAAATGTTAGATGTGGTCAGAGCTTTTAAGAAAAGGTTGTGTACATCCTTATATTGATCTGTATAGTCAGTGCAATTTCATTCATGATATAGTAGAGCAAAGGAACTAGAATAAACAGTTTTGGAAAAGACCCATTATGGAGGACTCACATGACTTTTTTAAATACTCTACAGATTCAGTAATCAAGACTGTGTAGTTTTGGAAAAATGGATAGACTTACAGGCTGGTGGAATAGAAGAGAGAGTCCAGAAATAGATCCACACATACATGTGATTTTACTACAGAAATGCAAAGGCAGTTCAGTGGAATAAGGATAGTCTTTTCAACAAGTTATACAGGAATAATTAGATGTCCATAAGCAAAAAATATGGATCTAGACCCATATCTACACTATATACAAAATTTATCGTGTATCATAGGCCTTAATATGGAACCTAAATTTGAAAATTATAAGAGTTCCAGAGGAAAACAGGAGAAAATCCCTTGACCTTGAGTTAGATAAAGATTTCTCAGGTACCTCACTGAAAATAAAAGAAAGCACAAGAGAAAAATGAAAAATTTGAGTTCATCAAAATTTAAACTTTTGCTTTCCAGAAGACACAGCTAAGAGAATGAAAATAGAAGTTCTAGATGGGGAGAAAAATATTTGCGGAATTCATCTGATAAAGGGTTGGTACTCAGAATGTACAGGGAATCCTCAAAACTCAATAATAAGAAAACAACCCAAAGAAAAGTGGTCAAAAAATTTGACCGACCAATTCACTAAAGAAAGGAATGGCAAATAAACATGAAAAGATGCTCAACGTCTTTAGTTATTAGGAAATAAGACAACTATGTTAAGTAAGATTAAAAAAAAAAGTTCTCTGCTTCCAGTAGTGCTACTGGTGACCATGTAATCTTCACCCTCAGGAGCAATGACGACACCCTGGACTCTTTTTGTGGGAGTTTCAAATTGCCCTGTGTCCTTGCAGCATTGGATTTGAATTTGGATTGAATTTGAAATCTGTGGTGCTTCTTAGTGGTTCTATTGAATACAATGGTAATCTTTGACAGTTTATAGAACAGAAGGGATTTCAGCTTCCTTGTTAGGAAAGGCTCTTCTATAGTGTAGAGTCTGGGCACCATAAAAACGAAGGACTCCATAGTGTCCTATATTCCTGGGTTTTCTTTTATTGGATCTTTAAATTTTGGACAGATTTTTATCTGCTTTAAGCTCATGCTATTGAAGAGTGACCAAATTCTACCTATTTAGGTGGTGCGGAGTATGTTTTTCATATCACTGGCTGTCACAGCGGGTGATTATTCTTTCTGATTGTTGCAGGTACTCCATCCTCTAAAGCAGCAGGGCTAGCCAACGGTGACCATGGAATGGAAGTGAATGATACTGCGGGTAAGTGGTTCCTTGGATTCCCCAAATGTGGAGGTGAAACAGTCACAGTACATACCTCGATGATCTCCTTTGAGGAAGATTGTTAGGGAGGCATGTGAATTATTCTTAAGGGTTTTGTTGTTCTTGTTGGATGTATTCAGATCCAGGGCATCTGCCACATAACGTCTCCAACAACAGAAGAAAAGAGTGGTATTTCTTGAATATTTGTTGTAGCTGTGCCACACAAGAGCTGGATCAATCTTAAAAATACAATTATAGATGCAGACTAATCATCATCAAAACATGTTGTTATAGTGGAGGCCTTTGGCCACGACAGCTCTTTACACAGGCTTTTCCCCACTGCACTCAGCTTGCTTTCCATGGCTCAATGTTAGGAAATCTATGAGCCACAAATTAAAAGTTCTTTCTTTTCTGTTTTGCCCTCAGTCTTTCTCTTTTCTCTTTTTCCTCCCCTTTAACTGTTACTTTTGAAATCTGTCTCTAAGCTTAGTTCCTAGCTTATTACTAAGACTTTGATATTCTATCAGCTAGCACTGAGTTTCCGGGGTTCCCACCTCATAACTAGCACCAGCTCTCTAATCCCAGTGTATTTGTATTGAGCAGAATTCTCAAAGAAGTAGCAGGGTCCACAGGGATGTTCTGTGCAAACCTTCTCTTAGCTAGCCATTAAGAGAGTCATGCTGTATTTTTATAAATAACTGCACTTACTTTGCAGTTGTAATCAGGCTGACACTGTTGACCCAAATGAATAGACCTCTACTGGGCAAGCAAACTGCTCTTTGCAACAGAGTGTACCCTTAACTGGGGTATAACATTCGATTCACATTGCTGCGCTGGAGGCGAGCACTAGACACGTGCTGTGTCTGTGTTTCCCTTGTACGGGTACCTCAGCCTTGAGACGACTTTCCTTGAGCCACCATACGATTTCTGTTTGTAAGGCTTCCAGAAAGCCTCCTGTTAGCAACAGCAGTTATTCCAGGATTTATTTTTTATTCTGTGACCTTTCAAAATGTCCTATCTTTGTATCTCCGATTTATTGATGGCTATTTTCCATTTGTTGTGAATGTTAGTTTTACCCAGTGACATTAACATCCTTAGTAGCAGCCTATTAACTTAGAAACTCTTTAGAAGCTGAAAACAACCAGAAGTACCACCTTATCTTCCAGTTTTGTGAAGGGGAATTTTTGTATTTCTTTGAAAACCTTTCTTGTATTATTGACTGTTTCTGCTCCTGCTTTGAAAGCCGAGTCATCTGTGTAGTATAGTTTTAAGGAAACATTTATGGAAATATCCCTGTGGTTGAAGGAGAAGCTTGAACATGAACTTTTAAGAAATGTGTGTAAGTTCAGCTTTCTTTGACAAAGAGGCAGAGCCAGGGGAAGAGAAGGGTTTGAGGAGATGATTGGATTAGCCACTTGAAGGAGTGGATGCCATTTTCATCCAGAGAGGAAACAACTGTCAAAACTAGAGATTTTTCCCAGCAAGATGTCAAGTATGACCAGAAGAGACCCAAACTTTGTGTAGCAATTGCTTGTGATTGCCAACTCTTAATAGCACAGAAAAAATTGAACAGGAAAAACATACAGCCTGGCCCTTACTGTTTAAAGACTTTCAGTTCTCTGGTGGCAAAAAAGAACCCAGGGATTTATGAACTGCCCACTGACATTATGGCAACGGTAGAATATGATTTGCATACCTTGGAAGATATTTGGTTTCTGAATTTGACCTCTTGAAAATATGCATGTTTCGCTGGGGGTGGGAAGGAGTAGGGAGGGGACAAAGAGTGCATGTTTTTGGAGCATGTTGTGACCTCATTCTGATTTGGCCATTACTAACTAGAGCACGTAGCTCAATGCCAGTTTGAAAAAAAAATCCCATTTCTGTTTTATTCAGGATGTTGTCTCTAATCCTAAGAGCAGACCAGCTCCACTGATAGCATATAAAGGGTGTATGAGCATCTTGCTGTGTTGAACTTGCTGTTTACTAATAACCTGTGCTTTTCTGCCCTTTCCTTCCCCTTCCTACTTCTTCCTCTCTTTCTATTTTTCTCCTCCCAGAAGCCTAGCGTGTCTCTCCACACTGGGGCTGCTGCAACACCAGACCAGTGATCTTTCCTAAGCACCGTTACACTTCTAAAACCTGCAGCATTTTGCAGAGCTTTGCTTTTCCTTCCTGGACACGATGTAGAAGAAGCTGAGGGTAGTTCTTCGGGGCCTATTTCTGCTGCTGCCTGAGCAAACCACCTGCTTCTTCTCGTGCTCTGCAGGGCTTGATGGAACCTCCTTTCCCTTTGTGAGCACAGAGTACAAGATGAATCCTTTTTAATTTTAATATTTTATGAAGGGCATCTAATGTCTTTTATTTCATGTTCTCTTTGAAAACTCATTTTATCATTTCATTCAATCTCACATTTTTGGTTTGTTTTTTTTTTTTTAGACATTTTGAGTTGGCCTTTTCCATTTATTTTTTTAGCTCTTCAGAATGAATCAGGATATTGTAACACCAAATAAGAACGTGTGCTTTCATAAAGGGATTGAGTCCACCAGTACTGCAGTGACCCTCCCTCCCCTCTTCCTTCCCTCTCCCACCTTCTTCCTCTGTGAGCTTGCTTTTAGGGAGAGACAGTCTTTTAGGCTTACCTGTGTTTCTCTCCACCTTACTAAAATCTGAATAACTATACCTATTTTAATTTAAAGTTTTCTAATTTAGAGTAGCCCTGACTCAACTTTGAAAAGTACTTCCTCAAATTAAATCATCTTTTGTCATTTGCAAGTTGGGCTGAAATTGTTTATATTATGAAATTATGGTTTATTTGTCTAGAGGCTTAGATTCTCTTGAAAGTCTGACAGCCTTTTTTTGTGTATGAAATTTTATAACCAAAGTTACTTTCATAACACGATCATGAACTATCAAAATAAGAATTGAGAAGTTTAAGAAAGTGGAATCCTGTATAGACTACTGGGATGCTGATACAGATAGAAAACAACTTTTTCTGTAAACAGATGAGAATGAAAGTACATCGCAATTCACTGAAGAACTACAAACAGCTTATCAGGTTTCTAATGACATGGTTATCAGATTGGATGTAAACTCTGTTCAGGTAGTGTCTTGAATCCCTTTGGTCTCTGGAGAAGCCTTTTTGCAGCGTGCCAGGGAGATTGGTGGATCACATGTGAAGACCTTTACAAATTAGCATTTATACTCTTTGCATTCTGAGGATTGTCCCAGTGGGACTTTTTGCTTTTCCTTTTTAAGTTTATTTTACTTATTTTGAGAGAGATGGAGAGGGAGAAAATCCTGAGTAGACTCTTCACTGTCAGCATGGAGCCCAGTGGGACTTTCTTAAACTCGTTCCTCATTTTCCCACACTATTAGCTAAAAAATCTAGAAGAACCATTTGGAAAAAGTACTGCAGAGCTTTTCAGATAATAACCTTTGATTGGATATTTAGAAAGAGAATATAAAACCTGGGCCATGTTTTGAAATCTTAGACGAGTTCTGGTTTAAGATCCAGAATGTGAAACACTCCAATTTTCTGTCCTCTGATTAATTATGCAGGTTGTCATAATCAACAAGTTATTGATTATTTTGGATTAAAATAAATAATTGGCGCTAGGTTCTGAGGAAATTTTGAGTTGTATATTATTTTAGGTCCTCTGACACAAAACTACTTTTGAGATGGAAAAACCAGAATATTATGAAAGTTTAAACAGAGTCTCTGCAGTGACTTCTGGAATTCAGGAAGCATTCCCTCTCCTGGTCACAAGCAGGAGCTTGCTCCTCTGCCAGAAATTCCTTCTGTGTGTTCTTGGAGAGAAGACACTTAGAGGAAGCACATTTGAGGCATGTGCTTATGCTTACCTCCGAAGCAGTTGATAAAATATAAAATCTCTGAACTGTAGGAGAGCACCCATCAAATAAAACCTAGCACTTTCCCCTTTGGTGTGCAGTTAGTTGTTCAGTATGTTTTTTGGTTTTCTGTGTTTGTTTTGGTTTTGGTTTTTTGGCCAGGAACTTTTCAATCCTGGCAGTGCTAACTTTTAAGGATCAATTTTGACCTTTTTCTGTCACTTCTAACCAGTCTGTACAGCTTGTGAAAGCGACAGGTGGCTGGAGAAGCCCAGGGCAGCTCTACTGTGGCAGTGGTCAAAGGGGCACGCTCACACTCCATTGCTGACATTGATTTATTCCACTTTGATTTCCATTTTGCTTTGTTTTTGTTTGACTTTTTCCCCCCAAATATGTTTTTTTTTCAATTTATGGAATTGAAATTTTCCACTAATAACAGCTAAAATTCGGTGTACATTGTTAACTCTCTCTGTTTCCCTTGGATGTTTCATTTTGCTTCAGTACAGCCTTGTATGAGGGAGCCGGTTCTGTAAGGAAATGCTTTTTTGTCATCCTGGTCACAGCAGAGCATGAGGTTACCAGACTGGTCAGCGTTGTTCTATTGAAATATATTTCTTATATGTAATCTTTCTCTTTCTCTCTCTCTCTCTCTTTTTTTTTTTTTTTTTCTTTTTCGGCCCAATGTTGAAGATGTAGAATTTTGTTTATAAATAACATTTTATATAACCTTGTTCATGCACCTGGGTTTATATTTTTTGTGACTTTAGACTACAACAGTTTGTATTTGGGGCATTTTAATGTGATCATTGTGCTAAATAAATTACACTAATAAACATCTTACATTAACACCTTACAGACTGGATTTTGGTTGGAATCTTAATTACTGAAGTATAATGTGAGTTTGGCAAATAAAGACTCTTGAGGAATGAGTTTTCAGTCTAACTAAGCTTCTAATCGCACCCATAATGATTTCATAATTGTACGGGCATTTTACTCGCTGACAGACATTTTCATTTTCACTAACGTTGTTGTTTTTGATTCTCAGAATAACTCCTTTTTATCCAGAATCTGTATTAGTTAAGCCCAAATGACTGATATTTTATAGCATCTGATGAGAAAAACAGTTGGGAGAGTGGCAACATGTGGTTAATCCAAAAGAGTTTCATGGCATATCAGTTATTGTTAGATAACTTCTAATACTCCATGTCCAGTTAAAATTCAGGTTCACAGTGTTCCTAAAATGCCTTCTGAATTATCAGTTGAAACTGTTACATTCAATGACATTTTAATTTTGTAACTTTATTATTTGATGATCTTTAATATGCTGCTTCTTTTTTTTTTTAATTTTTAAAAATGTTTTATTTATTTCTGAGAGAGAGAGAGAGAGAGAGACAGCATGAGCAGGGGAGGGTTCTGAGAGAGAGAGAGGGAGACACAGAATCCGAAGCAGGCTCTAGGCTCTGAGCTAGCATTCAGCACAGAGCCCGATGTGGGGCTCAAACCCACAGACCACGAGATCATGACCTGAGCTGAAGTCAGACGCTGAACCAACTAAGCCACCCAGGCACCCCTAATATGCTGCTTCTGGGAAGAATTCAACAGAATGACCAATTCCCTACCCATTTCTGGGTTACTGTTTCTTTACAGTAGGTAGATTTGCAAAGGCAATATATTGACTGAACTAAGGCATTGTAAAGATTCTATGCCTAAGATAATTTGCGTGGTATAAAGAACATTTTTCAGATTGGCAGATTTTTTATTAAGAAAGTTCAGTTTAATGTTCTTAGGTTTCCCTTTGTGTGTGTGTGTGTGTGAAAGAAAGAGAGAGAGCGCGCATGAGCAAGTGGGGAAGGGTGGGGGGGGTGCAAAAGATCTGAAGCAGGCTCTTTGCCAACAGCAGACAGCTCAGTGCAGGGCTTGAGCTCACAGACTGTGAGATCATGACTGGAGCCAAAGTCAGATGTTTAACCAACTGGGCCACCCAGGTGCCCCCCTCCCCCTTCTTAAGATTTTATTTAAGTGATCTCTACACTTAGCATAGAGTTCAAACTCACAACCTCAATGTCAAGAGTTTCATGCTCCACCCACTGGGGCAGCCAGGCTCCCTCTTGGATTTCCTTTAAATAGGGGGGCTTAACAATCTATTCTTAGGTTTAAAGCACAAGAATTTACATACTATAAATAATAATTCACAGTCCTCACTAACTTCTTATAAGTATGCTAGTATTAAAGGTTCTGGTGATTGGGATAATTCTTAGATCTTACTAGTGTATTCTTTTTGATGAAAGTGAGATGAAATCTGGCTACCATTGGATTCTTCCCTCTTGTAGACCTGATAATACAGTGGAGATGGGAGCTTTGAGAGGGTTCTGGATAAAGACATAGGACTGGTGGGGCAGGCACAGAATGTTAGTTTCATTTCTAAGTCACGTGTAAGAGTGGATTATCTTCAATTTTTTATTGATGTTGTTTCCATTACAGTGAAGGCTTAACAAGACTTAACCACAGATTATTTGTGGAATAAACGTCTATGCTACCATGGAGGCTAAGCTAGATGCAGTAAACGAACTCCTCCACAAATGGCAGTGCTACTGGTGGTTTCCATTGTGAACGGACAAGGTGGCTTTTTATTGTGAGAACCATTCTGAATGTGGTGTGATACCCACCCGGTCATAGGAGCAGGGAAAGAGTGAAACTGCTTTGTTGGAATGTCATGACACAAATGATGTCCTAGGGGTTTCATCACTGTCTCCTGTAGCATCAGATAGAATGCAAGGAATTTAACACTAGAAAAATTCTAAGTAACCACAAATGTGAAATCTTAGCAGAAAAATAAATCTGTAATGTTAGAATTTCTGAGCAGCTATTGTAACCAACCTCTAAGTTGGCATTATAACTTACAAATGAAGCTCAAACATAAAGCTGCACAGTGTGTTCTGGATGTAGACACAGCAAGACCTCCTTTTCCCTACCTCATCCCCAAATCCTAGAAACGAAAGTTTAATTTCTTTCATTTTCCAAGTACAAGTTGCATGTTGGAGACACATTAGTAAAATACAAACACCTAATGTTTCTTCAAGTTTTTTGCTTCGTGGTTTTCTGATTAAAGTGTAGAACTTCTTAGAAAATTCCACAGATATCCATTAATACAACATGGTACATTGGTTTCTAAGGTATTTAGGACTCCCTTGGAACCAGCTTGTGCACTGAGCATTTAAATATACAGTGAGCTGTTTGATTTCAGTTTCTTTTGGAGCTTTGTATTGAGTAAGACAAAATAGCTTCTTCCTGAGCTTTACGTGAACCAATTATTCTGATACACTTTTTTATTTATTTATTTTTAAATGTTTTATTTATTTCTAGGGGGGGGAGAGAGAGAGAGAGAGAGAGAGAAAGAGAGAGAAAGACAGCGTGAGCAGGGGAGGGTCAGAGAGAGAGGGAGTCACAGACTGAAACAGGCTCTAGGCTCCAGGCTCCAAGCTGGCAGTCAGCACAGAGCCCGACGTGGGGCCCGAACCCACGAACCGCAAGATCATGACCTCAGCGAAAGTTGGACACTTAACTGACTGAGCCACCCAGGCGCCCCATGATACACTTTTTTAAATTTTTTTAAAAGTTTTTTTTTTAAATATTTTTATTTATTTCTAGGAGAGAGAGAGAGAGAGACAGCGTGAGCAGGAGGGTCAGAGAGAGGAGACACAGACTCTGAAATAGGCTCCAGGCTCCGAGCTGGCAGTCAGCACAGAGCCGACGCGGGCCCGAACTCACGAACCGCGAGATCATGACCTAAGCGAAAGTCGGACGCTTAACCGACTAAGCCACCCAGGCGCCCAAAAATGTTTTATTTATTTCTAGCAGAGAGAGAGATAGCATGAGCAGGGGAGGGTCAGAGAGAGAGGGAGTCACAGACTCTGAAACAGGCTCCAGGCTCTGAGCTGGCAGTCAGCACAGAGCCCGACGCGGGGCTCGAACCGACCAACCGCGAGATCATGACCTAAGTGAAAGTCGGACGCTTAACCAACTAAGCCACCCAGGTGCCCCTTTTAAAAAAAATTTTTTTTTTAATGTTTTATTTATTTCTAGCAGAGATAGACAGCATGAGCAGGAGAGGGTCAGAGAGAGAGGGAGCATGATACACTTTTTTAAATCAAAACATACACTTTTTAAAAATCATTTCCTTCTTTTTGTGGAGTGACACTCTGTCTTATGATAACAGGCATATGTAGATACAGAATATTTTTCTTTTATTTGTGATTTCATAAATAATATACAAATACATTCTCCTTTCTTGAAAAATGAAAGCATTATAGATATAGCTAGACTGTATCAGAGACCAGAGGATTTTTACTAAAAGAACTAATCATACAGTTTTTGTAAATTGATTTTGTATTTTTAACTGAATGTAAAATCTTGAACAAATTTTTCTGATACATCTTATGCATAATAGGGATAACTGTCCTTTGGATAGCCCTTTAGAGTTTGTAAACCCTTTTGAATGTATAATAGTATATCCATTTCTCATTTGAAGAAGTTGAAGTTAGGTTTATGATAGAGCTGAAACTCAAACATAGGCTGATAAGCCTTGTGCTCTTTTTATCACAGCCTGTCATATCACAGTGGGTCTTCTAAGTACTAACCAAGTGTCACAAAGGCAATTGGAAGGAAGGGACCTTTAAAGGCCTGTGGTTTTTTTGTTTGTTTGTTTGTTTGTTTTTAAGTTTATTTATTTAGAGATTTTGAGGGAGGGAGGGGTAGAGAGAAAGAAAGAGAATCCTAAGCAGGATTCTTACTGTCAGTGCAGAGCCCAATGTGGGCTCAAACCCACAAACCATGAGATCGTGACTTGAGGGAGATCAAGAGCCAGACACTTAACTGACTGAGCCCCCCAGGCCCCCCTAAAGGCCTCTTTTAAAGGCCTTTTTAGGTCACTACTTTCTAGGAGAAAATCCAGGCTGAGGCAAAGTCTTTGTGTGTATAGGTAGTTTATTTTGAGAAGTGATCCCATGAAAAAAAGAGTAAGAGACCAGGAAAAGTGAAATTGGAAAGAGGACAAACCAATGTGAAGAAGTGTCACTAACTTCATCACGTCTGTGGACAAAGGGGCCTTAATCTTGGGCCATCTCTCAGTTAATTGTTGTGCTTTTGGGTTTGTATTTGTGCACTGCCAGACTGCAGATGACTCGTCTCTGGCATCAAGATGATGTGAGGCAGAAAATTCTGGTTTGGTTGAAATAAAGTGCAGTCAAATCACACCTACATGTACCTGGGTGCTGCAGTTATAGGTAGAGTGAAAGATGGATTTTTAAAGAGGATTGGGAAAAGAGGTGTCCAGTTAACCCAAGAGGATTAATTCAACAAAAGATTCATCTGCTTATGCCTTATTATAAGGAATGAGGTCCTTGATTTCTGTAGAGGGAAATGTGAAGGAATTTCATCTATCATGGAACTAATTTCCCAAGCCTAATTGTTAGAAACTGTATAACCAATTATATAAGTTACCAAAAATTATTTCTGGAATTTTGTATCCTAATGTTATCTTCTTGAATCAGTTTTAGTAGTAATTGCCTTTTAAGGAATTTGTCCATTTAATCTGTAATTTGTTGCCATGCCATTGTTTCTAATTTTTGCTTGTAAACTCTTTTATTTCTGCAAGATTGGTGTTGATATCCCTTCTTTCATTTCTGAGTTTAGCAATTTGAGTCCTATCTCTTTTACTGAGCCTTCCAGTTACAGATTTGTCAAATTTGTCACTATTTTCAACGGATAAACTTTTGGTTTTGTTGTGTTTTCTCTATTTTTTCTTTTCTATTTCATTTATTTCCACTCTCATTTGTATTAATTTCCTTTCCTCTGCTTGCTTTGGGTGTAGTTTGCTTTTCTTCTAGTTTCTTAAGGTGTAAAGTTATGTTACTGATTAGTGATTTTTTTACCCCCCTTTAATATAAGTTTTTACAGCTATAAATTGCCCTCTTAGCACTTCTTTAGTTGCATCTCATGAGTTTTGGTGTGCTGTGTTTTCACTTTCATTCATCTTAAAGTATTTTCTAATTTCCTTTGTGATTTCTTTGACCTATTGGTAATTTAAGAGTATGTTGTTAATTTCCACATGTTTGTGAATTTCCCAAACTACTCTCTGTTGTCATTCCCTAATTTCATTCCATTGTAATTGGGGAACATATTTTGTATTATTTCAGTGCTTTTAAATATATTTAGGTTTGTTTTATGGCCTAACATATGGTCTGTCCTAGAAAATGTTCCATGCGTACTTGAGAAGAATGTGTATTCTGCTGTTGTTGTATGGAATGTTCTAAAAAAATGTGTGTTAGATCTAGTTGGTTTCTAGTGTTGTTCAGATCCTCTATTCCTATTCTGTCTAGTTCATTAATTATTGAAAGTGGGTTATAGTTCAGCAATGGTTGAACTATTAATTTCTTTTAAAAAATTCTAGGGTGTGGTTCAAAGGATGTATACAGATGATTACTGTAACCATGAGCTTCTAGGAGCTTCCAATGCAGCAGTGAAATATCAGTTACTGGTAGGAAGATTTAAAGTGCTTTTTCAGATGATTTTTTTTTCTTTCAAAATCCAACAACCTTTTTTTTTTTTGGTAGAAATTGGAAAATCTAACCTAAAATTCATGTGGAACTTCAAAGGATAAACAGCCAAACAGTCTTGAAAAAGATTAAGTTGGAGGTTTCATAGTTCCTGATCTCAGAACTTAATTGCAGTGCTACAGTAATCAAAAAGTATGGTCCTAGCCTAGACCAAAATAGACATATATAGACCAAGGAATACAATAAAGAGCCCAGAAAGAAATTCTTGCAAATATGGTCAGATGATTTTAGACAAGAGTGCTAAAGCCATTCAGTGAGGAAAAGATAGTCTTTTCAACAAATAGTATTAGGACAACTGGATATCCACATGCAAAAGAGTGACATTGGGCTTTTACTTTATACCAAATGCGAAAATTAACTCAAAATGCTGAAAGACCTAAATATAAGAGCTGAAACTATAGAACTCTTAGAGAAGAAAACATAGGACAGAGACTTCATGACATTGGACTTGGCAATGATTTCTTAGATATGACGCCAAAACATAGGCCACAAAAGTAAAAATAGATAAATTGGACTCCATAAAAATTAAAAACTGTCGTGCATCAGAGCATAGTATCAGTAGAAGGCAACCCATAGAATGGGAGAAAATATTTGCAGAACATATCTGAATAAGAGATTAATATCCAGATTATATAAAACACTCCTACAGTTCAACAACATAAAAATAAGATTAAAATGCATAAGGGACATGAATAGACAGTTCCCCAAAGAAAATCTACAAATAGCAATAAGCACATGAAGAGATGCTCAAATCACTAATCGTTAGGAAACTGCAAATCAAAACCACAGTGAGATACCACTTCACACCCAAAAAATCCAAATAAACAAAACATAACAAGTGTTGGTAAGGATGTGGAGAAACTGGAATCCTTGTGCATGATTGGTAGGAATGTAAAATGATGCAACCACAATGGGAAGTGGATTGGTAGTTTTATAAAAAATTAGAAATAGAATTATTGAATGGTCTGGCAATCCCACTTCTTGGTATATGCCCAAAATAATTGAAAGCAGAGACTCAACATAGCAGCATTATTTACAGTAGTCAAAAGGTAGAAGCAACCTGTATGCCCACTGATGGATGGATGGGTGGATGGATGCATGCATGGATGCATAAAATGTGGTATATACACTCAGTGGGGTGATTCAGCCTTAAAAAAGGAAGAAAAGTCTAAAACATGGTCTAACATGGATGCACATAAAAGCCGTTATACTCTGTGAAATAAGCCAGTTAAAAAAGAAAGAATACTGATTCCACTTATATGATTATTCTTACATGAGGTTCTGTATATAAACAGCCAAATTTATAGAGACAGTTGGGTAGAGTTTCAGTTTTGCAAGATGCAAAAAGCTCTGAAGATGGATGGCAGTGATATTTGCATAATATTATGAATGTACTGAATGATACTGAACTCTATAGTTAAAAATAGTAAAAATAATATGGTAAAGATAAATAAACTAGCTCAATAAAAAAGATGATTTTCAAATTAACCATCATGAACACTATAGACCTCTTCAGAATTAACAGTAATGCTTTATTATTAGCTGTCTTGTGGCTTCTTTTCCAGTTGCAGAGAAAAATACACAAATAAGTAAACATTACTTATATGTTTTTTTTTTTAATATTTTTATTTTATTTCTAGGATAGAGAGAGACAGCGTGAGTAGGGGAGGGTCAGAGAGAGAGGGAGACACAGACTCTGAAACAGGCTCCAGGCTCTGAGCTGGCAGTCAGCACAGAGCCCGATGCGGGGCTCGAACCCACGAACCGCGAGATCATGACCTAAGTGAAAGTCCGACGCTTAACCGACTAAGCCCCCCGGGCGCCCCAAACATTACTTAAATGTTAAAGAGTTAACAAGGAACATTTGGTAAGAACAGATGTGTAATAATGGTTAAATACCATGAGGAGGTTGGATGAGAGCTAGTGAAATTTGAAACTAGAGTTTGAAATCTCCATTTGGATACAAAGTTGCCACCTCACTTGAGGTATAGACGGAACTGATCCCCCTTCTAAATCAAAACAAAACAAGAACAAAAACTTGCTTCTCCATTCATTAAATGGAAATAGAATGTCCTTCTAGTTGCTCAGCCTAAACGTTTGCCTTCCCCTATCTCTTTATCTTGCACCCCACATCTAATTTGGCAGAAAAATGGACCTGTGGGATGCCTGGGTGGCTGGATAGCTTAAGTGTCTGACTCTTGAGCTCAGCTGAGGTCATGATCTCACAGTTTTGTGCGCTTGAGAGTCTCTCCATCTCTGTCCCTCCCCACTTATGGTCTCTCTGTCTCTCTCAAAATAAGTGAATAAACTTAAAAAACTAAGCTTAAAATAATTTTTTTTTAAAAGAAAAGAAAAATTGACCTGGAACCTGACCATTTCTTACCACCTTCACTGCACTTGTCCCTGATTGGAGCCACCCTGTCTCACCTTGACTGCTATAATAACTGCCCACTTTAGTCTTCCACCTTCCATTTGTTTGCTTCCCATAGTATATTCTCCTGTTACTCTTTTGCTTAAAATTAAAACCCTTCCAGTGGTTTCCTATCTCAAAGTAAAAGCCAAAGTTCTTACCAGTCACCACAAGGCTTTATGATACCCCTGACAACCCTCCTCTTTGCTAACTTTGCTCCATTTTTGTTCTTAGTACTATTACTGAAGAAGCCAGGTGGGCCTTTATCTTGAGCTCTGAGTCCTAGCTGTTTTTTCTGGGTTGTTCTTCCCTCAGATATACTCACAATTCACTCTACCTTTTCAGTGAGGCCTTCTCTGTTCTATCTAAAATTGTAACTCTCCCATTTTTCTCTCCGACTTCTCTGCCTCTATTTTCTCCACGGTGCTTGTCACTTTATAATTTGTATACTTTAATTATTTATCTTGTTTATTCTTACTTTCCCCACTCGAAGATAAATATTATAACGGGTAGGGTTTCTGTTTTTGTCACTGATGTGGCCCAGCACCTAAAACAGTGTCTGGCACATAGTATGTGCTCAGCAGCTCTTGGATAAATCATCTTGTTGAATGTGTAATTAAAAAAAGAAAGAAAGAAAGAAAGAAAGAAAGAAAGAAAGAAAGAAAGAAAGAAAGAAAGAAAGAAAACAACTCTGAAGGAGAGAAATGTGATTCTGAGAAAGTCTGTCCTAAATGGCAATCATATTTGTACTAAGATGGAAGGGCTGAAAGTAAAGTAGGTGAAGGGGTGGAGGTTGGGAGGGTGCACTGAGTAAGGCACTGACTAAAGCAGAGCGAAGAGCTAGTGCGCGCGCTCTCTCTCTCTAATTATTTATTTTGAGAGAAAGAGAGAAAGAACATGGGAGGGGCAGAGAGAGGGAGAGGAAGAATCCAAAGCAGGCTCTGCACTGCCGGCTTGAACCCACGAACCATGAAATCATGACCTGAGATGAAATTAAGAGTCCGATTCTCAACCAACTGAGCCACCCAGGCGACCCCCGAAGAGCTCTCTTTCTGGCAGTGGAGGGATATTTCTGCTGTTGCCTGCATGCTTCCTGCTCATTCTAAAGGATATCAAGACTTTCCCTTATAGATCTTTTGCTGTATTTCTGTAGCATGTAAGAAATGTAGCAGGCAGTTTTTCCATGTATCCAGGGTACAGATCTATCGTCTCCTGTCTTTGGAGGCACAGCCCAAGTATATATTATTGGCGTTACTCTCATATCCCTGGCCATGTGAAGTTTACAATGATTTGCCATCTTCCTCTTTACCTAACATATTTTCATGTCTAAAACTTTGTCACTGGGTCTGAAAAGAACCAGTGTAGTTAATAATTGTAGTTAATAATAAAGCCTGTGCTATGATCTTTCTATACTACCGAAAAAATTACAAGGTTCTGTCTAGACATCATGTCTGTTGTGTTTAGTGTTTAGTGTTGGCCACCTTGCTATTTTGTATATAAACAGAAAAAGTTGATCTGACTTGAATTTTGTATATTGTTGACATAGCATAAGCAGTTTGGTCATATCCCTTCTTTTCTCCAAACCAGCATTTTTCTCTGAGCATGTGGTTCTTTCTGCTTATTTCAGGCCTTACATGGGAAAAGAAAGTTAAGAGCAGGGCCATGTATAATTGTAGTAAGTTTTGCCAGGTCCAGGTGTCACTACATGGTTTTTTTTGTTTTTTGTTTTTGTTTTTGTTTTGTTTTGTTTGGAAATAAGTTGTCTTAGTGATTTGTTTAGATTTGAGAAAACTGTGGGAAAAGAAGGCGTAGATCTACTCTCTACAAGCTTGGCTCTCTTGGGGATGTTATTTGCCCTCTTTGAGCTGAAGTTTCCCCCTCAATAAAAGGAGAACTAGTAATACAAGAATTGTTTGGGTTAAGGAAGAGAAAATAATTTCAGTGCTTTGTATCATGGGTGAAAGGGTTAATAAATGTAAGATGATATTAGGATGATGATTAATGTCTACATCGAAAGCCTTTACAGGTTCAACCCAGGAATTGGTTTTGCCAGTAAATCACTCTCTGTTTGGCCATCAGCCCCTTTTCCTATTTAGATGATTATATAACAGTATTTTAATTGGATGTAACTAGAACATGTCTGGCATCCATTGTGTCTTTGGAGATGCTCTATTTCTAGAGGACAAAATTGAAGGTGACTCTTTAAAAGAATTCCAGGCAAACTGAAGACTTTGTTTCTTGTGAGAAAATTAACTTAGAACTTTGCCACTGCAAAAACCCAGCATAGCTGGTTCTCCAGTAGGTTTTCAGCAATTTCAAATAAGATGAGAAGACCTAAAGATGTACAAACTATAAATCTAAGTATTGACATTAGATCCCTTACAGGTCTTCATTGAAAAGTTCTGCTTTCTGCTTAACAGCAGTTAATATTTCTGATCTTCAGTTTTTCTGTGTAAAATAGAGAGGTGTTCTGTTGTTGAAGCAGCTGCTGCTGTTATTGGTGCTGAGCAGCAAAGATACAGTATGTTCTCTTATGCATATGATAGCCTTTTAATTAGGAATTAACATGTGCCTTCTGATTTATTCTTTGGCTTAAATATAGTTTTCTCCATTTAAGCCATCTCACAGTTTTTAACTCTTTCAATATCAGTATCAGTTAGGGTCTAATCAGGAGACAGAAACCACACAGTAATTTAAACAAGGGAATTCACTTTTAAAGGGTAAAGAAAACTCTTTAAGAACACAAGAATAGCAGATATAGGGAACAATTACTACCTCCAGGACTCAGGCAGAGCACACAAGGAAAGAAAATTTTGTGGAAGAGTGCTCTTCTCCCCCAAGGCTAGTTTCTTATCTTAGATGTCCTCAGTGGATGGTAAAGATGTTTGTTGAGGTGATGTAAGCCAAGATCGGCAGACAGGAAGCTGTACATGGAGGTACTGCTAAATCAGCAGATAGCCAGCTTTGGGTCACTGGTGGAACTTGCTTGGAGCCAGCTTTGGGTCACTGGTGGAACTTGCTTGGGAAGATGCTCATGTGAGTGCCGGCTAAAACACCAGTAGAGCACCATGGGAGCAAGAAGATAGAAAAGCATACAGGAAGCAAAAAGAAAAGCCCTTCCTCCAACACCCTTTACTACTAAGCTAATATACCAACTGATAAAGGAGAAACATTTACAGAGTCCAGTTCCATTATCACAAGCAAGGCAGTAAAGGGGAGATTTGAGTCTAAGAGGCAATACATTGGTAACTGGTATAGTCTACCCCTTTCGCTACTTAGCTTCCATATGCACTTTTCTACATACACGAGTACTCATATATCAATGAAACAACGCTTACATTTCCATCTAACACGATAGAACTATTTCTCATATGATGAAAAAGTCCTCATCCCTTTCCCAAATAATAAGATGCTTAGTCACTATAGTCATTATATCCATTGCTAGACACACTATTCACTCCTTAAATCACAGTTCACTGAATATTCTATTGCCAAGAGACTGATTGTGAAGTTAAGCTTTGGCAACTTATAATAATGGAAAGAAGGAAGAAAAGAAGAAAATGGTTAGACTATACAAATAAACACAAAATGTAACAAGAGAAAATATGCAAGCCATCACAGGTCTCATTTCTTTAATTAGTAATAAGACCATAATTGATGTCTATGTCTTCTTTTTCTATTTCCCTTGCCCTCAGCCAGAATCTCAGCTGATTGAAGTTCTTTTTCTGGTGAGATGACCCAAACTTTCATTTGCTTAGTAGTTTGGCCTTTTTTGGGCAGCTCTAGTTTTCCATTAACCTTATTATTAGTGTGGAAGCATTAGAGGTATCCCAACGAGTCCCCTGGGTTCCAGATGTAGCCTTCCTTCCTTTCATTGTGTAGCAACAGTCCAATTTCCCCTTGATAATCAGGCTCTTTCATTCCAGCCAATAGAGTATTCCTTTTCTGCATTTTGGTTCAGTGGAATAAAGAGTCCCAAATGGCCTGGTGGGAGTCTCATTTTGTAGTTTAATTGAACCATTGTTGTGCATGCTGGTAGATACATTCCCTCCTAGGGGACTAAGACCTTCAAGCTAGGACATCTCAAAGTTGTCAGGAGTGAAAGCAAAAATTCTGTGAGTGGGTTATTGGATAGAATAGTGACTCCCCTTGATTTCCAGACCTGCATATTATCTGGCCTGTAAAAGGTCTTTGATTCAGAGCATTCAAAGTAATACCCCCCCCCCTTTTTTTTTAGTATGTGGCCTTTCTACTGAAATTTAACTGAGTCTTGAGTAAGCAATTCCGTCTTTTAATTAGGCCAAGCCATTCTGGGTGATGGGGTGCAATAGTACCAGTTAGTTAATTCAGTGGGCATGAACCCATTTTTTTTACTTCGCTGTGAAATGACTTTCTTGATCAGAGGTGGTCCTGTATGGAATGTCATGTTGGTGGAACAAACATTTTGTGAGTCCACAGGTGGTGGTACTGGCAGAAACATAGGCAGAGAAGGTAAATTTATATTCAGAATACATGTGTATTCCAGTGAGGACAAATCTCTGCCCCTTCTACGTAATGGAAGAGGTTTAGTATATTCCACTTGCCACCAGCTGACAAATATTGAGAGGCTTAGTGTTGGTCTATACCATTGACAGATTACACACTTGGCAGTAGCTTTAGCCAGATCAGCTATCATTAAGGGAAGTCCATGTTGTTAAGGTCATGTGTAACTTCCATCCCTGCCACCATGGCCACCTTTTCATAGTCCACTAAGGAAGCACTTCATTTTTGTCCACATGTATTTTCCCCAAATTTCCTTGTCACCATTTCTCTCTAAATCTTAACCAATCAGCAAAATCCCTAATAATTGTTCATAATCAGCATAAATCTATACTCTGACCATCACTGTCCCAGAGGGGACAGTGAATGTTCTGCTGAAAGTTTTGCCCACTGGGAGGGTTTTCTTTACCACTGTCTTTCAGGGTAACCTTTGTGTGGGGCTGTGTGCTATGTCTGTATTAGCATATTTTGCAGACCCATGTAGAAATCAGGCCTTGGTTTTTCTTTTTTTTTTAAATGTTTAATGTTTTATTTATTTCTAGGAGAGAGAGAGAGAGAGCGCGAGCAGGGGAGGGTCAGAGAGAGAGGGAGTCACAGACTGAAACAGGCTCCAGGCTCCGAGCTGGCTGTCAGCACAGAGCCCGACGCGGGGCTCGAACCCACGAACCATGAGATCGTGACCTAAGCGAAAGTCGGACGCTTAGCCGACTAAGCCACCCAGGCGCCCCAAGGCCTTGGTTTTTCTTCTTTATTCAGATTATTATTATTATTTTTTTTTATTTCTAGGAGAGAGAGAGAGAGAGAGAGAGAGAGAGAGAGAGAGAGAGAGAGACAGCGTGAGCAGGGGAGGGTCAGAGAGAGAGGGAGTCACAGACTGAAACAGGCCCCAGGCTCTGAGCTGGCATTCAGCGCAGAGCCTGACGCGGGGCTTGAACCCACGAACCGCGAGATCATGACCTAAGTGAAAGTCGGACGCTTAACCGACTAAGCCACCCAGGCGCCCCTCAGATTATTTTTTTTAAGGTAATTTATTTTTGACAAAGAGCATGCACAGGAGGGGCAGAGAGAAAGGGAGACAGAGAATCCCAAGTCTTATCAGTGCAGAGCCCGATGTGGGGCTCAAACTCACAAACCATGAGAGCATGACCTGAGCCAAAATCAAGAGTTGGTCACTTAACTGACTGAGCCACCCACGTGCCCCTATTCAGCTGATCTTAATGGAACTCTTAGGAAGCCATTGGCATGGGTTGAGGGAGAAGAAGCAATGTGACAGTAATCAGTTTAAAGGAGTCTGAGCTACCTGCTCATGTAACTTATTCATATCTTTGGATCTGCTTAAATTTAGTTTCTTATATATCATTTCCACTTGATGATATATTGGTACTGGGTATGCCCAACTTTATGGTTAGGTGGGTTAGATAATATACAGTTTGTGATGAGAAGCTCAGGTTACATGGTCACATTATGCCCATGTTTAGGCATTTAGTCTCTACCAACACCCAATAGGAAGTCTGAAGCTATTTCTGAAAAAGTGAATGGTTGTCTGAAGAAGAGAATATAGGTTTTTTCCAAAATTCTAGAAGTCTGGGCTGTGGTTCTTATATTATTGCTTGCTAGAGGCCACATTCAGCTTCCCTGTTTGCCATGGACACTTCATGTATCATTGGATCTACTGGATCATAAGGCCGAAATGGCAAAGCAGCTTGAACTGCAGTCCAGACTTGCTGCAGAGCCTTCTCTTGCTCTGTCCTCCTTGAAACTGTCAGCCTTTTAGGTAACTTTGTAAACAGATTAAAGAAGGACGCTCACGTGTGGTATTTGTTGTCTACAAAGTCCAGAAAGGCCTATTAAACAGCATACCTCTTTTTTCTTTCCTCTTTTTTTTTTTTTTTTTAATGTTTTATTTCTGAGAGAGAAACAGCATGAACAGGGGAGGGTCAGAGAGAGAGAGGGAGACACAGAATCTGAAACAGGCTCCAGGCTCTGAGCCAGCTGTCAGTACAGAGCCCGGCACGGGGCTCGAACCCACGAACTGTGAGATCATGACCTGAGCCGAAGTCGGACGTTTAACCGGCTAAGCTATCCAGGCACCCCGTGTACCTCTTTTTTCATTGTTAATGATGTGAGTTGTTGCAACTCATCTTTTATCTTGTAAGGGAAATCTTGGGCCATTGGTTCCAAACATTTAGTTGCTATGAAGGGCCCTTGAATTTTAGTGGTTTATCTCACATCCTTAGTTTGCATATGTCTTACTAAAGGATCTGTAATGACTGCTTCCTACTCATTAGATCCATTTAGCGTAGAGACAGTATAATGGGCTAGTGTGTTTTTTGGAATGTCTTGAGGTTCAAGGTCTCTGGGCTATATTATAGAAGAATTGATGTAGCCCTGAGGCAAAACTCAGAGGCAGGTAAAAGCAAAGTGCTTCCAGTGGTCCTTGCAAATTGGTGTTGGAAAAAAGACATTAGCTAGGTCAATAGCTGTGTACTAAGTACAGGGACCATGTTGATGTGCTCCAGTAAAGATGCCCTTGGGGATATCAGCTACCTGATGGAATAACTTCCTAGTTAAGTTTAGGATACAGTTCACAGTCATTCTCCAAGATCCATCTGACTTCTGCCCAGGCCACATTCGTGAGTTAATTGGGGATGTGATCGATATTACCACCTTTGTTTTTTTCAAGCCTTTGATAGTGGCATTTATGTCTTTATTTCTCTGAGGGATGTGGTATTGCTTCTGGTTTAGTATTGTGGTAGGGAGGAGAAGTTCTAGGGGATTCTCACTTAGCTCTTCCTATTATAATGACTCTTGACAATTGGGTTAGCCAATTGGTAATGTGTGTGTGGAGGAAGCCAGTGTGGGGTTATGCCAATTGCCAAGTATGTCTCTTCCCAGTTATTCATCCAGGAGCTAAAGAAATAACCACAAAATAGGTCCGTGGAATGTCTGGGTCCACTGTGAGTTGGACTTGAGCTAAATAAGCACTCCATCTATAACCTGACTACCAGAAGCTCTCACTTTGACTGGTAAGTGGCACTTTGGGTCACCAGCAATTACTCATCCCTGAAAGGCCTAGGTATTTCCTTTTTTCTAATCCAGTCACTCTAGTAAGTGGCCTTAGAGAAAGGTTGGAAGAAGATTCACAGTTTGTATTTGTGGAAACTGCAGGATTTTTCCTCAAGGGTTTCTGGGTTTGTGGATTGAGTTGGGTCTGGAAACTGGACTTTTCAGAAGTGGTTTTTACTACCTGAGATAGAATTTTTTCCTATTATATAGATAAATCCATGTTTTAATAGGCTGCCTATGGAATGTTGTTATCAATTAACTACCACTAAAGATCCTAGTGGGTCAAGGCATTCTGATTACTGATAACAACCCTGTTGCCTTTCATGGTAAGTGTACCCACCTTGTCTTTGGCTAGTAAGAACTGCTACTTGGCCTCTGCTACTCTAAGATCCCATACTCCCTATTGAAATTAGGAAGCCCACTTCCATGATGACAACCCCCATGATCATACCTAAGGATTGTGACAGAGAGTAGATGGCCTGCAAAGCATAAAATACTTGCATCTGGTGCTTTACAGATAAAATTTGTCAACCCAGGTCTGGGGTACAAGTACATACTACAAAGGAGGATAACCACAGAACTTTTCAAGGATGTAGGTCCTCCCACACTAATATATTTCTTAATTCCTTAGTTAAAGGACTGCTTTCTGGGCCTTCTTGTATGACTTAGGTCACACATGAAAAATCTGTTCCAGCACTTCTATCTTCCTAAACCTTTGGATTCCCTCCTTTACATCTTGCCAGGGAAACTTTGGCATCTCTCCCTCGTTAAATGTAGTTCACTTTTGAGTCCAAATTTCAGTCAGTCAGTTGAGTGAGCTGCTTAGAGCTACTTTGAGCTGCATAAGCTAACACGTTAAATTTGGAATCTCTACTGAGTGAAACCGTATCAATGCATTAGGCCCAATATAGAATTATATCCTACTTTCTGTGGTCAAATATTCTTAGAATCTATTTTTACATATGTTCTTACAGTGGATCTTACAATTCATTATTTTTTAAATTATTCATTAATTTTTTTGTGTTCACAAGCTGTTTTCTTCAGGATCATACTGTTCCCCTAGATCTGGGTTGTTAAACATTTAAATGTTTAAATTTAAATTTAAATCTGTAAAGGGCCAGATTTAAATATTTTAGGCTATGCAGGCCATGTAGTCTCTGTCACAAATAGTCAACTCTGCCGTTGCAACACAAAAGCAGCCACAGATAACACATAAACAAGTAAGCAGGCTATGTTCCCGTAAAACTTTATTTATGGACACCGAACTGTGAATTTCATATAATTTTCACATGTCAGGAAATTGTCTTTTTATTTTTTTTAAGCCATTTAAAAATGTAAAAACTCTATGGACTTTGAATGATAATGATGTGTCAGTGTTGGTTCCTTGACTGTAGCAAATGTACCGTGCTGAGCAGGATGTTGATGGTTGGGGAGGCTATGTGTGGGAGGGCAGAGGGTTTATGGGAAATCTGATTTTTTTTTTTTCACTTTTGCTGGGAAACTAAAACTAGTCTTAAAAAGAAAATTTTACTTTTTAAAAATGTAAAAATCATTCTTAGGCCATGTACATAAACATGGCAGGGCAGATGTGGCCCATGTAGCTAGCTTACCAAACCCTACCCTAGAGCGTGCTGAGATTTGACCATAGTAATGGGCCTGGGGCAACAGACGGTAGTTGTGGTAGACTGTGAGGAAAATGAGCATCCCTTTTCAAGGCTTCTGCCCTACATGAGATTTTCTCAGGGTCTTGAATCAGGAAAGCTAGTATCCCTAAGGACCAAAGAGCAAGCTCCTTTACTGGTAAGCAAGGCGTAGAGTGACTTGGGGTTTCAGGCTGGTCACATTCACCTGCATGTAACCAGATGTCTCCCTTCCAAGTGCCATTATTCTGTTCTTTCCCAGTCAGTGTCCTGACTTCACATGAGACACTTGGTGAGACTGTGAATCCAACAGACTTTGTATTGGACCTTTTTGTTTGATTTTTCTCAACAATATTAGCTTTGGGATTCTTTGAGTCTGTGATGTGAACTCTCTACTCTGGTTCTCAGAGTGACTCTCAGAGCTTGAGAGACCGGAGTTTGCCATTTTCTTTTAGTAAGCACGCAGTGTGTTCAGTAGAACTGATTTCTACTGCAGTTGTAGTCATTATTGCCTTAACATTCAACTCCAACAGCGACTTGTGCTCCCAGGGCTCTTGCCACAGTTTGCACTTCAGCAGCCACAGATAGACCAATTAATTGCGTTACTGCTGCATGCCATGTGTCACCAGCATCCTATTTCCCATCAGCAAGGTTCTCATTAGCACTGCACTTAAACCCAAAGGCCTGACCAAACCAATAGCCATATCTTGTGTTTGTAAGTTTATGTTTTGGGATTGCCTGACTTTTGTTACCAATTCTGTGTCAGGATCCAGTCAGGAAACAGAAACACAGTGAGTTGTATAAGAGAAAGTTAAAATAAATAATTACTAACAAATAATAAGAAATTTAAGAGGTAGAAAGAGCTCTGAAGAATATAGAAATAGCAGATACAGGGAGTAGTTCCTCCTTGTGCCTGAGAGAGAGGAAAGAAACGGCTGAATTTGGACGAGAGCCCACCCAAGGCTGAGATTCAGACCCCTTTGAAGAAGGTAAAGCTGTAGTCTCCTGGAGAGTGGAGAAGGTCCTGTGATGCCACACACGGGCTGGCAAATGGGAATACAACTTTCTGGGCAACGAGTGAAACTCCAGGAAGCTGCCTCGGGTGGTGTTGAAACTTACTAGGAAGCTATCTGGGATGACAGCAGAACTCACATAAAGTCACATGTGGGGTGCCACTGAAACTTGTGGGAGTGAGCATCATTGTGTGTCTCACATACCAATTAAAGCACCACAGGAGCAAGAAGAGAAGAAAATAACTGGAACTTGGCACATAGTATAGGTACTTCCATGACTGTTTGAATGAGTGAGTCCAGCTCAAGATAGCATAAAATTATCAGTATCTTATGTTTGATTCATTCAACTTAGTTAAAGAAACTCTACAGTTTGACCTGGTCAAGCAACTGAAATGGATAAATGTGAAATTCTCAATGGTTGAGTTAAAAGAATACCTTAACTTGATTTTGTTTAAAGGATTGATCTCCTTTTAGGGCACCAGTAGACCCCTCTTCTTCTTTTTTTTTTTTAATTTTTTTTTTAATGTTTTATTTATTTCTAGGAGAGAGAGAGAGACAGTGTGAGCAGGGGAGGATCAGAGAGAGAGGGAGTCACAGACTCTGAAACAGGCTCCAGGCTCTGAGCTGCAGTCAGCACAGAGCCCGACGCGGGGCTCGAACCCACGAACCGTGAGATCATGACCTAAGCGAAAGCCGGACGCTTAACCGACTAAGCCACCCAGGCGCCCCAGTATACCCCTCTTCTGAAAACTTGGTATATGTTTGTATGCAGTGTTAACACATTCTTAAATAGGGGGCCATGGTTATGCCCAGTGACTGCAAAAGATAACACTGTGCTTTTATTGCATTTTTGGAGTGAAGAGATAGCTATGGCATCAAGTTCCTGCAGTGATAACCCTTTTGGGAGGCATTAGTAAACCAAGGAAGTAGAGGTTTGTCCGATCTTGGAGGATTCTGGCAGATCATTTGGTCTGGCCTCCCTTGTTGTATGGTAACAGGATGTGAGGCAGAATAGAAAGGAAATGGGCCTGAGTGAGATGATCAGGGATTGAAGCCTAAACTTCCACCTGAGTGAATGACTCTCTGTGCTGCCTCAGGGTGGAAGATCAGGCCACCTGTCTGTGCACCAGGAGAAGAAATGAGTGCAAAAGTAATGGGAAACCAAACTCTCCCAAGGACTTTCTCTGCTGACAAACTTATCAGAGTATGAAAAAATCCTTCAGAATCTGAGGGAACAAGAAACAGGAAGAGAATAATAGGTTTAGGCATTGATTTCCTTTTTTTTTTTTTTAAGTTAAAAAATTTTTTTAAACATTTATTTTTGAGAGAGTACATGCAGGGGAGGGGCAGAGAGACAGAGACACAGAATCTGAAGCAGGCTCCAGACCCTGAGCTGTCAGCATAGAACCCGATGTGGGGCCCAAACCCATGAACCATGAGATCATGACCTGAGCTGAAGTTGGATGTTTAGCTGACTGAGCTACCCAGGCGCCCCTTGATTTCCCTTTTGATTCATTTGTGTTTTCATGTTCCAAATAATATTCTGTAATGAAAAGAGTAAGAATCCATGAATAATTTGCCCTACTTAGTGAAGTAGTTTTTCATCCTTAGTTTAGAACTAGATGTCAATTATCCAGAACTGTTTGGAAGAAATGGGCAGAATGAGTAGAAGTCATTGAAATATGAGTGTGGACATGAAGGCAGTGTAATGTTCATGTGTGATGTCTACCACAGTTGAAATTTTGTATTTGGCTACTTGTAAATCTTTTTTTTTTCTTCTTTCTTTTTTTGCTTTAAACCAAAATCTTGTTAATATCTGCCATAATTCAGATATTTATATATATACAACTTTTTAACAGAATGTAAAAATAGAGATGGAGTTCATTGTGAGTTATTGACACTTTATTTTTTTACATATTTATTTTTGAGAGACAGAGAACAAGTGGGTGGGGGTGGGATGCAGTGGCGGGAAGCAGAGAGAGACACACACAGAATGTGAAGCAGGCTCCAGGCTCTGAGCTGTCAGTGCAGAGCCAGACACAGGGCTCAAACTCATGAACTGTGAGATCATGACCTGAGCTGAAGTTGGATGCTTAACCGACTGAGCCACCCAGGCACCCTATGAGTTACTAACATTTTAAAACAAATATTTTAATTACTATTTTGTCTCAAGAGCCTAGTTTTTATATACCTCTAATTAGGGTTGCTGTATATCATGTCATAGGTATTAGTCTTTGTTAATTGTTAATTGTCTTTTGTTCTGACTTGATTATTAATAGTTGTTCCTTTTACTCTCAAGTGTCTTGGCCTACACTGACCAAGGAAAATTGAAGTCTTTGAATGAGCTGACTTAGTTCACTGTTAATTTCTACTGTTTAATGGCCCCAAACTTTTAGAAAATTATACAGTGATAATAATATTTTAATATTCAGCAGAGATATAATGTGAATAAAATTAAGTGGAACAAAGGTATTGCAAAAAGTAGAATCTTAGTTTGTAGGTTGTATCTTTAAGAAAAACCCAGCAAGTACCAGATAGATTTCTTGCCCTCCAAATTGCAGCCATTTGTTTATTCAACAAAACCATTTCTGGAGCGCAGTGTAGGTGTCAAGCACAGTATATAGTGCTTGGAATACAGACTGGGGAGGCACATTCCATATTCTCATGTGACTAACCATGGAGTGAATGAACCAAATTTGTATTCAGGCTTGTAAGAGTGTGGATAGGCTGCCATGAGAGAAGGCCTTGAGTTTATAAGAGGGGGTGGTACGTGGAGATACCTCCTAGAGGGGGAACCCTAAAAGAATGGATGTATAAGCCTTGGGCAGTCCAACTATGAGGGGAGCTAAGGAAAATATTCTAAGTAGGTAGAGTAGCTTATGTGATAGAGGTGTGTGAGGAGGGAATAGTATGGTTAGCTGGGAGGTGGGGTGCATGAAGTGGACTGGATGATTAATGATGTTGAAACATTATTTGAGACTGACTTGTACGGAATGTTGTGTGAGACAGATTTACCCTGTAATCTATAAGTTACAGGGAAACATTGAAGAGTTTTAAACCGGGGAATAATATAAACAGGAAAGGAGGAGAAGTAAAGAGAAGGGTTTAAAAAAGCCAGTCACGAAGGTTGGAAGACTGGATGGCAAGGGAGAGGGGAAAGGATATACTTGCATAAGTATTGTCCTTGGAAAAAGAGAATGACCTCAATTTCTCATATTTTCTGGTTTAGTTTTTTTCCCCCAAATTAAAAAAAAAAAGTAGAGGATTATACTTCCTCATAAATAGAAAGGAAGAAGTAATGAGGAACTTATGTAAGTGGTTTGTGGTTGAAGAAAGGGCAGTTGAAGAATATTACTTTCTGTAAAGGAAGGGCTTATATGTTGGGCTGGAGGATGCTGGAAAGGAGAGGATTTATTAACAGCCTCTTTGGAGACTGAGAAAGGAAGTGTAGAGACCCTTGGTTTTATAGGAACAGTGTACATGTAATAGTAAATCCAGTGTCACAGGTGGTAAAAGGAACAACTGAAAACAGTGAAGGGTTTATAGCTAAAGCACTGCTCACCCAGGATGTACTCTGGGCCTCACAGTGGCATCCTTCACCTGTGCCCACTCTGGGAAGCACCCTGCAAGATTTATAGTTGAAGCAAAACAAGCATATCATGTGATCTCTTAGGACGTTTCCAAGACCAGTGTGCTGGTTTGTTTTATGGTGAACTGAAAAGAAACTGTTAACACCTAGTCATCATTTTCTTCCCACTCAAGACCTTCAGTACTTCATGTTTTCAGATGAACTCTTAAAAAATAAAAGTCACCTAGCCATCTTAGGGATGTCAAAGATTGTTTAGTTTCAGTTAGGAAAGATGGTGGACCTTTATTGTCTATTTAGTACAGAGAAAGGCATCCTAATATAGTTGGATATGAATATTTAAATCTATTTTATTATAAAAATTGGAGTTGGCTGAAAGCCTGAGGAGTTAAGAAAGTTAGCTTTCTTCTGTCACTTTTTTCTATGTATAGAAAATAGAAATAACTGAAATTTTTATTTTGAAATAATTTCTAAGATACAAAAATGCTGAAAGAATAGAACAAATAAAGAACTTTTGTATGTTTTTCCAGATTCACCAGTGAATAACATTTTTGCCACAATTGTTTTTATTATTTTATAATATATAGGTATATACGTGATATTTGCACATTCAATTTTGTTTTTTCTTTGTAATAATAATCGAAGACATTCTCAAATGTGTTATTTACATTGTTAACAGTAACTGAAAATACCATATTCAGAGAGGGTCACCTGGGTGGTTCAGTTAAGTGATTGATTTTGGCTCGGGTTATGATCTTGAGGTTGTTGCTTCAAGTCCCACACCAGATTCTCTCCTGTAGAGCCTGCTTAAAATTCTCTGTCTTCCTCTCTGTTGTGTCTACCCCTTCCCTGACCTTTCTCTCTCAAAAATAAACAAACATTAAAATTTTTTTTTCACTAAAAAAATACCATATTCAGAGATTGCCCCCATCTTTTCTATGAAAGATAGAAATTCTTTACTTCTCGGGGCGCCTGGGTGGCTTAGTCGGTTAAGCGTCCGACTTTCGCTTGGGTCATGATCTCGTGGTTCGTGGGTTCGAGCCCCGCGTCGGGCTCTGTGCTGACTGCCAGCTCGGAGCCTGAAGCCTGTTTCAGTCTGTGACTCCCTCTCTCTCTGACCCTCCCCTGCTCACGCTATCTCTCTCTCTCCTAGAAATAAATAAAAATTAAAAAAAAAATTATTTACTTCTCTTTTCATGAGTTTTAAACACCCTCATTATACAGTTTAGCCCTTAATAAGATATTGTATTGTGTATTTTCTCATTTCTCAGATGGCTTAATTTGTGTCACAGAGGCATTATGAAGCCTGAACTTCGTTTTGGACTTCTTGATGCTTGGAGGTAGGGGCGTTGGGGGAAGGAGCTAGAAGAGTGATTGTTAGCTTTACCCATGAGTCTACAGTGTGTGTGTAGGGATGTGGGCAAATGGACTTTTAGAACTGAAGGGAGCTAAGAGAGCAGATACTAGTATAGTCCTTTCATTGATATAAGTGAGTTATTGAGGTTCAGAAGAATTAACTGAGTTAACTAAGGTCCCTCCAAAGAACTGAGTTTTTCTGTCCCAATCAGGGCTTCTTCTTTATTTTTTTTCCTTATCTCTCCAAATAAATAGCAGTATTCTCTAGAGGGAGAACGTCTCCAATACGTCATCAGTTCTCAAACCAATTGATGTCAAGACAGCTTCATGCTTCAAAAGTAGGAACTATGAGGCACCTGGGTGGCTTAGTTGGGTAAGCGTCCAACTCTCCATCTTGGCTCAGGTCATGATCTCAGGGTTGTGCAAGCCCCACATTGGGCTCCATACTGGGCTTGGAGCCTACTTAAGAAGAGAAAAAAGAGGGGAAAAAAAAGTAGAAAACTTCAGGGTGATGAATATGTTCACTCTCTTGGTACAGCATGCATATGTTGAAATTTGCCAGACTGTACACTTTAAATATATGCAGCTCATTGTCACTTGTATGTTCACAAAATTATTAAAGATCCCAAAGAGCTTTTCTTTATATGGGTCATATCAATCAATATTATCAAATTAGATATTAAAACTGAGAGACTATGGGATGCCTGGGTGTCTTAGTCAGTTAAGCATCTGACTTTGGCTCAGGTCATGATCTTATAGTTCATGGGTTCGAGCCCCACATTGGGCTCTGTGCTGACAGCTCAGAGCCTGGAGCCTGTTTCAGATTCTGTGTCTCCCTGCCTTTCTGCCACACCCCTGCTCACACTCTTCTCTCTCTCAAAAATAAATAAACATTAAAAAATAAAATAAAAAGGGGCGCCTGGGTGGCTCAGTTGGTTAAATGTCCAACTTTGGCTCAGGTCATGATCTCACGATTCAAGGGTTCGAGCCCCGTGTCAGGCTCTGTACTGACAGCCAGCTCAGAGCCTGGAGCATGCTTCAGATTCTGTATCTCCCTGTCTCTCTCTCTCTCTCTCTCCCTCTCTCTCTCAGAAATAAATAAAACATTAAAAAAATTTAAGAAATAAAGAAAGAATAAAAAATAAAACTGAGAGGCCTTTAAAAATATTTATTAGTTCAAAATATAAATCTTTATATGTTAACATTAATAATTTTAATAAGTGTAGTTTCAAAAAAGAGTAGTTGAAAGGACTGTTTTTATACATTTTTCTAAATGTCTTTAATGTCTGGTTTAATAGAAGACAACTGGATTTTCATAGCTGCCTCTGCATTTAGCCTGTCACAATATGTTGTTTGAGTTGAAGAATATGAAGAAAATCTATCTCATATATGTAGTTAAGAGGAGTATTTTGACAGTTCCTTTTCAGGTAACTGGATATTCTTTGATTTGACATTAAAACTTGACAGGGACACCTGGGTGGCTCAATTGGTTAGGCATCCAACTCTTGATTTCGACTCAGGTCATGATCTCATGGTTCCTGGAATCGAGCCCTGCATTGTGATCTTTGCAGCATGAAGTCTGCTTGGGATTCTCTCTCTCCTTTCCTCTGCCCCTCCCCGTCTCAAAATAAATTTTAAAAAGGTAACAGGGGTGCCTGGGTGGCCCAGTTGGTTAAGCGTACAAATTTGGCTCGGGTCATGATCTCATGGCTTGTGAGTTTGAGCCCTTCCTCAGGCTCTGCTGACAGCTCAGAGCCTGGAGCCTGCCTCGAATTCTGTGTTCTCTCTCTCTCTCTCTCTCTCTCTGTCTCTCAGAAATAATAAATAAAAACTTTTTAAAAAAGTTATAAAGGGGTGCCTGGGTGGCTCAGTCGGTTAAGCGTCCCACTTCGCTTAATCAGGTCATGATCTCACAGTTCATGGGTTTGAGCCCCATGTCAGGCTCTGTGCTGACAGCTAGCTCAGAGCCTGGAGCCTGCCTCAGATTCTGTATTATCCCTGTCTCTCTGACCCTCCCCTGCTCATGTTGTCTCTCTCTCTCACACACATAAATAAAAACATTTAAAAAAATTTAAAAAGTTATAAAAATTGACAAGTAGTTTCTTAAAAGCCTTATCAGTTCATGTTTTGTATTCTGTTATATTAAAATCTATTGGTCTGTCTTACACTTAGAATGGATCTTATCTGATAGAATTATTCTGGCTTTGATACATAGATATTACTGCTTAATTAGTTGGCACTTTTAGTACTAACCAGTTGCCTTTACTATTAAATGATCTAATTTCACAGTAGAAACTGGCCTGTATCTTTTCCCATTTTAGAATCATGTATAGGAGAACCAAGGTGTCTAGTGTTGTTTCCATTGCATTATGTAAATTGCTTCTTGTTTAAAATTTCATCTTTCATTTTTTTACTGAAATAGATTCTCTGAGTTGATTGCAGTTTTGCTGGGGGAAAGAAAAAGCAGGGAGTTTGCCAGCTTTTGCTGTGGAGTTTTAAGAAGGAAATCTAGGTCAGTAACATTGAGTCAAGATGTGGGAGTGAGCCTCCGTCAGATTTGCTCATTAATCATACTGTTGGCTGGAGGCTGGCTTTTCTCAACATCTCTCCCGAGAGAGAGCCGCTCTAGGCTGTGCTGCCGCCTCACTATAGGAAGGTATCCAGTGCCTTCCGCATCTTAAAACCAGAGATGCAGGTTTCTTCCCCAGAATGTCTGAAGAAAATGTATTCACATCTCTGATTGAAAATGACGGGTTTTAGGGGTGCCTGGCTGGCTTAGTAGAGCTTGTGACTCTTGATCGCCTAGTAGTGAGTTCAAGCCCCAAAATGAGTATAGAGATTACCTAAAAATAAAATCTTAAAAATAAAAACATTGAGATGATTTGTTTTTACCACAATGAAGTATCACTTCATACCAGTTAGAATGACTAGTATTAATAACATGAGGCATTCTGACCAGATGTCTGCCAGGAGGTGATGGTGAGGGGCCACAGTTATAGGGTGGAGATGGAGACCTCAGGAAGTTTCCCTTTTTTGGTAATCTTAGGAATTATGCCTGGTTGTAACTGGTCAATTAGAGCCTATGGCTATTTCCAGGTAGGTTACTTAATGAGCCTGTTTGCAATCAGCTTAGTGTCGTGGCCATGGGTCTTTTTGCCTTGCTCAAGTTTTCATTGCTCAAGTCTATTGCCTAAAAGCAACCTCTAGAAGAAAGACAAGAAACAACAAGTGTTGGCTAGGATGTGGAGAAAAACGAATGCTTGTACAGCCACCATGGAAAACAGTATGGAGGCTCCTCAGAAGATTAAAAATAGAAATAGATCCAGTTATTCCACTACTGAGTATTTGCCCATAGAAAACAAAAACACTCATTTGAAAAGATATATGTATTCCTATGTTTATTGCAGCATTATTTACAATAGCCAAGATATGTTAATAACTCAGATGTCCATTGATAGATGAACGGATAAAGAAGATGTGGGGCGTGTGTGTGTGCGTGTGTGCATGTGCATGCGTGCGTGTGTAAAACAGTGTTACTCGGCCATAAAAAAGAACAACAACAAAAAGAACAAAAGCTCCTCTGCCCTGCCCACTTCTCCCTTGAGGTATAGTCAGTAAACTTCTATCTCTTTTGTTCTACCTCAGGTGGATTCTTTCACCTCCTATGCTGTTGGCTTCCACCTAATCCTCACTCCACATTTGAGGGCCCCCCTATGATCAAGAGACACCTCATTTAGACACCATACTTGCCATTTATGACAACATGGATGGATCTAGAGGGTATTATACTAAGTGAAGTAAGTCAGGAAAATACAAATTACCATATGATTCCACTTGCATGTGGAATCTAAAAAACAGAACAAATAAGCAGACTCTTAAGTACAGAGAACAAACTGGTGGTTGCCAGAGGGTAAGTGGGTGGGGACAGGGCAAAATAGGTGAATGGGATTAAGAGGTACAAACTTCCAGGTATATTGAGGCACCTGGGTGGCTCCATTGGGCATCCCACTTCAGCTCAGGTCATGATCTCCCAGTTTACCAATTCAAGCCCCACGTCAGGCTCTTTGCTGACAGGTCAGAGCCTGGAGCCTGCTTTGGATTCTGTGACTCTGTCTCTCTCTGCTCCTCCCTCATTCTCTCCCTCTCAAAAATAAATACAACATTAAAATTTAAATAAGTCACAGAGATGAAAAGTACAGCATAGAGAATATAGTAAACAATAGTTGTAATAATATGGTAATAGATGGTTACCACACTTACTGTGATGATCAGTGAGTAACGTATGGAATTGTCAAATCAGTATGTGTGCACCTGAAACTAATAAACATTGATGTCAACTATACTTGAATAATTAAAAAAAATTAAATTGTGGGGTGTTTTTTAACCAAAAGGTAAGAAATACAAGCAGAATCACTAGTCTTCTAAAATTTATCTTAGATATGATAGGCTATTGTTTAAAATCTTCTGGGATTTCTTAGCTTTTTCGTACTAAATATAAATCACTTTCTAAGCAATTTTGTGTATGGTGTGAATTTACTGATGTAAATAATCCAGTCCAGAATAAGGAACTCATGATAATTTTGATAGCTTATTTATCGAATGCTCTTCTGTGGCATACAGTGAGCTAGGCCTTTTGAAGAAATAAAATAATAGAAGCATAGTCTTTATTTTAAAAAAATATTAATGGATTGCAGCAAAAAGATTAATAAATTTTTAAAATGAGAACATAGAATACTTAAAGGTTTAAGTATTTAAAAAGCAAAAAAAAAAAAAAGGTTAGACTAATAAGGAAATATGTGTTCAGGGACTAAATTGTTTAGTCCCTAGGAACAATGAAGGTTGAAATTGCTAAGAGGAGGAGACCAAGCATTAAAATTATGAGAGAACCTGTGTGGAACTGGAGACCTGAGTCACAGCTCTTGGAGTCCAGCAGCGGGCAGAGGTTGATGTGATGAGCACAGGCACAGGGTGGGGTAGGAGAAGCGTGGGCTTCGGCAGTGGCCAGGAGGGGCTAGCCTGTCAGAATGTGACTTCCCTGTTGAACTAGTGGGAAATAGCCCTGCCATCGGTTCATTTCAGTGGATGAGAAAAAGTGACAGATTAGCATCCAACATTTGCCTTATTCTGGGAGAAGCATTTGTCATGTTGAAGCTCTAAACAAATTGCCTTTATGAGCTTTGAAATAGTAGATAGTGGGTGCATCTTCTCTAATTCAAGAAGCAATTCAAAGAAGGAAGTTCTATGGAGTATAAAATTATTGATAGCATCTTTTTTTTATTATTATTATTGTAATTCTAGAAGTGAATAAATCTCCTTAGAGGTCATTACTAAAACCAAGAGAGACAAAAAAGCTGTCCCAAATTTCTACATTTAAGCTTTTGGTCAAAGTAGGGTCAGGAATTCAAATATTTCTGGTGGTGCCCATTCCTTTGCTTGCTTACTTGTTTGTTCTGTCTTCCTCCCTCCTGCCTTTCCTTTCTGTTGTTTAAATTCTGTTATAGATTTATTAAAAGATTTAATATTAAATAAGAAGGAGGGAGGAAAATTTTTTCTGGAAAGTAGCCAATGACCAGGGTTTGAGACTGTTGCTTATAGTACTATGGAGTCAGTTACAGAGTGATTCTTAGCTTCAACCTCAGAGCATCAGAAAACTGTTTTCTCCTATCGTTTTCTGGTTAATTTCTCCTTAATAATCCAGAATGGAGCTCTGTTGTTATACTTGTGCTTTTATGATGTGAGAAGTAAAATCAGTTAATCCATGAAAATGTATTATTTATATTTTTATTAATTTTAAGAAGTGTATTAGAATATTTGCCACCTTCTTCCCTCCTCCATATGCTACTCTAGAACCTCCCCAAGGGCACTGTGGTTTTTTTTTTATTATAATCTTTTTGGCTTAACAAATGTCCAAGTACTTCCATTTACCCAGTAACTTAGTACTTACATGTAAATTATATTTTACTAGATTTTTGAGGGATATAAAGATGGTTGGATAAGTCAGAGGTCTCAGAATTTAGAGTTAAAATGCATTTTAAAAATTGTGCATCCATGAAATGATGTTCAACATCACTTATCATCAGTGAAATACAAATCGAAACCACACCAAGATACCATCTCATGCTGGTCAGAGTTGCTAAAATGAACAAATCAGGAGCCTATAGATGCTGGTGAGGATGTGGAAAAACGGAAACCCTCTTACACTGTTGGTGCTGCTACCACTCTGGAAAACAGTATGGAGGCTCCTCAAAAAATTAAAAATAGAACTGCCCTATGACCCAGCAATAGCATTGGGAATTTACCCAAGGGATAAAGGAGTGCTGATGCATAGGGGCACATGTACCCCAATGTTCATAGCAGCACTTTCAACAATAGCCAAATCATGGAAAGAGCCTAAATGTCCATCAACTGACGAATGGATAAAGAACATGTGGTTGATAGATACAACGGAATACTACTTGGCAGTGAGAAAGAATGAAATCTGGCCATTTGCAGCAGTGTGGATGGAACTGGAGGGTATTATGCTAAGTGAAATAAGTCAGTCAGAGAAAGAGAGATACCATATGTTTTCACTCATATGTGGATCTTAAGAAACTTGACAGAAGATCATGGGGGAGGGGAAGGGGGAAAACAAGTTGCAGAGAGGGAGGGAGACAAACCACAAGAGACTCTTAAATACTGAGAACAAACTGAGGGTTGATGGAGGTGGGGGAGAGGGGAAAGTGGGTGATGGGCATTGAGGAGGGCACTTGTTGGGATGAGCACTGGGTGTTGTATGGAAACCAATTTGACAATAAATTATATTTTCAAAAATAAAATAAAATTTGTGTATCACAACATTTTTTTAAAACTCTAGGTTAGTAGAGTAGTCTGTGGCTCTACAGATCTTGAAGTCATGCCCAGAGTGAAGTGGTAGCCAGGGTTAGAGCCTGAATCTCCTCATTTCCAGTCCAGTTTTCTTCCTTTCTGCTTTCTGGTTTAGATTTCTTTTCTGTCCTATGAAGAAATCTGAAGATTTCTGTTGTAGGCAAATTGTATATTTCTTAAGTTTTTAGACATTTCCTCAATTTATCTTCTATTCTAAGAACTAGGGACTGTACATTTATATGTCTGTTGGCTGCCTACAGCTAATTTTTTTTTTTTTTTTAACACCTAAGGCTTTTAGAATCCTACTTGGCTCATAAGTCTCTCTCTTGCTTTTCTCTCCTCCCCTGGTTCTATCTCTGCTTCCCTCCCTCCCTCCCTCCCTCCCTCCCTCACGCTCTGCCTTTCTCCCCTGCCCTCTCTTTGAAGAGCTTCATTCTCAAGCAGACTCTTTCAAAGTGGGAAAGTGGGCCTTCAAAGTGGGAAAGTGAGCCACTGGTGGCCTAGGTATGTCATTGTGGCTCTAGATCCAAATGTCAGGTCTGTATATCAGATTTCTCCAGAGGACTTTTGGCCTGGTTGAATGAGTCCCAAGTGTACCCCTTTCGTCAGTAAAGCAAGAATGCCATGACGGACTACTGCACCGGGCCCATCTGGAAGGAAATAGGGAGGTTCCCCTTTAGGAGGGATACAGGCAGGTAAATCTTGGGGTTTACTCTTTTTGGCCTTTGATGTCCTAGCTATTCTCTAGCAGCTCTCTGTGAAGAACTGTAGTCCTCAGAAAGCTTTTTCTATTCAAATTGGCATGCTCCTTACTTATCCATTCTTACCCATGGCCTCAACTCATATTTGGCTCTGCTGAATATTTTCTCCACTTCTCCAGCCCTGTGTAAAAACAAGTATGTGGTCTCTATAAAATTGGACCTATAAGTCTGCTAAAATAGTGATGAATACATATTAGGTATTACAGGAAATTACAGAAAATTAAACCATACAACTAACCCAATTTGACTACAGTCAGCTCTGCAGAATTTCCTTGTGTTGAAATGCCATTTAAAGTTGGCTCTCTTAAAGCTAAAGGAGGGGCAGAAAAGAGAAAGCACACAAGAGGAGAGATCAAAAGGACGAGGAGGTGCTTGAAGGAAACAGGTGATGCGTTCAAAGCTCTGGAGATGCTTGGGCATGAATTTACAGGACCACATTACAGTACAGGGTGTTGTCGCTGCTGGTAGTAGACTCCATATCTGAAATGTATTGCTAAAATTTTCTCTTCTCCCTGGCCGCAAATTGTACCGTAAGATGAGACATTTGCTTTTGTCATTTAGTGAGAGTTGACCTTGGGAATAGCTATGTGTGAAATATCTCTATATTGCCCATTGTAAGCCATCCCTGATGAAAGAAGATTATGATCAGTTTCCATGTTAAAAAGACACTGTTTTGACAATAAACTATTTGTTAAAAAAAAAAAGAGAGAGAGAGAGAAACTAATTTGACAATAACCTATTTGTAAAAAAAAAAAAAATAACATTTAAAAAAAATAAAAAAGATACTTATTTGATAAAAAAAAAAAGACACTGTGGCAAACATTGCTTAAATTTTGGGGAAAAATCTGTTTTGAAGAGTGATTGAAGTCCTCTTTCCTTATAACTTAGAGCAGAAGAAGTTTCTTAGTTGTGTGCAAGTCAGTGCCCATAACCTCCAGAGAGAAACCACTCCTGCTAGAGGCTCTGGTTGACACACAGAACCTGGGAGGGTTTGCCATTTACTGTGTTAACTCTCCTTCCAGCAGATAAGTTTCTTAGGGATTAGGTGTTTTATTTATGTAAGAAGAGTTTTAGTTAGAAAATGACAATTACGTATCTTATTTAAAACTCCAGTGTATTATCCACCTCCCATTTTTTTAGGCATAGGAAATCAGTTAAAGTCCACAGATTTATTATGCTTGAGTAAAAACATTTATAGAAAAAAAATTTTCAGATAGCCAAGATCCTCTCAAGAGATGTTCCTAAAGGACCATTTTAGAAAAATGCAAATTGAGGGGCTCCTGGGTGGTTCAGTTGGTTAAGTATCCTACTCTTGATTTTGGCGTGGGTCTTGATCTCACGGTTTTTGAGATTGGCCCCCAGACTTTGCCCTAACAGTGACGAGTTTGCCTGGAAGTCTTTCTCTCCCTCTCTCTCTACTTCTTCCCCTACTCATTCATTCTCTCTCTCTCTCTCCTTCTCTCCTTCTCTCCCTCTCTTCCCCCACCCCAAAGTAAATAAGCTTAAAAAAAAATGCAAATTTAGATTAAATGTGTTTGTTTTATTCTTCTCTCCTTTTCCCCCAAAGCACTTCGTGTAGGTGAAATCAGATTTAAATGATTATATGAAACATGAAAATGAAGGGCCACCTTGAAGGGGAACATTTGCACCTAGGAGCAGCCTAATGAGTTGGCTACTAATTAAAGAGGCATCCTCCTGCTTCCACTTCCAGCTTGCCTTGAGGTTAGCAGTTGGTGTTTTAGCAGGCATAGAACTGGCTCTAAGTACCCTGTAGCTGAGCCTTCTCCTTGCAGCCATGTCTTCCTTAGGTCCTAGTTTGTTTTCCAGAAGCAAGACAGTAGGGAAACTTTAAACTTTGGTACTGTGGCTACTCAGCCTTTCAAAACTTCCTTCTCATTGACTTTTATGCCCATCTCAACAAAATTTCATACCCCTAACAAGGAAGTATATATTAAAGTTACCCTAATCCATTTTTAGAATATTTTTATCACCCTTGTTACTCCCTTGGGCCCATTTATGCTCAATTCCCATTCTTTTTTTTTTTTTAATTTTTTTTTAATGTTTTATTTATTTCTGAGAGAGAGAGAGACAGCACGAGCAGGGGAGGGTCAGAGAGAAAGGGAGACACAGAATCTGAAACAGCCTCCAGGCTCTGAGCTGGCTGTCAGCACAGAGCCCGACGTGGGGCTCGAACCCATGAACAGTGAGATCATGACCTGAGCCGAAGTCAGACACCCAACCGACTGAGCCACCCAGGCGCCCCACTCAATTCCCATTCTTACATACAGTCTAGGCAACCACTATTTTACTTCCTGCCTTTATAGTTGTGCCTTTTGTAGAAGATTCATGTAAACAGAATCATAAAATATATAGCCTCTGTGTCTTGCTTTTTCTCACAGATTACAATGCTTTTAAGGCTCATCCATATTGTAGTATGTATCATTAAATCATTCCCATTTATATAGCCACATAATATTCCATTGTATATATGCACCATATTTTGTTTCTCTATTCACCAGTTGATGAACATTGGGTTTCTGATTTTTAACTATTATGAATAATGCAGGTGTCAACATTAATAAATTAGTTTTTTTATAGATATGTGTTTTCATTTCTCTTGGGTAGATACCCAGAATGGAAAGTGCTGGGTCATGTGTTAAGTGTGTGTCTAACATTTTAAGAAACTGTCAAAGTCTAGAAATAAATTCTTACATTTTCCAACAAGGATGCTAAATAAATCAGGGGGCAAGATCACATTTGTACCCCATTATCCGTGGTTTTGTTTTCCATGGTTTCAGTAACCCATGGTTTAGCAGCTCTATGGAAGCAGATGGTCCTCCTGACAGATCAGGTGAGCAGTAGCCTAACACTACGTCACAGTGCCTACATCATTCACCTTATTTCATCTCATCACATGGGCATTTTGTCATCTGATATCATCACAGGAAGGGTGTATATAGTACACCAAAATATTTTCGTAGAGACAACACATTCCTATAACTTTGTTTATACTATATTGCTACAATTATTCTATTTCATTATTATTGTTGTTAATCTTTTAGTGTGCCCAGTTTATAAATTAAACCTTATCATAGGTATGTCTGAATAGGAAAAAACATAGTATATGTGCATATATATATATATATATATATATATATATATATATATATGTCAGACTGTCTGCAGTTTCAGGAGATACTTGAGGGGGGGGCTCTTGGAGCATATCCTCCACCAATAAGGGGAGACTGCTGTAGTCTTTTCAACAAATGGAGCCAGGAAAACTGGATATCTGTGTGCAGAAGAATGAAGTTGGGACCCCTAACCTCTGACATCACATAAAAATAACTCAAAGTGGATCGGAGACCTAAAAATGAGAAGTAAAACTATAACTCTCCTACAAGAAAACCTGTGCATAGATCTTTATGACCTTGGATTAGTAGTTAGGGCTCCAAAGCACAAGTGGCAAAAGAAAAGCAGATAAATTGGACTTTGTCCAGGCACTTGGCTGGCTCAGTCAGAGGAGCATGTGACTCTTGATCTTGGTGTTGTAAGTTCAAGTCCTACGTTGGGTGTAGAGATTACTTAAAATCTTCAAAAAGAAAAATTGGACTTCATCAAAATTAAACATTTTTTGTGCTAAGGGACATCCTCAAGAAAATAAATCTTGGCTGGATCTCAAGGGTAGAATGCTAAATGTAATAAATCAGAGAAAGAGAAATACAATATGATTTCACTCATATGTGGAATTTAGGAAACAACAAAGGAAAAAAAAGAAACAAGAAGCACACTCTTAAATACAGAGAACAGAAAGGTGGGTAAGGCGATGGGTGAAATAGGGGAGGGTGATTAAAAGTACACTTACTGTGATGAGCACCGAGTAATGTATGGAATTGTTGAATCATTGTATTGTACACCTGAAGCTAATATAACACTGCATGTTAACTATGCTTGAACTTAAGAAATTGAATCTTGCATCTCAATAATAATTCAAACACTCAAACAACTCCATTAAAAAGTGGGTAAATGGGGGCGCCTGGGTGGCTTAGTCGGTTAAGCGTCCGACTTTCGCTTGGGTCATGATCTCGCGGTTTGTGGGTTCGAGCCCCGCATCGGGCTCTGTGCTGACTGCCAGCTCAGAGCTTGGAGCCTGTTTCAGTCTGTGACTCCCTCTCTCTCTGACCCTCCCCTGCTCATGCTGTCTCTCTCTCTCCTAGAAATAAATAAAAAAACATAAAAAAAAAAAAAAATTAAAAAAAAAAAAAGTGGGTAAATGGTTTGAAAAGACATTTCTTTTTCTTAATGTTTATTTTTTAGAGAGAGATTTGCATATGCATAATTAGCATAAGAGTTGCTGTATAACCCAGAAATTCTGTAGAATTGAAAGCATAGCCCACACAAAAACCTGTACCTAAACGTTCATAGCATTATTTATAATAGCCAAAAAAATGGAAACAATCAAATGTCATCAGATGAATAGGTAAACTACAGTATATTCATACAATGGAGTATTATTTGGCCATACAAAGCTGTGAAGTTCTGAAACATTCCACAACACAGATGAACCTTGGAAACAGTGTGCTAAGTGAAATAAGCCAGTCACAAAAGGTTGCATGTTGTAAGATTACATTTATATGATGTATCAAGAAGAGGCAAATCCACAGAAACAGAAAGTAGATTAATGATTGCTAGGGGCAGGGGGAAAGTGGGAAAGGGAAATGGGTATAAGATTTTGGAGTAATAAAAATGTTAAGTTAGTGGTGGTAGTTGTATAACTCAGTGAATATAGTAGAACCCACTGGATTCTACAGGGTAAATTCAGTGGTGCCTGGGTGACTTAGTTAAGCGTCCGACTCTTGACTTCTGCTCAGGTCATGATCTCACAGTTTGTGAGTTCAAGCCCTGTGTTGGGCTCTGTGCAGATAGTGTGGAGCCTGCTTGGGATTCTCTCTCTCTCTCTCTCTCTCTCTCTCTCTCTCTCTAACCCCGCTCATGCTCTCTATCTCTCTCAAAATAAATAAACCTTAAAAAATTTTTTAAAGGCCAATTTATATCTCAATTAAGCTGTTAATAAAAAGAAAAGGAAACCATCAGACTATTTTCTTTAAAAAAAAAAAATTTTTTTTTCTTAAATGTTTATTCATTTCTGAGAGACAGAGTGTGAGCAGGGAAGGGGCAGAGAGAGCAGGAGACACAGAATCCAAAACAAGCTCCAGGCTCCAAGCAGTCAACACAGAGCCTGAGGTGGGGCTTGAACTTCTAACAGCAAGATCATGACCTGAACCAAAGTCAGATGCCCAAATGACTGAGCCACCCAGGCACCCCCAGATTATTTTCTAAAGTATTTATTTAAAGAATTTAACATTCCCTACAGGAATGAAAGAAGCTTCCTTTTTCTCTATATCCTCACAAATTCCTGGTATCATCAGTCTTTTTGATTTAGCGGTTCTGTAGTATAGTGGCATCTCATAGTGACTGCAATTTGCATTTCCCTATTGACTAATGATGATGAGCTTCTTCTCATGTGCAAATTATCCATTTGCGTATTTTCTTTGATGAAAATGTCTGTTGAAATCTTTTTCCCATTTAAAATTGAGTTACTTGTCTTATAACTGTGTATAAGAGATTTTTTCCCAAGTCTTAATTTTTTATCATTAGACTTTACAAAGAATAACATTTTAATAAATATGATCAGAGCAAACAAAGTGTAAGGGAAATAAAAGAAAAAATTTATACATTGTTCATTGCAAGTATAAACAAAACTAAGCAAAAAGAGTGAAGTAGCTTTCTCCCCCATATTAAATGCTTAAACACAATTTTGAATACATAGTATGTACCAATATTTAAGTTACTTATAAATATATTAAGTTTTTAAAGTGATAAATGAACTTGTTTCTCTCTTATTAAAACTTAGCTAATGTAGATTATGTTGTAAGAGATTTTGATCTCTTCTGCATACAGGTCCTTTATCAGGTTCATCATTTACAAATATTTTCACAGTCTGTGGCTTCTCTTTTTATTTTCTTAATGGTATCTTTGAAAAGCAAAAGTTTAAACATTATTCTTAATGTTTACTTATTTTTGAGAGAGAGAGAGAGACAGAGTGTGAGCAGGGGAGAGGCAGAGAGAGAGGGAGTCACAGAATCTGAAGCAGGCTCCTGCCTCTGAGCTGTCGGCACAGAGCCTGATGTGGGGTCCAAATTCTTGGACTGCGAGATCATGACCTGAGCTGAAGTCAGATGCTTAACCGACTGAGCCACCCAGCCACCCTTGAAAAGCAAAATTTTAAATTTCCATGATGTCCATTAGTTTTTTTCCTAATGGAAATTAGGAAATTGGATCCAGCCTCTGATGACATGTTTAGAAATCTTTGCCTAATCCAGGGTCACAGAGATTTTTCTCCTATGTTTTCTTCTACACATTTTAGTTTTACATGTTTACATTTAGGTTTTACTCTATTTGGAGTTAGATTTTGCATATGGGGTGAGGTAAGTGACCAACTGTCATTGGCTGAAAAAATTATCCTTTCCCTGTTGAATTACTTTAGCATCTCTGTTAAAAAACAGTCATCCATAACTTACTTAGGTTTCTTTCTGAATTCTGTTGCACTCCATTAATCTAATGTGTTGTCTGTACCACACTGACTTGGTTATTATACATTTGTAAAAATAACTTTTGAAATCAAGTAATTGTTTTTTAAAGTTTATTTTGAGAGAGAGAGAGGCATCCTAGTTTTGTCCCAATTTTATACTTGTTCTTTTGTGGATGAAAATCACTAACCTTTCATGTATCATAACCAGAAGTCATCCTATGGCGTTTTTAACCTCATATAATAACCTATGCTTCCAGCACCTTAATTATCTGTTTTAATAATAGGAAAAAAAATTGTCTTCAAATGCAGTAGCGAGGTATGATTTTGTCCTGTTGTACTAGCTATAATGCTTATAGAAACTCAGTTCTAGTAGAGGGGAAGACAGTAGTACCTTTATAACTTTTGATTCATGTTTCTGTTTGAAGGGTCTCCAACTCAATTCCTTGACGAGAAAATGACCTTCCAAGAATATCAGAACATCCAGAACTGGCCAGAAAATACAAACTTCTGCTTCGAACCTGATCAGCTGGTGAATCCTCCCCAGGCCGGTAAGTGCAGGCTTGCCTGTGGCTGCTCAGTGTGAGCAGTGACATAAACATGAATAATGTACAGCCATTGTTCACAGAAAACTCTTTAGCCTAAATATAGCTTGTGAGGCACAGCCAAAGTGTACTCATTTACCCTGAAAATTTAGTTGACACTTTTCTCCTCTTGTCCATTCTTCTGAGGCACACATCCCTCTAGACGTCTCTCTTTCAAAGCCTGTTCTGAGTAACTTAACTGAAATTCATATTCAGATGGTCACTAGTAGCTTAGAACCCAATTCTTCCAGAAGGAATTACTACAGTAATAATAGCATTGTTTGGTGAATATCTGTGTTGTGCCAGATAGAGTGCTAGAGCCTTTCCATATGTATTTTCTGTGTTTCTTACTTAACTCTGCCAAGTATATGTGATCCTCATTTGACAAAGGGGAAAACTAGGACTCATACCCCGTTTGTTTTTTTTTTGTGTGTTTTTTTTTTTTAAGTTTATTTATTTATTTTGAGTAGGAGAGGGAGCACATGAGCAGGGGAGGGACAGAGAGGGGGAGGTGAGAGGGAATCTCAAGCAGGCTCCACGCTGTCAGTGGTAATGAGGTAATGACCTGAGCCAAAATCAAGAGTCAGACACTTAATGGACTGAGCCACCCAGGCGCCCCTCATACTTCATTTCTATAAAATCAAATTAATCTGTAGAGACAGAAAGCTTATGTGTAGTTGTCTAGAGCTGGAAATGGTGGCAAGAATGGATTGCAGAAGGACCTCAGAATAGTAGCATCAGGGCCACCATGCCAGGTTGAGAGCTCTTTTCTAGTTTGCACTTAGATATGGCTTCTTTTTTGCCATCTAATTCGTAAGGAAGTTATGACTGGTTCCAAATGATCTAGTACTTGATGTTCTATGCTATTTTCCAATTACTGGCTATCCTAGATACATGGTAATTTTTACAAACAGCTTTATTGAGATATAATTCACATACCATACAATTCACCCATTTAAAATGTACAGTTCTGGGGCGCCTGGGTGGCTTAGTCGGTTAAGCATCCGACTTTCACTTAGGTCATGATCTCGCGGTTCGTGGGTTCGAGCCCCACGTCGAGCTCTGTGCTGACTGCCAGCTCAGCGCCTGGAGCCTGTTTCAGTCTGTGACCCCCTCTCTCTCTGACCCTCCCCTGCTCACGCTGTCTCTCTCTCTCTCCTAGAAATAAATAAAACATTAAAAAATAAATAAATAAAAAATAAAATGTACAGTTCAGTGGATTTTTAGTATTATCTCAAAAAGAAACCCTGTATTCTTTAAATATTGCTTCCCTATCTCCTTATCCATTCCAGCCCTAAGCAACCACTTACCTCTTTCTGTCTCTCTAAATTTATCTGTTCTGGACATTTTGTGGAAATGCAATCATATGTGGTCTTTTGTGACTAGCTTTTTCACTTAACAAGTGTTCAAGGATCATGTGTTTTGTGGCATGGATCAGTACTTCATTCTTTCAGAGGGCCTCATAATACTGCATTGTGTGGATATACTATATTTTGTTTATGTCTTCATCAGTTGATAAACATATAGGGTGTTTGCTTTCTTTTTTCTTTACTGTTGTCTGTAATGCTGTTTTAAAAAGGTTTTTGTGGGGGCGCCTGGGTGGCTTAGTCGGTTAAGCGTCCGACTTTCGCTTAGGTCATGATCTCGCGGTTCGTGGGTTCGAGCCCCGCGTCGGGCTCTGTGCTGACTGCCAGCTCAGAGCCTGTGACTCCCTCTCTCTCTCTGACTCTCCCCTGCTCATGCTCTCTCTTCTCTCTCTCTCTCTCTCTCCTAGAAATAAATAAAAATATTAAAAAATAATAATAAAAAAAATAAAATAAAAAGGTTTTTGTGTAGTAGACATATACTTACATTTCTCTTGAGAGGGTATACCTAGATTGAAATTGCTGATCATATGATAACTTAGTGTTTATTTATTTGAGGAATTTGCCCAACTGTTTTCCAAAGCACCTGTACCATTTAATATTCCCACCAGTAGTGGATTAGGCTTAAAATTCCTCCACATCCTTAAAAATGCTTGTTTTCCTTTTTCAAAAATTATAGCTAACCTAGTTGGTATGAAATGGTATCTTATTATGATTTTTATTTGCATTTCTGTATTGGCTATGTTATCTTTTTAACTTAATGTTATCTTTTTAACTTTTCATGTGTTTATTGGCTATTTGTATGTCTTCCTTACAGAAATCCTTTGTCCTATTAAAAAATTTTTTTCAAGTTTATTTTTGAGAGAGAGAAAGAGAGCACAATCAGGCAAGGGGCAGAGAGAGGGAGACACAGAATCCAAAGCAGGCTCTAGACTCTGAGCTGTCAGCACAGAGCTCTATGTGGGGCTCAAACTCAAAAGCCATGAGATCATGACCTGAGCCAAAGTCAGATGCTTAACCAGATGAGCCACCCAGGCGCCCCGTCTCATTTTTAATTGGTTTGTATTTTTGTTGTGTCCTTTGATGCACAAAAATTTTTGATTTTGAAGAAGTCCAATTTATCTCGTTTTTCTTTTGTTGCTCATACTTTGGTGTCATACCTAGGAACCCATTGCCAAATCTGAGGTCATGAACATTTATCCTTATGTTTTCCTCTAGATTTTTATATTTTTAGCTCTTGTATTAAGGCCTTTGGTCCACTGTAAATTGATTTTGTATATGGTGAGAGGTAGAGATCCAAATTCATTATTTTGCACGTGGATATCCAGTTGTCCCATTTCCAGTTTTTGAAAAGACTATTCTTTCCCCATTGAATGGCCTTGGTATTCTTGTTGAAATCTCTTAACCATAGATACATGGTTTTTATCAACTCTTAATTCTATTCCATTGATCTTTATGTCTGTTCTTAAACCAGTACTATACTGTCATGATTACTGTTGCTTTATGGTAAGTTTTGCAGTTGGGAAGTGTAGATTTTCCTACTTTATTTCTGATGATAATTTTAGCTATTCTGGGTCCTTGTAATTTCATATGAATTTTAGAATCAGCTTGTCAATTTCTATAAAGAAATCAGCTGGGATTCTGATAGGAATTACATTGACTCTGTAGATCAAATTGAGGACTTTTGCCTTCTTTTATTTTATTTTATTTTATTTTATTTATTTATTTATTTATTTTTACAAATAGTTTATTGTCAAATTAGTTTCCACATAACACCCAGTGCTCATCCCCACAAGTGCCCTCCTCCATGCCCACCCTCCTCCCACCCACATCCACCAGTCCTCAGTTTTTGTCAGCATTCAAGAGTCTCTCATGGTTTGCCTCTCTCCCTTTCCCCCACCATTTCCGCCCTTCTTCTCCCCCTTGGTCCTCCGTTAAGTTCCTCCTAATCCTCCTATACGTGCACACATATGATATTTGTCCTTCTCTGCCTGACTTATTTCGCTCAGCATAACACCTCAAGGTCCATCCATGTTGCTACACATGGCCAGATTTCATTGTTTCTCATTGCCATGTAGTATTCCATGGTATAGATAAACCACATCTTCTTGATCCATTCATCTGTTGATGACACTTAGGCTCTTTCCAGGTTTTAGCTATTGTGGAGAGTGCTGCTATGAACATTGGGGTCCATGTGCTCCTATGCATCAGCATTTCTGTATCCCTTGGGTAAATTCCTAGCAGTGCTATTGCTGGGTCATAGGGGAGTTCTATTGTTAATTTTTCGAGGAACCTCCACACTGTTTTCCAGAGGGGCTGTACCAGTTTACATTCCCACCAACAGTGTAGGAGGGTGCCCGTTTCTCCACATCCTCGCCAGCATCTAGAGTTCTCTGATTGGCTCATTGTAGCCACTCTGACTGGCGTGAGGTGGTATCTCAGTGTGGTTTTGATTTGTATTTCCCTGATGAGGAGGATGCTGAGCATCGTTTCATGTGTCTGTTGGCCATCTGGATGTCCTCTTTGGAGAAGTGTCTGTTCATATCTTCTGCCCATTTCTTCACTGGGTTGTTTGTTTTTCGGGCGTGTAGTTTGGTGAGTTCCTTGTAGATTCTGGATATCAACCCTTTATCTGATATGTCATTTGCAACTATCTTTTCCCATTCCGTTGGTTGCCTATTAATTTTCTGGGTTGTTTCCTTGGCTGTGCAGAAGCTGACTTTTGCCTTCTTAATGATACTGTCTTCAAATCCATAAACATAGAATGTTTTTCCATTTATTTATATCTCTCTCCTTTCACCAATATTTTGTAGTAGAGTATAAATTTTATACTTCTTTCATAAAATTTTTCCTAATATTTTATTCTTTTTGATGCTATTAGTAGAATTTTCTTAATTTCATTTTCAGATTGTTCATTGGAAGGATATAGATACAAAAGTGATTTTTGTATATTGATCTTGTATTTTCCAGCCTTGCTGAACTCATTAGTTCTAGTAGTTTTTAGTGGATTCCTTAGGATTTTCCATATGTAAGATCATGTCATTTACAAATACAGTTTTAGTTCCTCGTTTCCAATCTGGATGGCTTTTATTTCTTTTTTTGGCTTAATTGTCCTGGCTAGAATCTATAGTACCTGATAACTAGAAGTGGTAAGAGCAGACATCCTTGCTACTGGTCTTAGAAGGAAAGCATCTAGTCTTTTGACATTAAGTATGGTGTCAGAGGTGGGCGTTTTATAGATGCCATTTATTAGATTAAGGAAAATGCCTTCTATTTCTAATTTCTCAAGTGTTTGATTTATCACAAACGGGTGTTGGGTTTTGTCAAGTGATTTTTCTACACCTATTGAAATGAGTTTGTTATTATCTTAAATTTATTTTTTGAGACAGAGAGAAAGAGTAAGCAGGGGAGGGACAGAAAGAAAGAGAGAAAGGGAGGGAGGGAGAAAGAGAATCTCAAGCAGGCTCTGTGCTATCAGTGCATGGCCCAGCATGGGGCTCAATCCCACGAACTGAGATCATGACCTGAGTTGAAACCAAGATTCAGATGCTGAACCTGAGTGAGCTATCCAGGTGCCCCCATGTAATTTCGTTTTTTATTCTATGTATGTATTATATTAATTGGTTTTTAAATGTTAAACTAATCTTTTTTTTTTTTTTTACAAATAGTTCATTGTCAAGTTGGTTTCCATATAACATCCAGTGCTCATCCCCAAAGTGCCATCCTCCATGCCCATCTCCCCCCTTCCCTCCCACACCCATCAGTCCTCAGTTTGTTCTCAGCATTCAAGAGTCTCTCATGGTTTGCCTCTCTCCCTCTCCCCTACTCTTTCTCCCCTTCTTCTCCCCCATGGTCCTCTGTTAAGTTCCTCCTAATCATCCTATACGTGCAAACATGGTATTTGTCCTTCTCTGCCTGACTTATTTTTCTCAACATAACACCCTCAAGGTCCATCCATGTTGCTACACATGGCCAGATTTCATTCTTTCTCATTGCCATGTAGTATTCCATCATATAGATAAACCACATCTTCTTGATCTACTCATCAGTTGATGGACACTTAGGCTCTTTCCATGGAATGTTAAACTAATCTTGCATTCCTGGGATTAATCCCATTTGATCACAATGTATAATTCATCTTATATGCTGGCATATTCATAAACCTATCAAACATCTTAGCATCCATATATAGAAGAGATATTGATCTGTAGTTTCATTCTGATGTCTTTGTCTAGTTTTAGTATCAGAGTAATATCAGGGTAATACCATTCTATGGTAATACAAACCATAGAGCAAGTTAGGAAGTGTTCGCCTCTTCAGTTTTATCTTTGGAAGAGTTTATGAAGAATTGGTTTTAATTTTTCATTAAATGTTTGGTTGAATTCAACAGCGAAGCCATCTTAGCCAGGGATTTTCTTGTGAGTAGTTTTTAATTACTAATTCAAGTCAGGAAGAAGAGGAACCAGCAAGGGGAACTTCAACAAAATGTCCAGTTTTGATGTTGAGGAAAACCCAAAAAAGTATAATGTCCTGAAAGTGTGGTAGTTAACCCCCAGTGATGGTTCCAATGATCCCCATCTCCTGGTATTCACACTTTTAAGTAGCAACTTCTCTTTGTACTAGGCTTGATCTGTGTGACCAGTAGAATAGATGGCAGAAATAATGGTATATCATTTCTACGATTAGGTTATAAAGGACACTGTGGCTTCCATCTTGGTCGTTCTAGGTTTACTATACTGGGAATAGCCAGCTGCTATGGAGAGGCCCACAAAGGGGAGGAACCGAGGCTTCTAGTCAATATCCTTGTGAGTAAGTCATTGTATAGGCAGGTTCTCCAGCCCCAGTCAAGTCTCCTGATGATCACAGCCTTGGCCAATGCTTTGACTACAACGTGTCAGACACTCTAATCAGTGGAGGTAGGGAAAAAAATAGGTTCTGGGGAACATGTCAAAGGTCAGGCCAGTTGGATTTTCTTATGAATCAAATTTGTATGAAAGAAGTCAAGGATGCCTCCAATGTTTTTGACTGAAATGATAGAATGCCATTAGAGATGAGAAGATTGTATGAGGGGTGGTTTCAGAAACATACTACATTTTTTGTCTTTATTTTATACATTAAGAGTTGGCAATTTGATATGAAAGTCAAGAAATAAGGGGTGATGTCTAGATGGCTCGAGGTACAAATTTGAGTGTCATTAATTTCTACACAGAATTTTAAATTCTGAGCTTCGATGAGATCACTAAGGGAGGGAATGCAAATAGAGAAAAGGTCTTCCTCCCTCTAACCGCTTATTTAGTTCTTTAGTTTTCAGCTTAAATATTTATCAAGGAAAGATCCTCCTTGACTTGAACTAAAATGTCCCTCTGCTAAATGTTCTCAACCCTGACCTTACACATCTCTGGATTTTTAGAGCACACAAGAGTCTGCCGTATTAGAGGCACCCAGTAAAAAGGTAATAAAAAAATGACAGAACTTTGTAGAAACCATTCATTTTTACATGCAAGGTTAGCAGTCTCCCATTCTAATGTGCAAACCACACAGCAGTTACTCTCTTGATGGTTTAAACTTTCTGTTTTCCTTCAGTGGAAGCATGAGGAACAGAGCAAGCAGCAGTCATCTCAAACCAAGTGATCCTGGGAAAAGTGAATGGTTAGAATCTCTGTCATATCCCAGCTCCCCCGCTCTTCTGGAGAAGCAGCACTGGGACCCCTTCTATGTCCAGCAGTTTCTCAGTTTGCTTTCTGCTTGTTCATACTTCCCAGTGCCATGGTCTCCCCTGTTCCTGACATCCTTTACTGTAAGAGGGTGGTTCAGCTGCCTCAGAACTACAGGAATGAACATTCTCCCAAGGCCTAGGTTTTTACAGCTGCCTCTGCAAGTGAAGCACCTTAAGAGTCTATCAAGGAATGGGGCGCCTGGGTGGCTCAGTCAGATTCTAAATCTCCCTCTCTCTCTGACTCTCCCCTACTCATGCGCTCTCTCTCTCTCTCTCTCAGAAATAAATAAAACAGTAAATAAAAAAAGAAGAAGAAGAAGAAGAAATGCAGATTCTTAGGGCCCAGCAATCAGTGTTTCTTTAAGCCTGCAGGGGTGATTCAGATGTGTGCTAAATTTTGTGATGGACTTCTTAGAACCAAATTCTTGCTCAGCCCGACTGGCTTTGTTCTTTTTTTCATCTGATAAGGCACAGAATTTTCCTGATGTTTTGAGTGACTTTATTTATGGCAACTCCTGGTTTTGGAGCTTATTTCTCTTCTTAAGATGCCAGCCGTTCACCTTGTCTCAGACAGGTTTTGAAAAGTAGTTTTCTTCATGATGTCCACATGAGGTGGAAATGTCTTATTTACTTATCTGGCTTCCTTTTTTTTTCCCCTTAATACCCTAAAGTGAATGTCTAAATACATATTGAAAGTTTAATTATATCTGTAATTTCACCCCTTAGCATGTTACAGAAGTGACCATTTGTTGTGCTTTTAGTTTGTTATTTGCTGGTTGATTCAGATAATCAAATCATAGAGAATATGAGATTACATGCTTTTGTTTTTTTTGTTTTTTTTGTTTTACAAATAGTTTATTGTCGAGTTGGTTTCCATATAATACCCAGTGCTCATCCCCACAAGTGACCCTCTCCGTGCCCATCTCCCCCTCTCCCCCCACACATCCATCAGTCCTCAGTTTTTGTCAGCATTCAAGAGTCTCTCATGGTTTGCCTCTCCCCCTTTCCCCCACTATTTACCCCCTTCTTCTCCCCCATGGTCCTCCGTTAAGTTCCTCCTAATCCTCCTATACGTGCAAACATATGATATTTGTCCTTCTCTGCCTGACTTATTTCTACATGCTCTTAACTTGTAACAGAGGGATTTGTGATTCTCCTCCATGTTCAGTCATGTATTATCTCAACTTATTTCACTTATATTGATAACACGCATGTAGTCAATCAATATTCATCAGAGGCTAGTAAGGAATGTTAATCATTTTAGTTGTACTCACTGGGAATGAGTTTTAAATTCCTTCTTTATTCCAGATCCCTTCAGGATGCACCATGATGACGGCCTGGAAGATTTTCTCTATCTCCCCAGTGGAACAGCCAATGCTTCAGCATTTACAGAACAAAATGATTCCCTGCAAGACAGTTACGGTATGTATGACTTCTTCAACTGGATCAATTGCTTACCTCCAAACAATTAATGTGGCCTTTTACATATCACCTTTGAAGTTAACCACTAGGCAGTCATGTTTATTGGCTCTGGCTGTAACAAGGCTCTTTCTAGATTCGTCACAGGAGAGCGTTCACAGTTCGGCTGCTCATATCCTCTTATGGGATCTTGACTATGAAATCATAGGGCCAGATTCTGTCTCCAGTCTGCACCTTTACCAGTTAATTGCCTTGGGCAAGTTATGTCCTCTCTAAACTTTGATTTCTTTATAAAATGGGGCCAACACTAGTTCCTTCCTTAAAGATGGGGTGAGAATTAAATAAAATCTTGTAGAAGCGCTTCTTACAGCATCTGGTACATGGTAACATTAAACAGATCTTAGATCTCAATTAGTAGTATCCTTATTCCTGGTTTTGTTGTTTCAATTCTAATATTAATGTGGCCAGGATACTGTGGGGGAGGGGAAACTTCTTCCCATCTTAGGTATTCTGCTGAGACTTGTTAACAAACAAGACTAACAGGAGACAGTTTGTCAACACACCCAGCAGCCATCACACAGGATAAAGTAATTAAAAGTGGTAGCTTAGAATTTTGATTTATATAGCATCTTCGGTGAAGAACAGTAAATTGATAGAGAAAGGACAGGACAAAGGAAAGCAGTTTTAGGCTTCCAGGAGTGGCAAGCTGTGGGAAGAAAATGCATGGGAGGGAAGTAATGGAATAAGGTTTGCTTGTCTGATCCCTCTGGTGCCCTCTCTGGACTGACAAGAGTCTGTCTCCAGGAAGAGGAGAATTTATATCCTACCTTTAGGCAGAAAGGGGGGTTGGAGGGGGGGGCGGTTTCCTGCATTGCCTTCAGCTCAAAATAATTTTTATGTCAAAGAGGCATATTTTGGGGTAACATTCTGGTTTCCTTCAGTGCCTTATCACCAGTAAGTCCCACTTCCAGCGATGCTTATAATTTTGTATTTGTTAAGATCCTGGTTAATAATATGTTGCATTTATGCTTTTGTTTGGACTGAAGATCTCTAGGAGGAAGGATGTTAAGTGAGTTGATGTCGATGCTATCCATGTCATCTCTTAATACTTTGATTGTGGCTTTGACTCCGGTCAGCTCACCAGCTAGTGAGCCATTTAGTCTCATTTGCTTCTTTCTTTCTTCCTTTTTTTAAATGTAAAAAGAAAACACTTTTTTTTTTTTTTTAAAGTTTATCCATTCATTTGGAGAGAGTGAGCACAAGCAGGGGAGGGGCAGAGTGAAAGAGGGAAAATCCCAGGCAGGTTCTGTGCTGTCAGTACAGAGCCCTATGCGGGGCTTGATCCCATGAACTGTAAGATGATGACCTGAGCCAAAATCAACCAACTGAGTCACTCAGGCACCCTTAGCTTCTTTATTTTACAGCATCTTTCTTCTGTTCCTTTATGCTCCCACTGCTCCCCTGCCACACACACCCCCTGGCCACCCTGTGTAAGCCTCTGTCACTAGACACCTAGACCACCTCGGTAGGACTGCTGCTCCCTTTTAAATTCATTCTGAACATGCCTGCTGCCTTTGCCACCAAGGCCCTGTTCTGTATTCACCATGTCATTTTCATTAAGACCTTAAGACACCCTTCCCCCCAACTTCAAGTCTAAATTTCTCTGGCTTTCCAGATCCTTCTTCCATTGTTGGTCTTAATCCTGTTTTCTCTCTCTGATATGCAGAATCTAGTTGAATCCAACTAATTGCATAGTCTCCGAAACATTCTTGCCTTGTTGGAGTCTTCATACTTTTCTTGGCTCAGCATTCTCCATCTTTGAAATTGACTACTCTCTCTCTTCTTTTCCTGCTCTTGCTTCTCCTCTGAAGCCTTCTGTGGCTATTCTGGTCCTCATTAATTGTTTTTAAACTCTTAGCGCACTTAACGCATACTACACAGTACGTGATACATGTCTGTCTTGCCTCTCTAGCTAAATCGTAATACTCCTGATGGTAAGGACCATGTGATATTAAATCCCCTATTGTCTGATGATGGACAGCATAATTATAATCCTTTTACATTGTCCTAGTTCTTAATAATTTACAAAACATTTTCACAAAACTGTCCTGTTGTGTTGCAGAGGGAGGTATTGATTTCATTTTACAGATGAGGAAATCAAGACTCACAGTCTCTTTATTATACATTATTTCAGTTGTGATACTAGTGCTAGCGCTCAGTCTCTGGTGTTTTGACTTTTTGCAATACACTGTAGGAGGCTGCCAAACAATGCTGGTTAATGACTTGACAGCCAGTTAACAATTCGCCCAAAACCTGAAGATCGTTAACAGTTTTTCTTTATAACTTTCTTTGTTTTTCACTGGTGTCTAGGTACGTGTCATTATGGTAGTACATAAAGCTGATTTTAAATATCAGATGCCTTTTTCCCCTCATTGTTGACCCAGTTTCAGCAATCTGTGTGTTTGTGTTTCAACATTAGGTCTGTTTCCCTGTGACACATTCGCTCCTGCAAATGTTGTGCCTCAGGGGTGGCCTGTGGAAGCCCCAAACTCTCCACACCCAGAATCCTTCATTTCCCCGATGGCCACGACACAGCCTCTGCAGCCCACGGCAGGTAAATTATTAGAACTCTTCTTTAAAGGTCACTTATCGGTTACAGTATCATAGTCCATGTAAATCATGGGTGGACAGCAGTATAGATAAAAAGTTCAGAACTATCACAGATGCTTTTATTCCTTCAATTACTGGTTTCACAGCTGGAGAAATGAAGGTGAAGTTGAAATATAGCACTTGGGGTTCATGGGCTGAGAAAATCCCTTTTCAGTTCAGTGCAGACTTGGAACTCTGAGGGTTTTTTTCTGGATGTCCCACACGTTCCCATTCTTAAAATAACTGTGTACCTGTGTTGTTATTTTTAAACCTGTGTTTTTCCTTTCCTTTTCCTCTTCCAGTATTCTCTCAGTATCCTAGTCTTTGAAATATTGGGACTTTCAAAGAGTAGGCACAAATACATTAGTTAGATAGCTTATTAGTTATGTTTAGGGTGTTGTCATGAAAATCTGGATATTCCTATGCTCTCAGAAAGTAAGTTTTGAATGTAGACCTACAAGCAGATGATGATGGGTCCTAAATTTCCAACTTACTTTCCTTAGAGCCAGCCAAAGAGGTAGAAGTGAAGATGGGAGCAGAAGAGAGGGCCCCAGCAGAAGCAATGGAAATCATGATGGGACTGAAGGCTGATGACATGACACCATCTAGAGAAACAGAGATGTCCCCAGCCAAGGACATGGAACCAGCCACAGAAACAGAGGTGGCATTGGCTAAAGACATGGAACCTTCTACCAAATCAGATATGACACTGGCTAAGACCATGGAATCAGATATGGTCCTAGTCAAGGACATGGTACTACCCAAAGAAACAGAAGAAGCCCCAGTGGAGGATGTTGTTTTGTCCACAGAAACAGATATATATTTAGCTGAGGACATGGTACTGCCCACAGAAACAGAGGTGGCCCCAGCTAAGGATGCAATACCATTCAAAGAAACAGAGAGGACACCACCTATAAAAATGGATTTGTCCCCAGATGAGGGCATGGTAGCACCCACAGATAGACAGATGACCCCAGCCAAGGGTGTGGAATCACTCTCAGAAATAGAAGTGGCACTAGCTAAGGACGTTGTATCACCCACAGAAATAGCCTCAGCCAAGGAAGCAGCCCTGTCCTCAGAAAAAGAGGTGGCCCTGACTGGGGATATGGCACTGCCCCCAGAAACCAAAGTTATCTTGACCAAGGATGAGGCACTGCTCCCAGAAACGGAAGTGGCCCCAGCCAAGGATATGGCTCCACATCCAGATACAGAAAAGGCCCCAGTGAAAGACATGGCTCCATCCCCAGAAACAGAGATGGCCCTGGGCAAGGATACAGTTCTACCCCAAGAAATAGACGTGGCCTTGGGCAAGGACCTGGCTTCACCTCTAGAAACAGAGATGGCCCTGGGCAAGAACGTGGCTGTGCCCCCAGAAACAGAAGTAACCCTGATCAAGGATGTGCCTCAGCCTCCAGAAATAGAGACAGCCGTGGCTAAGGATATGGCTCTGCCCCCTGGGACAGAGGTCACCCTGGCCAACAATGTGAGTCCAGCCAAGGATGTTGTACCACCCTCAGAAACGGAGGTGGCAGCTGTTCCAGTTAAGGACATGGAGACTGCGCAGACACAGGAAGAAGTACATGAGGAGGCCCAGTTAAAATCTTTCCGGGATGAGGGGCAGTCATCAACTTTTGTCGTTTCACCAGGTATGGGTTTATGTTTTCTCAGTATTTCTGTCTACCAGCGTGTACTCTCCAGAAAGGTGAAGGACACATGTGCCAGATAAAATATAGACACTTAACACTCTATTTACAAGTCTACACACATTCCTGCTCCCCTAGACCGTTCTTTCTCACCTTCTCCAGTTTCTAACACCTTTCTCCTTATGTCTCTGCTGATCTGTTTGTCTTGTTGATTTAAGCCACAAAAGAGAACCTTCACAAACTCTACTACCTCATCTGCCTACTTGTGGACTGTCGCCACAGTCTCTGCCCCCCTCCTGTTACTGTAAGTGAACCATACCTACTTCTAGGTGAGGCCAGTCTCCACGCTGCACTACATCCCATCTCCTCTCACTTACTCAAGCTGCTGCCTTGCTCATTCTTTCCTTTCTTGCGTCTCACTATCTTTGTCCATCTCCATTGGCTCATTTCCACCAACATACGAATATCTAATATTTTCCCATTTAAAACAAAACAAAAACTTTCCTAACTTCACCATGAAGCTACCACTCCATTTCTCTGCTGCTCTCTGAGGAGCATCCCTCATTCCTCAAAAACCATTCCAGATTCCAGTTTCTGAAAGGTGGAAAGGTAGCTGAAATTGTGCTCCTCTAAAACTTGCATGGTTTTTACTGTTAAATCCAGAACCAGTCACAGCTGTGGGCCCGAAGTACAGCATGCCAACAGATGAGGATTCTGTTTTAGAGAAACAAGAACAAAAGACACCTGTCACTAGTCAGCCTTCTGACCTGTCTTCAGAGAGCTCAGGTAAGTTAGGGTAACAAAGTGGACTCTTTGAAACTACTTTAATTGGGAGCGATGGGCTGGTGATGGTGGATGTTGTCCCTGGTTTATGGCGATCAGTAGTAATTGTTTAGGAAGGCTGTTCTCTGTTTTAGACAGATTTGGTCTTGTTTAGGCAGAAAGAAAATCTTACATATTTTTAAATTACCTCTACATCAACTCAGGACACCTAAATTTTAACTCAGTTCAGCACTTCGCTGTGCTGTATTATGTAATCTTGGACAGGTTATTTAACTTTCCCGTGTCTCTCTATTCAGCTATAAGAGGAGTACATTGGTCAGATGTTCTGTAAACCTGTCTGTTTCATGGCCCAGTAGCATCTGCATTGCTTGGGAGCCTGTTAGCAATGTATCATCTTGACTTCCACTTCAGACCTTCAGAATCATAATATGCATTATAACAGGTTCTCCAGATAATTCTTATGTACATTACACTTTGAGAGTCACTGCTCCAGGATGCTTTCGAACTTGGAGTTTGATCATTCGGCAGACTTTAAGATTACAGGTTTTTGATGTAAGCCAAAAGCATGTGTATATGATTATCAACTTCAGTTATTCTCTGCTTGCTTTTCTGTGACTATGATTAGAAGGGGAGCTTGAGGGCAGGGACCCTAACTTATTTCACTGAGAATCTCTAGTGCTTGCATACTGTCTAGCCCCAAGAAGGAGCTAAATAAAGTTTGATTTTTTTTTTTAAATGTTGTTTTAGTGACTCACCATAGCAATAAAGATTTATCAAGTCCTTATTGTGTACAAAATACACCATGCTAAGGCACATAGATATTTAAGTTTGGGCCCTTGCCATTGTGTTGTTATATTATAGCCTGGATGGTGAGGGAAAGTTCCTAGGCGTGAACTCTGAAACCAAAGTTTTATATAATAATCAAATAAAATAGCACCAAATAGCTTCTGGTTAATTACCAAATTAAATGTTACAGATGTTGTGGAGTACTAAAGCCTTGCACGTTTTTGAGAGAAGCAGTAATTGACCTGAGGTATTTAATAAAAGGTAGGATTTGGAGGACTTTGGAGAGTAAAAGAAGAGTAAAAGTGCTATTTAAGTATATTTTCATGTCTCTGAAGTCATTTCATTGGGTTGACTTGACAAAAGTCCCAGACCTGCTCTTAGTGGGGCTCTTCCCAGGCTCTTGAATCCATAGTGCATTGACCTAGAAACAGGAGGTGTGGGACCAGTTGATTTTCTGAAACCTTTCCAAGAGTGCTTATCTTTGTTGTTTTAATTTAACCCTCCTGGGCATTATGTATATCTTTCTCTTTCAGGAAGTACATTTAGGAACAGAACATTGCAATCTAACACATTTGTCTTTCAAAGTAGAAGTCTTTGCTTCTGGAATGATGAGGATTTTTCTTTGGCCAAAATACTAATTCTTCTTCCTTCCTACCCACCCCCCCAACCTAGTAGCATAAATCTGGCCTTCTGGTCTGTTTCCCAGAGTCGATCTGGTTAGCTTGACAAGTAATTAGTATAATATTGGTGACAGACTCTTAGAATTATAAATTCTGTCCAAAATCATATGTGTTTCATTCAGTTAATTAACAAATGTCACCAAAAAGATAGGAGCTTATCATCTTGTTGCAGAATTGGGAATTATGTACCTATTAAAAATAATGACAAATATAAATAAGTATCTGATGAGATTTATAGGCAGTACTTATTATAGAAGGTTAGAAGATCTTTGAATTTTTTTTCTTTGCCTGAGATGATGATCTTTGTTGAGTATTTGCTAATCTCAGCTGAGGGTGAGAAATGTTTTGGAAAAAACTGTTTTCCTAAATAAATTAGTATGTGGGTTGGTGAAAATAGACTTATTGAATCAGTAAATGGACTTTTTTTTTTTTTTTTTAAAGAAACAATAACAAGGAGTTTTCTGTTTGGAATTTTGGCCAACTTCATGTATTGCAGGTACCCCTCCCACACAAGGCAAACAAGTATGCAGACCCAGTGACCGCAGGTCAACTCGGCCCAGGCCTGCCAGGGTCCCTCCTGAGCTGCTGGGAGTCTCTTCTCCACGGAAGACTCTTGATCCTGGGCTGGGACTCTGCTCTCTGTCTGAGCTGGGTTGGGTCTCTGGTTCATCTCCCTGTGGTGAGCCTGGGAGCCAGAGGAAAACGGTTCATGTTGGTTTCCTTGAACCCAAGAGAGATCTTGGCAGGGAGGCCTGGGATATAGAAAGCCCACCGATGATGATGAAGAAAAAAAAGAAGAAACCAAAACAAAAGAGATATTCTCAACCCCGGGCTGGGGGACCTTGGGACGATGACACTGTAGATGACCATAAAGGTCATCCCTTTGCAGCTGACCCACAGCAATCAAGCATTCTCCCCAGCTTATCTACCACTATGGGCATGGAAGGTGGACCAGCATCCAGAGAAACCTTAAAAAAGGAGTGTGAAATGGAGTCCACGGCTGCCAAACTGGTAGCTGAGAACTTCATCTCGGAAAGTCTCAGTGTTCCTTTGTGTCCTTTAGAAGAACCCCCCAAAACTGCAGGACATTCTCCGCCCAAGCAAAGAATAGAAGCGGAGGTCAAAGGTAACAAGTCAGTACCACTGGGCCAGGACCAGAAATCACTGCAGCAAGATGAATGCAAACCACAGCCTGCACCCCACCCAAAGACCCCTGTGGATAAAAGCCAGACAGTAGGCTCACCCGACCTCAAAGGACCCTTGACAGAAGGTTCTGCACAAAGAGTAGAAATTCCTTTGAAGATCAGACCCAAAGAGAGTTGCTCTCCTGTCTTGGACCAAGAGGCTATGGGTGGGGGTTCCAAACCCATAGCAGGAAAAGTACTGCCTAATCCGGTGCCCACTTTGCCGGCTGGTACCTCATTAGGAAGTAGTCTAAAAGAAGGGAATGATGAAGGTAAGGTGACTGAATTGCAGACAGACAGACAGAAAGGGTTTTCTGAAGGAGCTGAAGAGATTAAAGAACTAACAAGGGAAGCTTTTCCCAAGCAAAGACCAGAGATGAGCACCTTGGCTTCCAAGCAGCCGCAGGATGAGGTGTTAGTTCAGGTGCCCGGTCTAGGGAATGAGCTGTCTCAGAGAATGGCAGGGGACGGCAGAAGCAGGAAGGGTAGGGCAGGTTCTGGGAAGGTGAGAGCTAGTTCTGGGAAGGGTAGAGCAAGATCTGAGCCACCGTTTTTTCTGGACAGCTGGAAGGATGGCCCAGCTGTTCTTGCGCCAAGCGAGTCGACCCCTAAAACTGAAAGAATGACTGCTGGGCAAAAGGGTGAGGAGCTGGGTTCTTCACAGCGACCAGGGACCACAGCGGATCTCCCCGAGGCAGTGGTGGCGGAGAAGCCTGTGGAGACAGCTGACACTGGAGGGGCAAGCACCTTGCACACATTAGTTCATTTAGGAAATGGGTCAGGCGTGACCCAGACTTCCAGTGCCAGAGCAGAACGAGAAGCCACAGCCGTAGATATGGGTGTCGGTAACCAGAGCAAGGAAGGAAAGTGTCCTTGGATGGATGGTGAGGCAGCTCCCTGGATTTCTGAAAAGCCTAAAAAAAGGAGTAGTGAGGGTAAAACCAAAAAGTTCAAAAATAATTATCCCACGCAGCCTGCTCGAATGGAGAGCAAGGAAGAAATCCCCAGCCCACCTTTCATAGGGAAAGATGGAGATGCTGGTAGTACTCCTCATCAAAACAAGGATGTAGGACCTCCTTTCTCATTAACCCATGATCCTCTGTTCTCACCTGCACTAGCTGTTCCCACAGTGGAAGTAGGTGACCGAAAGGGGAGAAACGTTGAGGTTAATTCTTTTGAGCTTGGGGCTCTTGGTGAGAACAAAACAAACACAGTCAGGGACTCTGCTGTTATTGAACCAGCTACCAAGGTGACAGATGTGAGCTGCCAAGACCAAATCCAGGGGGCAGGATTTGTTCCTTCAGTACTGTCTGAGGAGAATAAGACAGATATAGCCAAGGGACACACTGCAGTGGCTGACAAACCAAATAAAAGGAGCAATGATGGAAAAAGTAAAAAGGTTAAAAATAGTTTTGCCGAGAAGCATCTTCTGGAGAATAAGATAGATGCAACAAAAATACATGTTCCCATGGAAACCACAGGGGACCACAGAATTGATGGAATGGGCTATGTGGACGAAAATAGAAATATTACATTCACCTGCCCCAGAACACCACCAGAGTTAATGAATAAGTCAGCCCCTCCAGAGGCTCGAGAGTCAGCAGCCTGTGAAGGACCGCCCACTTCTATTTCTCAAGTAGTAAAGGAGGGTGTTTCTTTTCCAAACACCTTGGCAGAAACTGGGCAAGAGACCACAGCCCAGATATCCACATCATTAGTGGTGGATAACTGCAGCAAAGATGGAGTCCCAGATCAAGAAAGACCCAAGGCCCCCTCAGCTGTTACGCCCTCTACAAACATGGGAGGAAGAGTTACCCTAACTCCTACAGCAACCACAGAAACAGCTAACAGTCAGGGAGGTAGCTGTCTTAAGAATAAAGGTGAGCTTGCTGATCCCAGGAAAACTGAAGCAGGGATAGAGGGAGGGCATGTGACAGGAGAATTTGAGTCAGTGCGCAGTGGTGCATCTAAGCATTCAGTAGAAAAAATCACTGAGCTCCCAAAAGGACACCTTCTTTCCGGAGTGGCAATAGAAGACCAAAGCCCAACAGATGAGGTCAGGGTCCTAGAAACGTGTTCAGATAGGAATAATTTTCCAACACACCCAGTTACCCAAAAGAAAGAGTCTGAGGAAGGTGCTGCTCCAGTTCAAATCCCTGACTTACTGGGAGACAAAGCACAAAAACCCAATTTGTGTGAGGACCAAAATGCTGACAGTAGTGATTCCAAGGACCCAGATGGTTTGAATAAGGAGATAGATAGGGCTCTTTTGCCTCTGAAAAGTGAAAAAAATCAAGTGGAAGAAGTTAGCCTGGCTTCTCAAATCACTGAATCAGAATTGATTTCCGTGGCAACACCAGAATTCCAGTCTGATTCCTTGGATGGCAAAGCTGCAGCTACCCCATTGCAGGCGGTAGATCAGTTAGTAGTGACTGCTTCTGAGGATCTTGGACTTCCAGAGCCCAAAGATAAGATCTTGGAGGCATCTGACACAGTGACTGAAAAGTCTGAACCCAAGGCACCAGAAGGGAAGAAGGAAGATAAAGGCAGAGTTGCAGAACCGATGAAAGGCTACATGAGACCTACCAAGTCCCGAGGCCTGACTCCACTTTTGCCAAAGTCTGCAGTCCAGGAGCGAGAGAGAGCCAAGCAGTTGAAGTCCAGCGGTATGACCCTGCCATGGGGCAATGTGTGTGCTTGTGGCTTTTGAGTCAGCATCCAAAAGGCACAGAGCTCGTGCTTCGGTTCCATCCAGACTCTAATCATCCTTGTTAATCATTGGTTTGTTGGCATGAAAAATGTGTAACTGCTAATGACGTGTTTTCTGCAGCCAGGGCATGCCTTGTGTCCAGCTTGAGGAGGCTGGTGACTTGGTTGCATGCCTTTTTACCCAGCACTGAACGTTGAGCTTTAGACAGAGTAGAATTTCAAACAGTAAATTGTTTAGCAGAAGGCCTATCACCATCCACTATTCTTCGTTAAAAAAAAAAAGTTGTGTTTTTTGGTTTTTTTTTGCCTCCTGTGTGTAAAGCTTACAGCCAGATTTAATCATTATTTTGTATAAGGATTCACAGGAGAAAGAAAACATTTCAAGTTCAGCTGTATGCGTGGGATTTTTTAGCTTGTGCTGGTGGGACTAAATATCCAAATTGCTTTTGGAGCCCGTGAAAATGGTCTTCCCTGTATGAGGACCAGCATTGGGAGGCACAGACTTGGAGTTTCTGAGTAGTGGGAAATGAATGACCTCTCAGTGACGCACCACATCTTTTACCACTTTGATGCTCACAGCCATTGGCTCCAGGTGCATGTCGGGCAGAGTTTGGGGCACCGGCATTGTCCATGAAACAAAGTCTATATCCACGGACAACTCTATAAAACTTGCCAGTGTGGGATTCCTCATAATTTTGCCCTTTTTGGATCTCATCAGTCAAGTTATTGGAATGAAATTGAACAAAAGGATTCCTTTGAGATTTAGAAATGTTTTCTTTTTCTCCCCCCCAGAAAGTATACATCTAATCATGGCTTCCCTGAGCCTAACCTTCAAAAAAACATTTCCTGGCCTTGAGGTTTTTCAGCCTGCCAATGATGCTGTTTCCCACCTTGCATGATGCAGCTACTAACTCCAGAAATTAAAAAAACACCAGTTGGCCTTAGGGTTTTGGAGAGGCTTCGTCGGGCGATGATGTGCTGCATGGCGTGGACTTGTTGTTTGAGGTCAAGCTTGTGCTTTGCATGGATTGTCCCTGGTGAGGAGCACATCCTGTGTGAGTAGAGAATACTAAAGGTCATTACCTGTGTAAGACATGCTTGTCTTTTCTGTTCATATGTTTCTTCTGTTAGCTCCCCTATACCCAAGGCGGAAAATGAAGTCGTATGTAGAGGGCTTTCCAGCCTTCATTAGTGCTTCCAGTTCTTTACTAGAGTTTGCTTAGAGTTTGTAGACTCTTTCTTCGGTTTCAAGGGTAATGTTTTTCTGAACTCTAGCCATTTCTTTTTGCTCAGTATTTCTAAAGAAGTGTAACAAGAGGGTTTGTTTTGACTCTTGAGCAAGCAAAGCAGAAGTTTGAGAACTGTCAGGGCCCTGCCTCGGCCAGGCCAGGCTCAGAGACTGTGTGTTAGGGGTGGCCTTGCAGAAGGGCTGAGAAGATGGTGGATTTTAGGCAGAATTTGGTGTTTCTGCTATAATTCAATCACACCTTTTCCCTAAGGAAAACCTATACTTTTTTTTAATAGATAATTTTTGAATATTAGTACATTTCCCATGGCACAAAGGGGTATACACTTAAATGTAAGTCTGCCTCCCTCCATCAGTCCCCATTGAAGTTTCCCTCTCCAGAGGCACCCAGTGTTAGCAGTGTCTTATACATCCTTCCAGAGAAAAATTTATGCATAAAGAAGCAATAGCATATATATTTTCAGATTTTATACAGATGAGACACATAATACATACTAATGTGTGCCTTGGTTTATAAACTTAACAGTTATTATAAAGATCTTTATAATCAGTACAAAGAAGGGGGCCTCATTCTTATTTAATAGCTATATAGTATTGCATCATGTGTATATACCCTAATGTATTTTATCATTTCTTTATTGATAGACATTTAAGTGTTTCCTAGGTTTTCTTTCTTTCTTTCCTTCTTTTTTAAGTTTATTTGTGAGAGAGGGAGAGAAAGAGAATCCTAAGCATACTCCACGCTGTTAACGCTGAGTCCAGTGTGGTGCTCAAACTCATGAACCGTGAGATCATGACCTGAGACTAAATCAGGAGTTGGGCATTTAACTGACTGAGCCACCCTGGGGCCCCTGTTAGTTTTTCTTTATTAGAAACAATGTGCATAGACTGTCCCTGTATATACGGAATGTCATACTTGTGCAAGTACATCTGGTAATGAAAGGGAGCTCTGGAGTAGACTCTCAGATTTGAAGAATATGTATTAGTACTTTTGACAGGTGTTGCCACATTGTTCCCCACAGGGCCACAGGGATGTACTCACCCTCAGTGTACACCAATACCTACTCCTCTGGCCTTTCTCCACTACTGCCCTTTTTTTTGTTTATTATGTGTGCTGATCTAATCGATGAACAATTATTAGTTGGCAGGGATTTATTTTGAGTTTTACTTACTTAGGGGCTTCCTTGTATATTATCAAGTTTATAAAAGCCATCCCTATTCTGATATTATAAAAATAATTTCTATTTTTAATTTTTCACATTTTGAATCTTTGAACAGTCTAGAATTGTCTGGGGTGTGTGTGTGTGTGTGTGTGTGTGTGTGTGTGTGTGTGTGTGTGTGAATGAGATGAGATGAGGAGATGTGATGTAGAATTACTTGGCTGTCTACCAACATGTATCTTTATCTGTCTCCCGCTGAAGTGCTCAAAATTCCTGTATATATTTGGTCTATTTCTGGATTTTCTTTTCTGATCCATTGGGCTCCTCATTGAAAAGTATATTTTCGGGGCACCTGGGTAGCTTAGTCGGTTAAGCGTCTGACTTTCGCTTAGGTCATGATCTCGCGGTTCGTGGGTTCGAGCTCCGTGTCGGGCTCTGTGCTGACTGCCAGCTCAGAGCCTGGAGCCTGTTTCAGTCTGTGACTCCCTCTCTCTCTGACCCTCCCTGCTCACGCTGTCTCTCTCTCTCTCTCTCTCTCTCTCTCTCTCTCTCAGAAATAAATGAAACATTAAAAAAAATTTTTTTAAGTATATTTTCATATTTCATAGTATATTTTCATATCTAATAGGTCTAGTCCAGTCCCACTCCTCACCCTGTTACTGTTTCTTAGAGTTTTCCTGGCTCTCCTTGCTTGTTTATTACTACATAATATTTGAGAATTGACTTGTATAGTTTTGTAAAAACAAAACAAAACAAAAATCCAGTCAGTGTTTTTTGTGTTTTTTTTTTAATCACATTAAATATATCAGTTATCAGGGGAGAGTTGTCTTGTATGGTGAGGTTTTCTATCCAATAACACAATAATATGCCATGTTCAGTAACTTCACGTGTTCGAGTTTACATGTCCTTGTCCCTCACTGGTATTTTTTTTTAAAATATTTTATTTATTTCTAGGAGAGAGAGAGAGAGAGAGAGTGTGTGAGCAGGGGAGGGTCAGAGAAAGAGGGAGTCACAGACTCCGAAACAGGCTCCAGGCTCTGAACTGGCAGTCAGCACAGAGCCTGACGTGGGGCTCGAACCCACGAACCACGAGATCATGACCTAAGCAAAAGTCGGACGCTTAACCGACTAAGCCACCCAGGCGCCCCCCTCACTGGTATTTTGATGTTTACTTCATACAGATCTTGTATATTTCTAGTAAGCCCTATTCTTTTTTTTTTTTTTTTTTAACATTTATTTATTTATTTTGAGAGCAAGAGAGAGAGAGCATGCAAGAGGGTGAGGGTGAGAATCCCAAGCAGGCTTCATGCTGTCAGTGCAAGACCTGATGCAGGGCTTGATCCCATGAACCATGAGATCATGACCTGAACCAAAATGAAGTCTTTCACACTCTAGAGCTTGTCTTTTTCTCATTCTTTTCTCAGAGGAGCCTTCCAGAAGCTTTAGGTTCTTAAAAAGAAAAAGGTGAAAGTTGACAGTCATTCTATTTTCTTAATGTCTAAGCGCTAACTAAGCACTTTTTTAGGATAAAAAGTGAAAACACATCATGAGGACATTAATTTTCAGAGGGGTTGGGATCTAGGTCTTTTGACTCCGTCTAGCATTTTATTCTCCAGGCAGAGTCTATGTCTGATTTATTCATATGTTTTCTCTAACATGTAGTATTGAGTTTTACATACATCTGATGCCTAATGTCATATTAAAAATTATAAATGAATTATCTTTTGCTAGTCTTAGCCTCATTGGAAGTACGGAGAGTGAATATACTGCTAACGTCTCTTCTGGCTTTGTGTTTCCTCTCCTTTTATCTTTTCATGCCATTCTCAAGGTTAGGGAAACTTTACCACGTTTCTTCACATATTCTGCATGTTCTAGGCAGGAAAGATTGTGATATTTCAGGAAATCTGAGCTCACCTTGGCAGAAAATGACTTGCTTTGGGACGGTTTTTTTTTTTAATGAAAGAGCAAGTTTGAAAGGGCGACCCTCTACTGGACTCCAGTCTATGCCGTCGCCTCACTGGCAGCCAGGCAGAGCTGCGCGTGACTGTGCACTTGGCATGTTGTTCTCTGAGAGCAATAGTTCTCACAGATCCTTGTAGACAGGCCCTTCCCTTCGCCATAGTTAGAACCTAGCTGCCTTTTTTCTGGCTTCATTTTCTTTAGTTTGCCTGAGCCCATCTTCCAACAGCTGGGAATGTCAGTTTATGGTGGGAAGTTCTCTTGGCATGAAACTTGAAGTAATTTATAAACCCCAACTCCTCTAACAGTTTCATAAATAAAATATGCTCAGCAGATGAAAAGCCATTTGTAATCTTAAAACTTGCTACAATTTTACAACTGGAGAAGAATCTATTGGGTAACCTCTCTTCTTAACTATAGTGCCCTTCCAATAGTTTCCTTTCCTTACTACTTTCTTCCCATTTACCTGCTCATTCTCTGTTCTTTTAAATAGCTGTTTATAAAAGAAATGTAGTGGGAAAATGTAGTGGAAAATAGCTAACATTTTTTAAAATGTATGTTTATTTACTTAGAGAGAGCAAGCACAAGCAGGGGAGGGGCAGAGAGGCAGAAACAGAGAATCCCAAGCAGGATTCATAGGACAGGGTCCACACTGTCAATGCAGAGCCTGAGGCAGGGTTCGATCCCACGAACCAGTGAGATCATTACCTGAGCTGAAATCAAGAGTCAGATTCTTAACCGACTGACCCACCCAGGTGCCCCAAAAAGCTACCATTTTTTTTTGAAATTTACTATATGCTCAGGACTGTCTTAAACTCTCTTAACCCTCAAAGAGTCTGTGCTAATGTTTGCCTCTTTTGACCCAGTGCATGTAAGTATTCTTTGAATGAGTCCAACAGATATTAATTTTTATACTTTAAAATGAGGTTGATGTGAGGCCTGGGTGGCTCAGTAGGGTCAGGGTCTGACTTTAGCTCAGGTCATGATCTCGTGGTTCATGAGTTTGAGCCCTCTTTGGGCTCTGTGCTGATACCTTGGAGCTTTGAGCTTGCTTTGGATTCTGTGTCTCCCTTTCTCTTTCTGCCCCTCACCTATTTGCTCGCTCTCTCTTTCAAAATAAATAAATAAACTTTTTTTTTTTAATTTTTTTTTTAATGTTTTATTTATTTCTAGGAGAGAGAGAGAGGGAGACAGCGTGAGCAGGGGAGGGTCAGAGAGAGGAGTCACAGACTGAAACAGGCTCCAGGCTCTGAGCTGGCAGTCAGCACAGAGCCCGACGCGGGGCCGAACCCACGAACCGCGAGATCATGACTCTAAGGAAAGTCGGACGCTTAACCGACTAAGCCACCCAGGCGCCCACTTTTTTTTTTTTTTTTTTTTTTTTTTAAGTGAGGTTGGTTCTTCCCCTCACACTCCTTTTGTCCTCTGGTGACAATAGCATTGGAGGATTCAGAAACAAATGATAAACAATTTAGCTTCTGATTTTTGGTGTTGCAGGTATATCTGTTTCTTTAAAATATGAAGTGGACAGGGGCGCCTGGGTGGCTTAGTCGGTTAAGCGTCCGACTTTCGCTTAGGTCATGATCCCGCGGTTCGTGGGTTCGAGCCCCGCGTCGGGCTCTGTGCTGACTGCCAGCTCAGAACCTGGAGCCTGTTTCAGTCTGTGACTCTCTCTGACCCTCCTCTGCTCACGCTGTCTCTCTCTCTCTCTCCTAGAAATAAATAAAACATTTAAAAATAAATAAATAAATAAAATAAAATATGAAGTGGACAGGTGCGCCTGGCTGGCTCAATCGGTAGAGCATGCAACTCTTGATCTTAGGGTTCTAAGTTTGAGCCCCACATTGGGTGTAGAGATTACTTAGGAATAAAATCCTGGGGCGCCTGGGTGGCTTAGTCGGTTAAGCATCCGACTTCAGCTCAGGTCATGATCTCACAGTTTGTGGGTTTGAGCCTTGTGTCAGGCTCTGTGCTGACAGCTAGCCCAGAGCCTGGAACCTGTTTCAGATTCTGTATCTCCCTCTCTCTCTGACTCTCCCCAGCTTGTGCGCTCGTTTGCACTCTCTCTCTCTCAGAAATAAATTAAAAATTTTTTTTAAATCTTAAAAAAACATAATAATAATATAAGGTAAAATATTAAGTGAACAATAAAGAGATTTTCCCTTTATTTTATTTCCCTTACCTCTTATTTTTTAATTAAAAAATATTTTTAATGTTTATTTATTTTGAGGGAGAATGAGATAGAGTATAAGCAGGGGTGGGGCAGAGAGAGAGGGGAGACAGGGGATCTGAAGCAAGCTCCAGGTTCTGAGATGTTAGCACAGAGCCTGTCAGACTCACAAACTGTGAGATGATGACCTGAGCTGAAGTCATCCATTTAACCACCTGAGCCACCCAGATGCCCTGAGAGAAAATACAAGTGTGAGCTAAGAGTTTATAGAGCAAAGTCAAGTAAAATTATTCTAGGGGATAGACTGCATAAAGGCATAGTGAAGTTCATTCACCATTCACAGATGCCTGGAATATTTGAGGAGTAGCACCCATTTTGGAGTGACTGGCATACAAGTCAAGTTTGGGAAGCAGGAAGATCTGTGAAACATTTTGAGATGAGATTGAGAGAAAGAATACAAGCTCTTAAAGGGTCCTGGGAGTTGTCTGTTGTCTCCATAAGCAGAGGATATTAGACTTTATGCTAGAAGTGATGGGAGGGGTGTTTTTACCTATTTTAGTTGGATGATTCTCTTTTCTTTCTTGAGGCCACGGGAGGGTCAGTACTATGCTAAAAGAGCAAAGTGTTAGAATTTCCAAGTCATACTTCTTGAAGGGCTTTTCATCTATAAACATTGTAATGCTTTAGGGTGTCAAGTGACAAAAATAATCCAATTTAGTAAGGAGTTTGATGTCCTTTATTCAAAGGAAAACAATCCATGGACTGGGGGGAGTACATTTGGAGCAAGAGGAAGTTTTATAGAACATTAAAAGAGCCACTGCATGACAGCGTGAGTGACTTAAGAGGTTGGGGATTTCATTATAAGACTAGCAGGTCCTATTTTCTAGGGTAAGGTGAGCTAACTAAAGCTGAGTTGGACGGTCTGATTGGTATATGTTGGTTGTCCTTGACAGTGAGGCATTTCCCAAAAGTGCAGGCTAACTTGGCTCTAGATTTGTGATATGAGCCGGGCCTCCATTTTGTGGATCCCTTATCAGGAGCCACATAAATTAGATTGCTAATTTCAATTTTTTTTATCCTCTCTGTTTCCCAATCTTTGAAACTTAATTAGGAAGAATCACAGTTTTCTTGAATTAAGTATGTACTAAGAAATGTTTCTGAAATTCAGTAGAATATGGCTTTGAAATGTTTTTGTGTATATATGTATGTATAGAAACACAAACACTCTTTACTTTCCGGTAAGAAACTTAGATTGCAACTTTGTAACTTTCAGGTTTTATTAGTAAAGGGTATCATCAGTCACTGTAATCAGTAGAATTATTGACTGTCATTGTAATGATAATTTATTATAAATTGTTTCCTGGAGACAATACCAGGGAACATTTGGCTAATCTGGAAAGTAGCTTTGTTGTCTTGGTAACGAATAGGAAAGATGCAGAGAAACCAGTTGTGTGGAACATATCAAAACCAAGGTCCTGAACAGGTTGAGTACTAGCTGAAGACACAGACAAAAACAGGAACATCTGCCGGTACATCTGCTGAGATCAGAGACCTTCAGAGACCTGCAAGTTGTGCCAACACCCTTGGAGGCTAGACATGTCATTATATGGTCTCATAAAAGAGCCTTAGAAACTACCTACTGACCAGACACCTAGAAATTTAGGCACTTTCCTTAAGACTCAGAGTGGAACTTTAACCCAAAGAACTTTCCAAATTAGAACTTCTCTAGATGAGTTTAACAATGGGAAGGGTCAAGTCAAATGATAAGATTCTGTATTCAAGGAATCCATTCATCCTTCCACTAAGCAGAACTTTTCTGAGAGCCTACTTACTGTATATCAGTTTGCTGGGCACCACCATGGCAAAGATGGACTCATCTTTCCTTACCTCCCAGTAGCTCCCAGGAAAGGTACATAAGTAAACGATTATGGTGTAGCTTCCAAATAGAGTGTGAGCAAGCATGATGTTGTAAAAACATGAATGAGTTGATTTGGGGGTGGGAGTCTGGGAGACTTCGCAGAGGTGACATTTAAGTGAGTTCTGAAGGAGTAGGAGTCGAAGAGAGGAAAGGAATTCCAGTGGCAGCTGAGTCTAGAGTTGAAGCCTTCTGGTTCTTAAGTAGACTTGATTTCTTTTTGCCTAGACATGCTCAACCTTTTAAGATATCATGTAAGTTTGTCATCCACCAACCTGATAAAGTATCACAGAGGCTGGGGAGATTTGAGTTCCTTGCTACAGCTGTCTCCTGTGGGGGAATGTGCATTCCTGAGCGAAGCTCTGTCTATAATTCTGAATTGGACCAGTGCACTGACAGAGCGCCTCAGTTTTTACTAATTAGTCTGTCCTAGATTTCCCCCATTTTTCACAATCCAGATAGCATTCACTTCATTTGGAAATCTTTAAACCCATTAATTCTTGTTCCCTGTGATTTCTTCCTTGGTATGTGTTACAAAAGCAATAGTGTAATCAAACTATAATCTACTCTGTCCCCTTCCTTGTGTGAAAGCCTCTACATCTCTACTCTCTCCTATGGAAGCAGCATCTGCCCGCCAATGCAGAAGCACCATGAAGGGGAGCGCACAGAGTTGAGACACTGAAAAACCATTAATGTACATTTAAGTCCTCTCAAAATGGAAACTAATAGGGGCGCCTGGGTGGCTTAGTCGGTTAAGCGTCTGACTTTCGCTTAGGTCATGATCTCGCGGTTCGTGGGTTTGAGCCCTGTGTCGGGCTCTGTGCTGACTGCCAGCTCAGAGCCTGGAGCCTGTTTCAGTCTGTGACTCCCTCTCTCTCTGACCCTCCCCTGCTCACGCTGTCTGTCTCTCTCTCTCCTAGAAATAAAATAAAACATTTAAAAAATAAAAAGGAAACTAATAACCAAAGATCACTAAGGAAGAAGTTGCTCATGCCTTCCTCATTCTTTGCCTAATTAAAACAAGACCATGATTGAGGTATAAGGTGGACACTAAAACTGATGCAGTTGCTTCTTTTCCCCCTTTATTTCAAGCTTGCTTTGGCCCCCAAACACACATATATGTTTACCACTTCTATACACATTGTATACTAGTTTTGGAAGCTTTGAATTAATCACAAAAAGGTAAATTACAATCACAAAAAGGTAAATTACAAATTAAAGTCTGTAGTACTTTTCTTTACTGAGCAAACAAGAAACCATGAAAAGGAGAGGCATCCAGCGACTCAGATGAAGTTTTGCTCATTTGTGTAAGAAGACTGGCAGTCAAAGACCAGGCATCTTCCATGTGGCTTTTCCATTAGCTCACCATTTGATCGTAGGCACACCATTGCGTTTCCCCCCGCCTCTGGATCCCGTTTGCTCTAATGTAAATTGAAAAGATTAAGTTAGAGGAGTTCCAGTGTTCTGATCTTGTCCCGTAGCGCATATGTCATTGTCCTTGCAGTACTGTTGTTATAAAACGATCCTTATCCATTTAAGAAACAAAACAAACGAGCGAAGGGAAAAAGAGAAACAAACCAGGAAAGACTGTTAACCACAGAGAACACACTGACAGTTACCAGAGGGAAGGGGCTGGGGGGATGGGGGAAGTAGATGATGGGGATTGAGAAGGGCCTGTGTTGTGGTGAGCACCGGTGATGCAGATTAAAACTTGAAAACATGATAATAAAAATTTCAAAATAGAATTAAATGATTCTTGTCCTAAAAGAGATGTGGAGAATGGTATATTATTTTCTTTAGACAATTCCTCAGATTTTGAGAATCAGCTTTTCTTTTTCTTTTGTGTGTTATTGAAATTAGGGTTTGTGTGGTGTTTCTTGGCAGTGATGGTTTGTTTAGTTTTGCCTACCTTTTTCAGGGGGGGGCCTCATGCAGTAATTCTCTAGTCCAGGGAAGTACTTTATCATTTCACGTCAAATTCCCTACTGGAAGCTACTGGAAGCAGTAAAACCTACTTCATACATGAATACATTTTCTTAGTTTTTTTTTTTTTAAGCTAGCGTCAGTGGGTACATTATGTTAGCTACCTTGTTAGATGTTTTTTATCTTCTATTGCTTCACACCTACACAAGACATGGAATCTGTGGGCGTCCCCATATTATGCCTTATGTTCTCCCATTGTACTCAAACCCAGACCCCTGGGTGACACCAGGCTTATGGACAAGCTTGAGCATCTAGCTGACATGTTGCCTTGGACACTCGCCTGTACTCTGGGCTTCCTGTCTGGTCTTAAACTTCTTGGCCACTGACCCCTCCGATTTCCTCTTGAGCTCTTTGACTCTTGAGCTCTCTAACACTGAGGCCTCTGCTTGCCACAGTAGCCAGATGCCAAATCATTGTCTCTTCTTGCAGGCTGGCCACATTTCTGATGTGTAGTAGGAACCACAGTCTAGAAAATGTCCTCCTTTGTGACTGGCCAGCTTCGTTTTCCTGGTTCCTGTTCCTGGTTTTTGGCTGACTCAGAGTTTGCAGTTTGCTCTTTATAGATTGAGTTGTTGAGACGAGATATTCAGGATTTGAAGATACCGGGGACTTATAACTCTAGTTGTTGCCTTAGCTTCGTTTGTTTGTTTTGTTTGTTGTTGGTACCAGTGGGAGGCTCTGATAGGCTGGCTAGAACTAAAAATCATTTGACTCCAGGGGTACAGATTTAAAAATCATTGGACTCTGAGGAACACCTAGGCTGTCTCTGCCCCTTCAGAATATGGCAGCCACCTCAGCCCCTCTCATCAGACTTGTAGACATACATACCCTAGGTATGCCTCTACCAACAGGAGCCCCGAGTTAAAATAAAATCACTCTGAGCTGGGCATAGCAACAGACCTGTGAGTCTTTCATGCACATTTCAGCTTTTTCATTGAGTTGTAATAGTGTTAAAACTGTGACACTGGGGGCACCTGCGTGGCTCAGTCGGTTAGGTGTCCGACTTCGGCTTAGGTCATGTTCTCATGGTTCGTGGGTTCGAGCCCTGCGTCGGGCTCTGTGCTGACAGCTAGCTCAGAGCCTGGAGACTGCTTCAGATTCTGTATCTCCCTCTCTCTCTGACCCTACCCTGCTCACGCTCCCCTCCCCCCAAGAAATAAATAAAAAGCATTAAAAAATTAAAAGAAAACTATGACACTGGAAGGCACCTTAAAAGTCCCCCTCATTTTACAGATGAACAAACTGAAGTTAGGAGCAGTTAAGTGTGTTGCTCAGAGTCATAACTAGTAAGTGCACAAAGAAATTTTAAAACCTGGTCTTTGGTTTTTTTTGTTGTGTTTTTGTTTTGTTTTTTGTTTTTTTAAATTTACTTCTGAGAAAGACAGCATGAACAGGGTAGGGTCAGAGAGAGAGGAAGACACAGAATCTGAAACAGGCTCCAGGCTCTGAGCTAGCTGAGAGCACAGAGCCCGACGCGGGGCTCGAACCCACGAACCACAAGATCATGACCTGAGCCGAAGTTGGACACTTAACCGACTGAGCCATCCAGGCGCCCCAAGTCATACCTAATTCCTAAGGCATTTTCTAAAATTTGCATCTGGCATGTTTGGGCTGCATTGCAACAACAGCCTCCTGCAGACGTTCATAATTTTCATCCTATATTATACATACATAATTGTATTATTCACTTATACTGTATGTCTAAAGAAGATAAGAAAGCTATAATTCAGGTATATTTCATCACCAAGCCTTTCTGTACCCTAGATTCTCTGTCTTTCTTTTTTCCCTAATTATTTAGTAGAATCATGACCTTTATTGTAGAGTAAGGTGACCCTGGTTCCTCGCCAATGAATGTGTTGGCTTTGATATATACTGCTTTTAAACTACTTAAGGTCAAGAGGAAGAAGAGGCTCAGTTTATATTCAGGACAAAGGTTAAATGGAAAAGCATATTTTTTGAAGCTTTCAACCCTGCCACTCTTGACCATCAGCATAGCCCAGTGTTATGTACTGAAGTTAATGCAAAAGGCGTATACAGTTGGTTCCTGCACTGTAGTTGGGGACTTGAGAGAAGTGATGTGAGTGGTATGAATAATAGAGAAATGGTCTTTGGAGACAAGAGGCTCCAGTTAAGGAAGCTTTCCTGGGCTGGGGTTTGGTAATTTCATCACATTTTATAAATCAGAGAACAGTCTTAACTCGAACCTATATATATATACTTTTTTTTTTTTTTTTAATTCAAATTAGGGGCACCTGGGTGGCTTAGTTGGTTATGCATCTGACTCCGGCTCAGGTCATGATCTCACAGTTTGTGGGTTCGAGCCCTGTGTTGGGCTCTGGGCTGACAGCACGGAGCCCGGAGCCTGCTTCAAGTTCTGTGCCTCCCTCTCTTTCTGTCCCTTCCCCACTTACTCTCTATCTCTCAAAAATAAAATAAAATAATTAAAAAATTTTTTTAATTCAAGGTAGTTAACATACAGTGTAGTCTTGGTTTTAGGAGTAGAACCTGGTGATTCATCTCTTACATATAACACCCAGTGCTCATTCATCCCAACAAGTGCCCTCCTTAATGCCCATCACCCATTTAACCCATCCCTTTGCCCACCTCCCCTCTAGTAACCCTCAGTTTGTTCTTCGTATTTAAGAGTCTCCCAGGGCACATGGGTGGCTCAGTCACTTAAGTATCTGACTTCGGCTCAGGTCATGATCTCAGTTCGTGGATTCGAGCCCCACGAATATGCTGACAGCCAGCTCAGAGCCTGGAGCCTGCTACGGATTCTTTGTCTCCCTATCTCACTGACCCTCCCCTGCTCATGCTGCCTCTCTCTCTATCTCTCTCTCTTTCTCTCTCTCAGAAATAAATAAAACTTAAAAAATAATTTAAAGAGTCTCTTATGGTTTGCCTCCCTCTGCCCCTTTTTTCTAAAAGCATTATTAAAAAATTATAACCAGTGTAGTTGATAGCAGATGGCTTTAAAACAATCCAGCCTGAATTTTCTTCATCTTGGAAAAAGGCATCTGGTGTATTCTTGATAGAATGTTTCAGAGTATCCTATGTTAGCACACGATAGTGACTTACAGGTGAAGCAACAGAATCAGCTTTATTCAAGGTAGAATACGGCCTGTCTTTTCAGTGTTAACTTTTTTTTCCAAGAATTTTCTTTCTGGGATATTTCAGTCCTGAATGTATAGTTTACAAGCTCAGAGGCCAGCACAGCAAAGGACTGTGCTGGAGTAAAAAGGGGTAGGGGCCTGTGTCCCAGATTGCCAGAGTCCCTGTGTTCCAGAGATCAGTGTGTTCACACGGCAACTAAACATCAGCTGGCCAGAAGGAGCCAGGGCTGGGGCGCCTGGGTGGCTCAGTTGGTTGGGTGTCCGACTTCAGCTCAGGTCATGATCTCTCGGTTTGTGGGTTCGAGCCCCGTGTCGGGCTCTGTGCTGACAGCCAGTTCAGAGCCTGGAGCCTGCTTTAGATTCTGTGTCTCACTCTCTCTCTGACCCTCCCCTGCTCATGCTCTCTCGCTCGCTCTCTCAAATAAAACATTTAAAAAAAAAAAAAAAAGGAGGAGCCAGGGCTGGTGCAGGGGGAGGGACCCAGCTTGTCCAGGAAACGGGTGCAGAGCAGAGTCAGGAGGAAAAATGCAAGGGGTATATTGTCACACGAGTGCATCGTAACTGGAATACACGTCTCCAAAGCCCCAATTGCTGAGATCCCGGAAGGAACACTTTATTAAACTCTTCCACAGTACAGAGCTACAGATGAAGTTCTCACTGGGCTTTGGGGACTCCACTCAAGTCAGTTTTCAAGTGAATTTGGTGAGTTGCTATGACAGCAAACCCACTCGTGCTCTGAGAAATGAATGCCTCCAATTTTGACACTACAGTAAGGTCTTTTTTAAGTGAAATTTTGAGCCATTTTCTGAAATCATTGTTCTTTAAGGGTTATGACTAGAGATTGGCAAGAGTCTTGACTATTTTTAAAACAGTTTTTTGAGTGGGTGAATGAGGAAGTGTGGGCATGGTGTCAGATAAGTGAATGTGTGGGTATACATGTATCTCTATCAGTGAAAGCGGAATAATTACTATCCTCAGTACCCAGATTGGCACCATACCGTGTTGTAAATTGCAGCTCTAAACAGAGTGCTAGCTAACGGGAAATTACGCTTCCAGCTTAACAGTGGCGTTTGTGCAGAAAGTAGCAGGTTCTTTCCTTTCTCTTTCTTTTTCATTCTTTTCTTTCACACTAGTAAATACATTTAGCACCCAGCTGCTTGAGAAGAGAGGAGCTTTGGGGGAAAGGCAGGTTTTGTCATGAATACTGGGGACTTGGTGTGATGTCACTGCCAGCTCTGTGTGATCGTAGGTGGTGTTAGAGCTCCAGGAGCGAGGGGGGGAGAGCAGTCGAAGAGACGATGTCGCTCTCAGACAAGCAGCCTGCTGCTTACGGCCAGCTCTGTAAGGGCAAGCCTGCAGAGTGCCGAATGGACCCCCCAAAAGAAATCAACCAAGCTGGATTTGAGTGGCAGAGGACAGAGGGCAAACTGAATGAAATTGGACTGAATGTCAGCATGGACGGGCAGCTGAAAGACGGGCTTGTGAAGAATGCCAGCTTCCTGGAGCAGAAAAAGCTCTGCTTCTTTGAGGGGAAGCTAGACAAAGAGCTCAGCATTGAAGTGCAGGACGAGGAATGTCAAGCAACCTCAGGTCACCTTGAGAGCAGGTATGTGATTTCAGAAACCTGCCATTCCTTGGAGGGGAACTCAGTATACCAGAAGGCAGCTGAGTTCCGTGTGGGACCCGGAGAGGGGCCAGATGAGAACAAAGCCTCTACAGTTCAGGGGGAGGTGGCAGGGAAGAATGGGCCAGAGACCAAGAGCCAGCCAAATCTGGATTTCCCTGGGGCTGCTGACATCCCCACCCGTGATCTTGAGCAAGAAACCAGTGTTTGGAACCCCAACTTTCATCCAGTGGCTCAGGGCTCAAGGGAAGCAACTCCAGGAAAGGAGAATGGCATCACTTCTGGCTGCCAGGTGACCGGGGTGGTGAATGATCACTCAGGGCTGCTCGAATGTAAGCCCTCACTGTCTGAGGCTATAGCACGCCCAGCCCCCACTATTGGGCATTTACCCACTACCATTCCACCGATCACTATGGTGGAGTTCACCCAGGAATACGAAAGTGCCAGCTCTCATGACAGAGACCACGAGAAGGAACTGGAGAAATTGAATTCTCCCGAAGAGGGGGCTTTGCTCAACCAAGTGCCCCAGCAGAAAAAAGCAATGCGCCGGGCCCTGTCCGAATGTTCTCACCTCTCGGTTCCCCCAGCTGTCAACCTTGCAGAGAAGTATCCTGAACTCCCTGCCCGAGAAGAGCTTTCTTCTGGCCTGCTACCTCTTACAAGCAGCCCAGTGCCAAGTCCTACGCCCAGGAAGCTGGGGGCTCCTGCCATAAGGCGTTCCATGACAGTGGCTGAGGAACAGACAGCTAGCTACAAATTGATCCCCAGAGAACTGCCCATCCCATCTACTGAAGAGGTACCTCCTCTCGTCTGTGAGGAACCTGTGGCCAAGAAAAGAGAAGAACTGAGCCCCTTCGGCAACAGCGGCAGCTCTGGGAAGAAGGAACTGGGCACCACTGGCTTGCACCTCCATGGTAAGCTGGAGCAGATTCCTGAAGTAAGCGGCAAGGAAAAAGGACATGAAGATGTTAGTGAAACCAGAACGGATTCTTGCTCCCAAGTCTGCCGAGATGGTGAGAAACAGCCAGGACAGACAGCTCTGGCAGGGAAGAAAGAAATTGAGGTCACTGCAACCCAGAGCACTCCATCGTTCCTGTGTGAAGAGACCCCACGTGATGGTATGTTTCTAAATTTTGCCTCCATGGGGAACAAGCAGACAGCAAGGAGGGAACCAAAGTGACAGATTACCGGCAGGAGCGTTAGGCGGCTTTATTACTGCTGGAGTCTGTGTGCCGGGGGAAAGCAGAATTCTTTGCATTGGAAGGTTGCCGGGAGTGAGGTGAGAAAGTGGACAAAGTGAATCCAGCTAGGTCAGCCTGAATGTCTACTGGTATGACGGATAGTGGGGACTGAGGACGTGGGCTGATGGGGTCAGAGGATGGTGGACGTAAGAAATAAAGCCCTTGCTTGACCTCATGTCACCCTGCCCACCCCATCCCCCATCCTGCCACCCCTCTGTTTCCTGTTGGTTTGAACCAGATGATTCCTGAGCCCTAAATCATCCAATCACAACTGATTGATTTCCTTGCTTGAAAATCCGCCACTGTGTGGACTCACAATGGGCGTATCAGCGCTAACCTCCTCTCGTTAACTAGCACAGCCTGGGTGCAAGCTCTGTTTTCCATTTCACTTGTGAGAACATTTTACTTTTGTTCAAGTGGAAAAAGAGCCTTTTAAAGCTGGCTGTTTAATATTCTCTTCCTGTTCTTCATGTTTGACCTAGTCCTGCCTCTAGTCTTCTCTTTCTGCATGCGGGGTGAGGGGGGGGGGAGGGGATTTATGGGGAGAAGGGAGAGAAAGGGAAAGGAGAGAGGAGAGACTTGGACATAATAAACCACTAAATGTCACAGGCTTTGCGGCTGCCTCCTGCCCTGCCGCACCCCCGTGGAGCTTCTTGCCAGTGGTCTGCAAAAGCTGGTTTCCTCCCCGTCCAGTTTGAGCACAAAGGGCTCCCATTCACAAGCTGGTTCGTGGGGATTTAAACTATGTGTTTCATTTGGGGAAAAAAAAAAAAAAATCACCTCTTCCCCTAATATTTATTCCTCTCGGTACATTTTCATGAAGTTTTTTTTATTCATTTTCTGTTAAAATTAGAAGTATTTTCTAGGGGAAGATAAGTGGAAAAGACCCTAAAGACCAATAGGGTTTTTTTTTTTTTCTTTTAATGGAGATGGGCAAAGAAACTTCCTGTGTCCTCTGATTTAGGACTCTGGGGTGACAAGAACGTAGGTATTTCGTGCTGTTGCTCACTTCTAGACGTGGCAGAACCGTAAGCCCCTTGTGAATAGGATTGTGTCATCTTCCTGTTGATCGGCTGGTTCCTGGTTTGGTGCCTTATACCTTCTAGGTGGTAATGAGTGCCGATTTTTGTGTATTTCAAAACAAGTTCATCCTAGTTCACACTAACAGAAGTTCATGGTGGTAGGAAAAAATTTCAAGTGACCTGCAAACCTCACTGATCTGTGTACCTAATAAAATGTTTAAGTGCCGGCTCTGCTAAGTGCCATGTAGATAAACCCAGATAAAGATTCACTTACTCAACCTACTTACGATAGGCCAGTCACTGTCTAGCTAGCTGGATATTGTCCATATTTATTTTCAAGCAAGTTATGATCTAATTGGGGTGGGGGAAGGGAATAGTGAGAGAGTTGTGAATCATGGAAACTCCCTGGAGGAGGTGGTTCGGAAGCCCTGGGTGCCTAAGAGAAAGCCTTCCAGGCAAAGGGACTCATGTAAACAAAGGTTGGAAGCCTAGATGGCTCATTGTTAGGTAAAAGAACAATGAGCAGTATTCATAGGGCACTGTTGTAAGGATTATTTAATTTCAAAGAACGGAAACACATTCAGAGGAACTCAAATTTATAAAAAGGTGTTTATTGACAGGGAATCTCAGGGAATCCAATTGCAGGAAGTGTAGCCAGGCAGCAGCCATTGTGTGCCTCTCAGGACATCTGCTTCACCCTAAACATGTGTTCCAAAATCTTCCCTGCTGGAAGCTGCTTTCTCTGCCATCTCAGACATCTTCCTTCCTTGTTGACTGTGTGCCGCACAGGACTTTGGGTTGCCATGGTTTGGGCTCTGTGCCCCACTTTATGCTGCCTTACATCCCTTATATCTGATCACCTCGCTCACCTGGAGGCTCCTGGGGAGGAGAGAGTGGGTTGAGCAGACATGCCAAAGCCATCCGTACGTTATGTGGCCAGAAATAATGGGACAACACATCTAGAAAATTGTTTGTAACCCAAACTTCAAATTCCCCTTAAGATGTTTAAAAAACTGCTGGCTGCCTATAACAATAAAGTGGCCCAAAGTCAGCTTTGGGATGACTCAGTAGACAAGATGAATTGGAAGACAGAGGATTGAAAACAGAAATTCTTGTGACAATAATAGCTTGTCTCATGTAGTAGTTGCAGGTGAAATACTGATGACGTGAAAGGGGAAATAGAACAGGTGAAATCAACTTGACTTGAAAACTGAATGTGGAAGGTGAGAGAGGGAGAGAGAATGGAGTTAAAGGTGGTGCTGTTATACTGAGCCTGGGTTTCTCAGCAGGTAGTAGTGCAAATACTGGAAAAATCTATCAGAAGGAAGCAGTTTTGTGGAGCAGTTCTGTTTTGAGCATTCTTTTTCGAAACTATGGGGACATTTGGGTGGTGGTCTCTAGCAGTTGGCTGGCATAGACCCCTGAGCCAAAGGTGGAGGCGTCATGGAGAGAAGCACTGTCTGGTGGGGAGACTGCAGTTTCTGCTTCTGTGTACCTCAAGTGTTTTTCACTGGGTGACAGCGATGTAGGTTGAGTTGTTGAATGCTTATGTCATACACAGTGGGACTTTGCGTTGATGTTTACTGAACAATCCTGGGCCTGTGAATAATGTGCATAGTGGCTGGGGCCAATGGGAACAAGTCACACATTTGGTAAGATACTCTCTCAGCTAGCTATAGAAAAAAAGACTTGACCAGCCTTGCATGTTTTTCTTTTCTTTTCTTTGTATTTTTAAAACTAAGCAAATTCAATTTTGACTAAAAGTACATAGAGTTTCAAACATCAAAAAGTATTAACCGCTCTACATTAGAAAATCTCCTACCAACACAAGACCACTTGATTCACTTTTTCTTGCTCCTTTCCTCTAAGTACAGCTAAGTATTCTGAAAAGAATTCAGCAGATAAATATAAAAGGAATCTGCAAGGTTGAAAGGAGAAGGTACTGGGTAGGGAACTCAGGCCTTAAGGAAGGAAAGTGCCCAGTGAGACCCCTGGGTTTTCTTTCTAATTTCCCGTGTACCCAGGTCTGGGCCCTGGAGAGTGCCTGCAACCCAGAAGTGCCAGCAAGCATAGATGCCTCCTTTTCTCCAGCCCTCCCCAACCAAGAAAAAGAAAAGAAAGAAAGGAGAAGGGGAAAAAGAAAAATCAGAAAGTCTACTTTCTCTTGCCAAAAGACCAGGAAAGGAAGGGGGGCCACCTGGGCACCTCAGTCAGTTGAGTGCCTGACGTTGGCTCAGGTTATGATCTCGTGGCCCATGAGTTCGACCCCGCGTTGGGCTCTGTGCTGACAGCTCAGAGTCTAGAGCTTGCTTCGGATTCTCTGTCTCCCTCCTCTCTCTCTCTGCCCCTCCCCTGCTCATGCTCTGTCTCTATCTCTCAAAAATAAATAAATGTTTTTAAAAAATGTAGAAAAGACCAGGAAAGGGGGAAACACTATTCCCCTACTCATCCAGCAGCAGCAGTGGGCTCAGTCCTGATCACTGCTCATAAGGGCCCACCTGTCACCCGTTCCACACCTGACAGCACAATTCAATCCATCCACATTGGCAGGGACAATCTGTCCCTAGTCCCCCACAGGTGACAGCACCAGTGAAACCTGTAGGCCTGATGTCTTCTAGTCTTCTATCCAGGAGCAGAAGGGGACCTTGAGAGGTTTCCTCCTACATCCTTCCCTCCAGCAGCAAAAGTCCAGGTGGATACCTCCTGCTCCCAGCGGCACCTACAGAGATTGAACAAGAAGTAATGCCAGCACCAGGCAGCCAGAGAACAGACAAGGAGAAACTCTCTGCATTCTCTAGGTCTAGCATCAGTCAACCCCTACTTAGTGAAACCATCTGGCCCAGGGAGGTGCCTTCAGCCCTTGCTGGAATTACCAGCTAGAACTGAGTGACAGTCTCGTGAAGCCAGAAGAACATAGCAGTCCACAATTGCATTACAAGGGCTCTGGAAACTAAATTGTTATTGAAACAGTGATTACCTGCTATCATACAAAATTTGGATTATAAAGTAGCCATTATAAAATTGCTTCAACAAGCAATGATGGTTTATCTTGAAAAAAAAATGAAAAACTAGAGAATCTCAGCAAAGAAATAGAAATTATAAAAAAGAAGTAGGAGATGGATATTATAGATAGGAAAAATACGATAATCAAATAAAAAACCATGTCTGATGGGTACAATAGTACACTGGAAGTGTCAGAGAATAGAATCAGTGAACTTGAACACAGATCAATAGAATTTATTCCATCTGAACAAAAGAGAGAAAATAGGAAAAAATTACAGCTCTCCAGAGACATCTGGAACAATTACAAAAGATCTAACATTTGTATCATTGGAATCCCAGGAGATGAGAAAGAATGTGAGGCTGAACAACTATTTGAAGAAATAATGACAAAAAATGCCTCAAATTTGTCAAAAGATATAAACCGAAAGAATGAACCTCCAAGAGAAAAACCCAAAGAAATCTATTCCAAGACATATTATAATTAAACTCTGCAAACTAAAGACAAAAAAAATCTTAAAAACAACCGTAGAGAAATAACATATTTGGTGTTGGGGAACAGCAGTTCAAATGGCAGTGTGGTTCTTACTGGAAACCGTGAGGGCAGAAGGAAGTAGCACAACATTTTTCGAGTGCTACAAGAAAAGAGTAGTCAACTGCAAATTCTATATCTGGAAAAAGTATCCCTCAGGAAAAAGGGGAAAGTAATGACATTCTTAGAGGAAAACTAAGAGGACTTGTTGGTATCCTCATACCTTTAGAGAGTGGCTCAAGGAAGCTTTCCAGAAGGATACGATATCATAACAGAAGGAGGCTTGGAATTTCAGAAATGAAAAAGCAGTTGGAACAATGGAATGGGTAAAAATAGGAGTAAATATAAATAGACTGTTCTCATGAGTTTTAAAAATCATATTTGATGATTGAAGCAAAAATTGTACCATCTGATGTGGTGCTCGATGTCTGAGAAGGAAATACCTAAGACATTATGTTTAAAAAGCAGGGAGGATAAAAGGTCCTACATGAAATTAAGCAAAACAGTATACTCAAAAACATTAAAAATAAAAACGGGATTTTAAAAAACGTTTAAGTAGCCCACAGGAAGGCAAGAGAAACAGAAGGAACAAATAAAAAACAGAGCCACCGGGGCGCCTGGGTGGCTTAGTCGGTTAAGCGTCTGACTTTCGCTTAGGTCATGATCTCACGGTTCGTGGGTTCGAGCCCCGCGTCGGGCTCTGTGCTTACTGCCAGCTCAGAGCCTGGAGCCTATTTCAGAGTCTGTGTCTCCCTCTCTCTCTGACTCTCCCCTGCTCACGCTGTCTCTCTCTCTCTCTAGAAATAAATAAAAATTTTTTTAAAAATTAAAAAAAAAAAAAAAAAAACAGAGCCACCCTTTTGTGCCCCCATAGACACCATGCCTCAGTTTCTGTGTGGAATTACGTTTGGCACCATAGTTGGAATGTATCTGGTCCACAACTATGACATATCAATCCCAGTTTAAAAACTTGAAGAAATTAAAAAGGACTTGAATACAAGGGGAACCCCCCTGGTCATGAAGTGGACTTTGGCACCGCCTTCTGGGTATGCTGATTCTGCTGTTCTGGGGGGCTCCTTACCATCTGAGCCAAAAGCTTGCATTTTGTTTTTTTGTTTTTAATTTTTTAAAATGTTTTTATTTATTTCTGAGAGAGAGAGAGAGAAGACAGCATGAGCAGGGGAGGGTCAGAGAAAGAGGAAGATACAGAATCTGAAACAGGTTCCAGGCTCTGAGCTAGCTGTCAGCACAGAGCCCGACATAGGACTCAAACCCACGAACCCCTGTGAGATCATGACCTGAGCCAAAGTCAGACGCTTAACCGACTGAGCCACCCAGGTGCCCCAAAAGCTTGTGTTTTAAATTCTGGCCTCAGATTTTCCTCTCTGCTTGAACCTGCGTTGCTTTCGAGCACAGATGGGGCCACAAGTTAAGAACTCCCCTTTTCCAACATCCTCACCTCTTCCTCTCCTCTTTCCAGCCACTTGAGATGGCATTAGACTGGAATTATAGTGCTAGATTAGTAAAGGTGACCTTTAAGCTAGTAGTCTCTACTTTGTTCTTGGGATTCCTACCACCTTTTTTCTAAAGAAAAAATTGGTGAGTTTTGTATAGCTGATCAGATTTAAATAATGCTGATTACACTGTTCAGCAATTATATTAGATGCTTAAACATTTGGTATTAAATTATGTTGTTTCAAAGTAGTTAAAATTAAAGTCCAGAGGGGGAAGGGCGCCTGGGTGGCTTAGTCAGTTAAGCGTCCGACTTTTGCTTAGGTTATGATCTCGCGGTTCGTGGGTTCGAGCCCCGCGTCAGGCTCTGTGCTGACTGCCAGCTCAGAGCCTGGAGCCTGTTTCTGTCTGTGACTCCCTCTCTCTCTGACCCTCCCCTGCTCACGCTGTCTTTCTCTCTCTCTCCTAGAAATAAATAAAACGTTAAAAAAAATTTTTTTTTAAATAAAAAAATAAAGTCCAGAGGGGGAAAAATACCCAAATACCATAATGACCTATAAGCCCTAATCAATCAGCAATTACTTTTTTTTTAATTTTTAAAAAACTTTTTTAAATGTTCTTAATTTATTTCTCAGTGAGAGAAAGAGCATGAGCAGGGGGAGGGTCAGAGAGAGGGAGACACAGAATCTGAAATAGGCTCCAGGCTCTGAACTAGCTGTCAGCACAGAGCCCAATCCAGGGCTTGAACCCATGAACTGTGAGATCATGACCTGAGCTGAAGTTGGATGCTTAACCAACTGAGCCACTCAGGCGCCCCGATCAGCAATTACTTTAAATGCAGGTAGTCTAAATACTACAATTTTTAAAAAAATATTTTTATTTATTTCTAGGAGAGAGAGAGAGAGAGACAGCGTGAGCAGGGGAGGGTCAGAGAGAGAGGGAGATACAGACTCTGAAACAGCCTCCAGGCTCTGAGCTGGCAGTCAGCACAGAGCCCGACGCGGGTCTCTAACCTACGAACCGCGAGATCATGACCTAAGCGAAAGTCGGACACTTAACCGACTAATCCACCCAGGCGCCCCTAAATACTACAATTAAATACAGAGATTAGCAGAGTATATTTTTAAAAAATGACCCAAGTACATGCAGTGTACAAGAAATGCATATCAGGGGCGCCTGGGTGGCTCCATCAGTCAAGCATCTGACTCTTGATTTTGGCTCAAGGCATTATCCCGGGGTCTTGAGATTGAGCTCTGTGTCAGGCTCCATGCTGGGCCTGGAACCTGTTTAAGGTTCTCTCTCTCTCCCTCTCTCTCTCTCTCTCTATCTCTATGTTTGCGCTGTCTGTAAAATTTAAAGAAAGAAAGAAATGTATGTCAGTCCTAAGGAAGGTAGATTGAAAGTAAAAGATGGAAGAAGACATAACATGTTAACATTAATTTTTTTTTTTAAGTGGTTATATTCTGTTCAAGCATCCATGGAACATTTGCCAAGATGGATCGTAGGCTATAAAATGAAGTTCAGTGCTTTATTAAAAGGCTAAAATCAAACAGAATATGTTTTCTGGCCATAATGGAATCAGATTAGAAACCAGTAATAGAAAGGCCACAGGAAAATTGTCAGTCATTTGGAAATTAAAGAGTACACTTCTTAATAATCCATGGTTAAAGAGGAAGTTATCACAGGAAAAATTAAAAATAAAATGAGGGGGCCTAGCTGGCTCAGTCAGTGAAGGGTACAACTCTTGATCTTGTGGTTGTAAGTTCAAGTCCCATGTCAGGTCTGGAGATTATTTTAAAAAAATCTTGGGGCTCCTGGGTGGCTCAGTCAGTTAACATCCAACTTCGGCTCAGGTCATGATCTCACAGTCCGAGCCCCACATTGGGCTCCCTGCTATCAGCACAGAGCCTGCTTCAAATCCTCTGTTCCCCGCCCTCTCTCTGCCCCTCCCCATCTTGCACTCCCAAAAAATAAACAGACATTTAGAAAAGAACCTTAAAAAACAAATAGAACAAACTTTGTGATGAGCTCAGGGTGTTGTACTAAAGTGTTTAATTGTATACCTGCAACTAATATCACATGGTATGTTAACAAACTAGAATTAAAATAAAAACTTAAGGGCACCTGGGTGGCTCAGCTGGTTAGGCATCTTGACTCTTAATTTCACCTCAGGTCATGATCTCATGGTTTGTGAGTTCTAGCCCAGCATTAGTTCTGCACTGATAGTGCGAAGCCTGCTTGAGATTCAGTCATTCATTCATTCTCTCGCTCTCTTCTTCCCCCCCCACCTCCTCACCCTTTCCTGGTCTCTCTTCCCCCCCCCTCAAAATAAATAAATGTAAAATAAATAAAAATTTAAATTAAATATAAAATAAACTGAATAAAAATGAAAAGAGAACATATCAAAACCTGTAGAATGCAGCTGTAGCAATGCTGGTAAGGGTATTTATGGCCCTATGTGCTTACATTAGAAAAGAGAAAAGATCTCAAATCGATAACCTAAGTCACTACATATATCAAGAAACTAGAAAAGGAAAAACAAAATAAATCCAAAGCAAGCAGAAATCAGTGAAATTGTAAACAAGAAAATAACAAAGGAAACTTATTAAACCAAAATCTCATTCTTAAAAAATACCAGTACAATTGGCAGACCTTTAACAAAATTGTCAAAAATAAAAAGAAGACACAAACCATTAACATCAGGAATAGGGGATATCACTGTGGCAATTAAAAGTATAATCAGTGAACACGGGAAGCACCTTTACACTCCCAGATTCAACAGCTTAGAAGAAATTCCTTGAGTTCATAACAGCACTCTCCACAATAGCTAAAACATGGAAAGAGCCTAAGTGTCCATCAACAGATGAATGGATCAAGAAGATGTGGTTTATCTATACAATGGAATACTACATGGCAATGAGAAACAATGAAATCTGGCCATGTGTGGCAACATGGATGGACGTTGAGGGTGTTATGCTGAGCGAAATAAGTCAGGCAGAGAAGGACAAATATCATATGTGTGCACGTATAGGAGGATTAGGAGGAACTTAACAGAGGACCAAGGGGAGAAGAAGGGCGGAAATGGTGGGGGAAAGGGAGAGAGGCAAACCATGAGAGACTCTTGAATGCTGACAAAAACTGAGGACTGGTGGATGTGGGGGGGAGGAGAGGTGGGCATGGAGGAGGGCACTTGTGGGGATGAGCACTGGGTGTTATGTGGAAACTAATTTGACAATAAACTATTTGTAAAAAAAAAAAAAGAAAGAAAAAGAAAAAAGAAGAAATTCCTTGAAAACCACAAATTACCAAAACTCAACCAAGAGGAAATAGATAACCTGAATAGCCATTAATAAAATTAGATTTTTAATTAAAAAGTTGCTGAGGGATTCACTGTAGGGGTTTACCCTACATTTAAGGAATAATTAACACCGATCTTACACATTCTCTTCTAGAAAGTCTTAAGAGGAGAGAATACTTCTGATTCATTTTATGAGGTCTGTATTTGATACCAAAACCAAACAAAGACAGAATAAAACAAACTACAAACCAGTATCTCTCATGAATGTAGATGCAAAATATTCACATCACATCTAGCAATATATAAAATTACCTATACACAACAGCCCAGTGGAATTTATTCCAGATCTACATGGCTGGTCCTGTAATCAAAAACCAATCAGTGTAACTCAGATCAACAGTCTAAAGAAGAAAATCCATATAAGCACAGAAATGCATTCAACAAAACTCATTACCTGTTTATGAAAAAACACTCCTCAAAGATTAGAGGGAGAACTTTCTCAACCTGATCCAACTTCCTCATCTACAGAAAAACTACTGTAACATCATACTTAATAGTGAAATATTGAGTGCTTTTCCTGTTAAGACCAGGAGCAAGGCAAGGATGCCTGCTCTCACCACTCCTGCTTATCGCACTGGAAGTTCCGATTAGCACAATAAAGTAAAAGGAAATAAAAGGACGTATAGATTAGAAAGGAAGAAAGAGATCTGGCTCTCTTTGGAAATGACATGATTGTCTATCTAGAAAATTCTGAGAAATTTATCAAAAAACCTCTCGTAAAACTAATAAGTAATTTCAGCAAAGTCACAGGATGGAATTAACTGCATTTCCATACACTGACAGTGACACTATTTTAATAAAAATCCTGTACGTGTTTGTAGCTGCAGCAGGTGAATGGTTAAACTGTGATTAGAGCTGTACCATGGAATATATCGGATATGGTCAGCAGTAAGAAGGAACTAGCCACTGATACATACAACACCAGTACATCTCAAAAGCATTATGCTGGTTGAAAGAGGCCAGACAGAAAAGGTAACATACTGTACGATCCATTTACGTAATAGTCTTCAGATAATATTCTAGAGATGGAAAGCAGATTAGTGGTTGCCAGAGATTTAGGGATTAGAAAAGGAAGGGAGGTAGGGTGGCTATAAAAGGTAACAGGAGGGAGCCCTGTGATAATGGAACATCGATCTGTCCTGATTGTTAGTAGTGGTTACATAAAGCTACACGTGCAAAAATTGCATGGCACTGCATATGTGTGCACGTGCACGCACGCACACACACACAAATGAGTGCTGCATGTAGAACTGGAAACATCTGAGTGAGCTCTGTGGATTGTAGTAATATCGGTATCCTGGTTTTGGTAGAGTACTGAACTGATGCAGGGTGTCAGTGCTGGGGGAGCAGGGGGAGTGTACACCGGACCTCCCTGTCCATTTCTTTGCAACTTCTAGTGAATAGAGTTACTTCAACGCAATGTTTTAAAACGTTTAGAATAAAGCCTGCTGCCCTCTTAATTCTGTGCTCCATTCCCCCTTCCCCAAATTAAGGCCTTTTGAGAATGCATGCACAAGTGAATTTGCGTTAGAAATGTATTTTGCCCCCATCCCTTCTCTAGACAGATGGTTTCATGTTGCCTTCCTATTCTGCACCTTCCTTTTTTCTTCACTATGTAATAGAGATGATTTCCTTATTGGTCATACTTTATTTTTTCAGATGCAGAGATTACCTGATACTTCTGTCATGATGTTTGACCACTTTTCTATTAACAGACTTTCTGTTTTGTGCTGTTAGGAAGAATGCTCTGATGAAAGACCTTACACATTTGCTATTTTGCTGGTGTGTGAATATATCTCTAAGATAAATTTCTGGAAATTGAATTTCTGGATTAGAATTTCTGTACACTACAATTTTTAGAGACACTGGTAGATTGGCCTGCATAGGAACTGTACCATTTCCACATGCTCACCAGTAGTGAATATCCTCATATCATTCCCACCGGTTATTTTCACATTTTAGAACTTTTGACACTATGTTACGTTAAAAATGGCATCTCAATGTGGTTTTAATTTTTGCTTCTCTGAAAAAGTGGGCATCTTTTATTTTCAATTTGTATTTCAGTTTTACTTCTTTTCCTGTAAACTGTATTCATATCCTTTGGCCCATTTTTCCAGTGGGTTGTTGGCTTTTATAGCAATTAGTGATTTGTAGGAGTATTTTATATATAAATAAGCTCTTTATTTTTGATACGAGATTCAAAAATTTTTTCCTGTTTATCATTTGCCTTTTGACTTTTCTTCTTTTCTTGTCTTTTTTTTTTTGGTCATTGAAGTTTTTAAAACTTTTTCCTTAGACTGATCTTTGGCTTCTGGATTTTGTGTGAGTTAGAAAGGTCTTTCCCACACTCAGGTTATAAATTTCATGGTATTTTAATGCTTTCAGGTGTAGCCCTATTGAAGTCTGGAGTTACGTCCCCACAGGGGTGCTGCTGGGCATTGCCTTAGGTGGTAGACTATTTCTGGCCTTGGGTCTGATTTCATGGGTCTCCTCAGCCTTTTAGGAAATCTGGGTCACTGCTAGAACCAGATCAAGTTAATCTCACATCCTCCATAAAGTGGTGCTTTACAGGGAAAGGAAATAAGGGTAGGACATTGGATGATCTTCTGGCTCTTATCCCATCTTTCAGCAACCTTTATTGCAAGAGATAAACTCTAGTAGAAGAGGTTTTTGTCCCCTGTGTGCTCCGGGAGTTAGTGGTTGGGTGACAGAACCCCTTTGCTGGTCTCCAGGGAAGGGAAACCAAACTTCAAGGGCCATTTCCTTCCATTGGTCATCTGTGCAAATCCCACTTAGGTTGCATCTCCAGCGGGACAGGCTCCCTGGATCTCTGGAATCTAAAACGGTCCTGTCACAATGAGGGGAACTGGGGAGATTCGTCCACATTTCAGAGCACAGGAGCCCTGTGGATTTCGTTTGGATTGAAGTGCTAGTCAGTCAGTGTCTGTCTCCACTAAGACTTGCATTTTCAAAATGGGTATGAAAAACATCTGCTTAGCATAACTGTCCCCCCTCTTAGGAATAAGTAAGCCCGAAGAAGGACGGCCTGCTGGGAGTGTGACCGGAAATGACATCACCGCCCCTCCGAACAAGGAGCTCCCACCAAGCCCAGAGAAGAAAACAAAGGTAGGTGCGGGAATGCTGGGCTCTCTTCTGCCACTATCATTTTTTAAAACTGTATCTTCCACTACTATTGCTTGGATCATGAATGGAATTTCTTTTTTCTGAGCTATTAGTAGGTCCTTCTCCAATTTTGGACCTTCTTAGAACATATTTTATATCCATATTTTACCACAGTAGCCTAACTCAACCCTTAAAATCTCTACCCTGACCCCATTATCTTGAATATGTGTAGAAATATTCTGTAGAGGGTGTTTCTGCTTCTCTTAACAACAACAATAAAGGGATTTGCAAAACTATTAGGAAATAGATTCTGCAAGCTGCATTCATGAAAAGGGAACACAGAATTTTAAGGTGGATCAAGGCTTCAGACACTTACTGGTACTTAATGCAGAGTACAAATGCCACACTTCAGTGTGGCCCTGAAATGATGCCAATGTTGCCCATCACGGTAAAATAATAACAGCTTAATCACCTGCTGGTGACTTATTTTCCTAGAACTATTATAGCAGCCACCAAAAGCTACTTAATTGTTTAAGCCTGTCACTGAATTTAAGTCTTCAGGTGCCAAACTGCTAGAATTTGTGACACTGACATTAGGAATGAATTCCCAGTTTTCTTTCTCTCATGGTTTCTTTCCACTATTTACCAAGCTCAGAAGAACGGAATGCTGCTTTTTAGTTGCATAGATCCTCATTGCTTATAATTTTACTTTGAATTGTGCAATTCATACTTCTTTTTAATTTGTTTTTATTTTTGTTTGTGTGTTTGATGTTGGCCTTAAAAAAAAAAAAAAAAAACAACAAATCAACTTAAAGCCTTTGGCCACTACTCAACCTGCAAAGACTTCAACATCGAAAGCCAAAACTCAGCCCACTCCTCTCCCCAAGCAGCCGGCTCCCGCCACCTTTGGTGGGTCGAATAAAAAACCCATGAGCCTTGCTGCAGGCCTAGTGCCGGCTGCCCCGCCCAAACGCCCTGCCGCCACCACTGCCAGGCCTTCCACCTTACCTTCAAAAGACGCAAAACCTAAGGTAAGTGGCCATCTAAGCACCATGCCAGGGAAAAGTTCTCCTCTCTGAGTGTCCAGTCGCTCTCATTGCTCCCAGACAGTGGAATCAAGCTGTTGGAATTGGGGGAAGAGGGGAAAGGCGACTTGAAAATCATTTGGGGCCCATGATGCAGCCATAACATGAAAGGCTTTCAGACCTTGTACCTTTCCCTGCCCCTGCCTGCAGGCAACACTGCATCTGCTGGGGGGCATGGCGGGGGGGGGTCTTTTCTCCCAACTCCTCCCTACTCTTCATGCATTTGAACGCTTATTAGCCAATTTGTCCCACTCCACACACTATCACATATGCCTTTTTGGTATAATTCTCTCATCAAATTCCTGAAATTCAGTTCTTGTCTTTCTCTTTAATCCTCCTACAAAAGTGAGTTTTACCCATTACTTTTTTGGATAAGCTTTTATAGCTGATCTCTGTAGGTTCCAACATCATGTGACATCTTCCTTTGCTTTTGACTTTGGGCCCACTCTCACCAAGCTCCCTCTGCACTTTCCAGTTTTTCAGGTCACCCACATTATTGCCTAGAAATCAGTCAATTTGGAGCAGCAGTGGCTTCACAGGATTGTTCTAGAAGGGCAGGTGGAGTCTGTGGCTGTCTTCCTTAACATCTTGCTTAATTTGAGAAGGGCCTTTTGGTCAGCTTGGTGTTATTCCTTAAACTCATGGTGGGAAACAGTTTCCCATGTTAAAATGTTAGTGTATTGGGGCGCCTGGGTGACTCAGTCGGTTAAGCATCTAACTTTGGCTCAGGTCATGATCTCACGGTTTGTGAATTTGAGTTCCGCCATGGGCTCTGTGCTGGCAGCTCAGAGCTTGGAGCCTGCTTTGGATTCTGTGTCTCCCTCTCTCTCTGCCCCACCCCCGTCACACTCTGTCTGTATCTCTCTCAAAAATAAATAAACGTTCTTAAAAAAAAATGTTAGCATATAGATCTAATATTGTAAAGAAAATTGGTAAAACCTAGGAATTATAGAATAGGTTGGAACCTTGGTCAAGACTGAGAAATCATGTCATGGACTAAGAATGATAAAGTCTCATAAAGCTTTCTAACCCTCATTTACCCAGTTGACTGCTTTTCTTGAATGTTAGAAGACAATTTATTTGCATAAGAGGACAGAGGGAAAGGTGCCTGGGTGGCTCCGTTGGTTAGTGTCTGGCTCTTGATTCTGGCTCTCACAGTCTGTGGGTTTGAGCCCGGCATCTGGCTCTGCACTGACAGTGGGGAGCCTGCTTGGGATTCTCTCGCTTCCTCTCTGTCTGCCCCCTCTCCTGCTTGTACTCTTCTGTCAAAATAAAATTTTAACATTGAAAAAATAAAAAATAAACATTAAAAAGAGAGAGCAGAGGGAAGGTGACTAGAGCCATGACACAACAGATCCTGGGGCAGACGGGTTGGGGGTGGGGCCGGTATATAGTGAAATTTCACTCTGCAGTAATCATAAAAATGAAGTGTAGTATACTGTAGTATACTGGTTTCTTTATGTCTTTTAACTCCTTCAGTCCTCTCTCTCAACAACCTATAAGTGGATATTCACGTTCTCATTTTATGGCTCAGTGATATAACCTTCCTAAGGTCCAGTGCTAGTAAGTGGCAGAGCTACTATTTGAACTTGGGTCTGACTCCAGCACTGATACTCAAGGCCTCTGTCAACACTGTTCTTTCTTGGCTGTATAGCTTTTATTTTTTCTGTACAGCTTCTATTTTTTATTTATTGATTTTTAAAGTTTACTTATTTTGAGAGAAAGAGGGTGCAACTGGGAGAGGGGCAGAGAGAGAGAGAGAGAGAGAGGGAGGGAACAGAGAGAGAATCTCAAGCTGGCTCCATGGTGTCAGCACAGAGCCCAGGATAGGGCTTGATCTCACCAACTATGAAATCATGACCTGAGGTGAAACCAAGAGTTGGATGCTTAACTCACTGACCCATTCAGGTGCCTCTTGTGGCCATACAGCTTTTAGACAGCATTTTGAGACACAGCTGATCTGAAAAGGTGATCTGCATTATAATTACTACTTTATTTTTTAAATTAAAAAAAGCAGCAGATAAAAATATTTGAAGAGATGGATAAAAACTAAAGTCTTAAGAAATTCATTTTTATCTTTATTTTGGTAGAATATTATAGAAGCAAGAAAAGGGGAAAAAACTCAGAAAAAATAAGTAGATCTAGGATTCTGGTAGAGAAGAAAATAAGAATTGAGAAACAGCAGAATAAAGGCAGTTATGAAAGCAGACTCATTCTGTAGCTTGCTGAAGCTAAGAGCCTGGCAGCTCAAGACTGTCACGCTTCTAAGAGCGTTCAACCCCTAATAACCCTTTTTCCAACTTATTTTTATCACTGTTATTTTCACTAGCAAAAGAAGACCCTACTAGATTATTCTGAATCATAGTCATAATATTGAGAATTTGAAGGAGACCTTCAATTCCTCAGAGGGAGGAAACCCCTCTGCACAAGATCCACAAGACATTCCGAACAGAGCCACTAGCTGAACAGCTCTGACTCCAGCCTGAGGGCTTCCTGTACCATACTTCAGGGACTTTGTTTGTAAAGTGTCCATTACCCCACATTTTCAAAGTTAGGCTTTAACTGGATGCCAGCCCTTAATTTCTGAGCTTCTCCTAAGCTGATTTTCCATGAAGCAGCTGGTCTCCACCAACATACTGCCCTGTGTGGCCATTTCTCTTGGAGCCAAAGAGTTGGATCCACTGTGTCTGTGACTTGGCTTTCTCTCTTGAGTAACTTGGTACTTCTGCTTATTGAAAAAGAGTGTGTTCTTCTCCTATTCCTGTAGAAACCAGGCTAAATTGATTCCCTTCCCTTCCTTAGTAGCAAGGCCATGCCCCACTTCCACGGAAAAGGAATGACAGTGGCCCAGATGCCAAGCATCTGCACTTGAGAGAATTTTCCGTTTTGCTGTCAGCCATAGCCGACATCAGTGCTTCTCATTCTCTGGTGTTCAGGCCTGTGCCCTCCGCCTGCCCCCTTCTCGTCGTCTCTGTGCTCTGGTCCCCACAGATCCTCTGGTCCTGACCTCCTTTATCCAGATGAGGAAATAAAGCCCATAGAGGTTCTGTGATTTTCTCAGAAACACACTGTGAGTTGGGGGCCTGACTGGGGTTGGAGCTCAGATTTCGGATCTGACTCGTTAGGCCAATGTTCTCTCCATCCACTGCCCTATCCTGCTCAGCACTCCCTGGGTACATCTTAGCCAAGAGTGACTGAATTTGCTTAAACATAATTTTTAATTTTTTTTGTGTTTATGTATGTATACTTTATGTCTTTAGTGGGTCATTAATTACTGACGTATTTAATGTGTTAAATACATTCAGTCCTGTGGCAGACTTCCATTTGTGATGTGGTATACTTGTCTGGCCTGTTCATTCTCATGGTTCAGTTGGATTGAGATAGTTAGACTCCCCCATTTCCTGACTCCACCTGGCCCAGCACCCTACATGGCCAGCTCTCACTTTGTCTGAAGGACTTAGATCTCAGCAGTAAAAATTTTCCTACCAATAAGCGCCAAATCCATAGTACCCCTGTTTTCTGATGTCCTTTAACATGACTTCCTGGGGCTCTTCGACCTGTGCCTCTTATTCCCACTTCCTGTTACCAGCCTGTTGCAGAGGCGAAGATTCCTGAGAAGCGGGCCTCCCCATCCAAGCCAGCCTCTGCCCCAGCCCCCAAGCCTGGCGCCAAGAGCACCCAGACCGTTCCAAAAGCCACAGCAGCTGCCACTCCTGCCTCAGCTGGGCCAAGCAGCAGGAGCCCCCCGACGCCTGTGCCCAAGAGGCCCACCAGTGAGTACCGTCACCCTCCCCTCCCACGGGAACCAGCGGGGACACAGGTGGGGGCCTTGGCCTTGCCCCAGCTGGCAGCACAGAGAGCTGTGTGTGTCTGTGCACCAGTCCTCAGTGGGGAACACTGGCACGTGGACCCTTGATCTTCACTTGAGGTTTGCAAGTATGTCTATTCAGAAAACTCTTGAGTGAGAGGGATTCTCATGAATTCCCAGGCAGGATTACTATTCCTTTCTTAGTAACTTCACAGCACTCAGCACACTGTGGTCATGGGCTTACATGATAGGAAGTCAGTCGTTCAGTTCCACAGGCATGTACTGGTAACCCACTTCCGAGCCATGTGGAAAGCACTGTCAAGACTGTAGAAAAAGAGTAAGATACAGCGCGTGGACTTGTGTGCTCCATAAGGGCACAGTCTTTACCTGGCTGTCTAACTTACTCCTAATGTATCCCGAGACGAGCACAGCCTATGGCCCAAAGGGGACATTTAGTAATTGTTGAATGAATGAGTGAATCTCAGTACTGGATGAGCCATTCACTAAGTCACTTTATTAAACATTAAATGGTAAAAAGTGTGTGTTTGTGCAGCCATCAAGACTGAGGGAAAGCCTGCAGACATGAAGAAGACGGCTACGAAGTCTGCACCAGGTGACATCCATCCCCCACCTCCTAGGACCCTAATTTAAACCCCTACCTCTTTGTGGCTTCCAGACTCCCTTTTGCTCTCTCCCTGCTGAGCCCCTGTCATCTCTCACTCCTTTGCAGCTGACTTGAGTCGCCCTAAGAGCACCTCCACCACTCTGGTGAAGAAGAACACCACTGTCCCCGGGGCAGCCCCAGCAGCAGGGGTGGCCCCCGGCCGAGCCAAGGCCACACCCACCCCTCCTCGGCCCTCTGGGACTCCTTCCTCGGACAAGAAGCCCACGTCAGCCAAGCCCAGCTCCTCTGCACCGAAGCTGAACCGCCTGTCCACCAATGCTTCCACCCCTGATCTGAAGAACGTCCGCTCCAAGGTTGGCTCCACAGAAAACATCAAGCATCAGCCTGGAGGAGGCCGGGTAAGTCCTGGAGCTTGTGGTCCTCAGCATGCTAGCCCTTGCTTCCTTCCCTGCCACGCCGCACCGCTGGGCCCACCGAAGCAGAAGGGCTGTCATGACGTCGGGTTCAGTGTCATGGACTTGCAGCCTGGGCTCCATGTCTGGCAGCAGGCTGTCTTCTCCCATCTCCGTCAGGGGGGCTCCTGGTGTGTATTTTGGGGTTTAGGCTTATGTTTTTGTTTGGAGGCGAAAGAGTTCTTCTACTTAACAGAACAGACAGGGGAGGCCTGTCAGCCGCGCTGACTGTGCTCCCCACCCCAGCACTGTGAGCCTTAGGACCTGGCCCATGGTGGTGGTGGTGGTGGGGAGAGGCAGGTCTGCCTGAAAGAAGATAGAGCGCCTCCTTGTGGTCAGGATGCCTTGCCACTCAGGCCTCCTGCTATCCTCAGAAGGGCTGAGTGCTTCCTATCAGAAGGGAGAGTGCTGTTGAGGGCAGGGTGCTTCACTCTTAAGGATTTTCTGTTTACATCCACCGCTGAATTGTCAGCTGTTAGCAGGGATGGGAGGTGGTGTAGGAAAAGGTGGGGGCAAAAGTCCCAGTTTCAGTCCATGGAGCAGTGACCTCATTTCCTATGTGATTCTCTAGCACTTAAACCACCACACCTCCCACTCAGGGTAGGATCCTTAAAATGCTTCAACGCAGAGGCTTTAGAACATTGAACAGGGCCCAGAATGAGGCACAATCTTGGTACTGTTGGAAGACACTGATGGGAAACTGGGATTAGTCTGGAATAAGGGCCTAAGAGTTGCTTTTACTAAGAGGCTGTGGCTCTGGTGTATGCAGATGGTGTGACCATCTCTCCCTTCCTGTGCTCTTCTTATGCTTTCCTTGGGCAAAAATTGCAGGAGGACTTGGTGGGGAGTTGAGTGACTCTGCCTGGTGATCCAGTGATTTTCTGTTCCAATGTTCCTGAGTGGTGTGGCACTTTCCCTCATCAGAAGTGGCTCCTGTAACTACAGCAGCTTGCTTGGGGCAGGGACATTTGAGTGGGGGAGCACTGTAATTGGAAAACACACACTCAGAAGAGAAGTCACTAACTTAGCCCTCCTTCCAAGCCTTCTCTCCGTGAATGGTGTCTTGATCTCTTCCTCATGTCTCAAGACTTTGGTCTGCAGCTCCTCCCTCTGGCTGGTCTGCCCTGGGAAATGGTTTTTTCCTAGGAGCAAGGGTGACCTGCTTCTGCATGGTGGCCTGGCCTGGATTTGAGTCTCCTACAGCTTTCTTCCCTTCTTGGCATTTGGGCTCTTACCCTCTCGGTTTGAAATTTGCCCTCCCTTTATCTCCATCCAGGCCAAAATAGAGAAAAAAACAGAGGCAGCTGCTACAGCTCGAAAGCCTGAACCCAATGCAGTCACTAAAACAGCCGGTCCAATTGCGAGTGCGCAGAAACCAACTGCTGGGAAAGTGAGTTTTATTTAGACTTTTACCTCTTGAAGGTGAAAGATGATAAACTGTTTCTTCCAGCCTGAGTCACTTTCCCTCCTATTGCACTTTTTTCCTGTCCTTAACCAGTTTCTATTTCACCCCCTCATTCCCTCCTCTCTGTTTGATGACTTAGCCATCAGAAAAAAGTTTTCTGTTAGCCTTGACAGGTAACAGATTTGGGAGCCCATTACCTTATGGGGAATATTTATTCAGCTGGATAAAATGGATCCAAAAACTTTAAGCCACTTCCTTCATACTGACCTTGATGTAAAACCCACCCGTTTTTGTGTGCAAACACACACGGCATCCAGGTTCTTCCTCAGTGAGACATGGGATCGGTTACTCTGCAGTGCCTGGAACCCTGGAGCCCTGGTGCTTGTAACTGAGCTAGGACCATTTCATAACATGCGGTGTATAGAGATGTCTTCATTTACCCTGGTTTCCCCTGTCACCTCCTCACTGAAAGTTTGGGTGCTCATTCCCATTGGAAACCCACTAAGCCTGGGGATTGCACACCACCTACAGGGCGCAGGTAAGCAGGAACTCAGGGTTCTTTCCTCATGCCTCCACGCCCCGGAAGCAGGCCTCTCCTGCCTTCTGTGCGAACCTTCTTCCCTTAGCTATGGCACGTAGGTCATCTCTCCATCCAGGGACTGCGGAGAAGCCTTAACCTCCAGCCCTTAGGGACCAGGATGGACAGTCTCAGTCCAAGGAATTTGTACCTTCGGTGAGGCTTCCGGGTGACTCCTGGAGGTCCTGGTGGTCTCTGATTCAGAGCAGGGTTTCACTGGGAAGCAGTTTGCTAACCAGTTATTCATCACTGACATTTTAAAGAAGGCACGAAACAGTGAGGTGTTTGGGCTGGAATTGCTCAGGGTGGATTTCTCTGTTCAGTGGAAAGCTCTTCAGCTTGGGGCCTGCTTCATTTGTGAAAGGCTCTGTAGCGAAGGAAGGAAGGAAGCTGGCAACTGTTTCTCCTTGGGAAGGCTCAGAAAGAATTCTTTGTTCCAGCCCTCAGAGCCTGGGCCTTTGTGTGGCTGCATTCCAGGGGGAGCCATTCATAAACACGACAGTGTGCCTGTGCATCATTGCAGCCCCACTTGGAGCCGGTTCTCTCTGCGCACAAAACTCACAGGGCACAGGACTGGGCATCTGGAGGATGGAAGAGGTGTTATACCCTTGAGTTGAAAAAAAATGTAGACCAGAAACTCATCTGGTCCCGTGCTTTCTCGAGCCCTGAGACGCAATGGAGTGTGGAGCTGCCAAAGCTGAGGCCCGTGCTCCCCCTGGCGTCCGGATTCTGCATGGCAGCTCCAGCGGCCTCTGGCCCATCTGCATTTATAACTGAACTAGGATGTCCCTTCCTTCCTGTTAGCATCAGGTCTGTGCCCTGTGAGCCAGCTGCCCTAGCAGCACTTCTCTGAGCTGCCATTGCCTCTCAGAGTGGGTCTGGCTGCCACAGTTCCCAGCCTCAGATTTAAGGCAAGTGCCAAGCTTCAGTGAACACCAGTCCGGATGAGCAGGATCCTTGCAGAGAGGAGTCCCAGGACACTGTGTGCCTCAGCTCTCAGTGGGGTCGGGGGGGTGGGGGAGGTGTGGACGCCTGAGCGCACATCCAGGGGCCTGCTGGTGGCTGGGCCTTGTACTCCACCGCCCGTCCCCAGAGAGCAGTGATGAGGCCCGCAGAGCCCTTTTGCAACATCTGCTTCTGTGCTTGTGTTGTTCGTTAGTGTCTTCACTCCCTGTCCTGCTCCGTCAGACTCCGTCCCCTGTGCTTTTCCATAGCTGCTCTGCTGCAGGCGGGGGCGGACTTGTAACCGCACTCTGTGTCGGTCATTGTGATCACGTGTGGACTCACTGCCTGCCCTGTGTCAGTTCTAACCAGCCCTCTCCCTTTGTGTTGTTTTTTTTTCTGTTCTCTAACACTCCAGGTCCAGATAGTCTCCAAAAAAGTGAGCTACAGCCATATTCAGTCCAAGTGTGGTTCCAAGGACAATATTAAGCATGTCCCTGGAGGTGGTAATGTAAGTATGAGATCTGGACAGCTGGTGTCTGAGCCGTAGCCCCGTGGGGCACCGGGGAGAGGGCCACCTGCGCTCCCAGGACCACGGCAGCCTGGCCCGAAGCTTTCTTCCAGACACAGGCCAGCCAAGTGAGGGGAGGCCTCAGCACTCCAGTGTGTTAGGACCGGCTGTTTCTGGGGAACCCCTGACCAACACCCCTTGGCACCTTTTCACCTCTCTTTCCCTTCTGCTCTCTGTCCCCCACTTTCCCCTGTTCTGAGTCCTTCCTCCTCTTACTCCCTCAGCCCCTCCTTTTCTTCTCGTCCCCTTCCTCCTTCCATCTGGACAACCTTTTATCCCGCTGCCAGCCCTACACTCTGTGTTGGGGGCATGGTGACTCCAGCTAACAGGCCCTGGTCTAACGTTAGAGAACAGCCTCTTCACCTTCCACGTGTCCCGGTGACAGTACGCAGGCAGGTGGGACCCCAGCACGCGCCAGAGGTGTGTTACAGGGCCACCGGGTGCAGCCTCTGCCTTCAAGGCTTCTCGCCTGCTTCTCTCCCCACGCCAGAGTGACAGAGCCCGTCCTGCTCTCTCCAGGCTTCATTCAGTTCCTTCTCCTTACTGTCCTGAACTGGGCTGAGTGCTGCTCTGCTCACCCTTCTCATTTTCAGGCTCTGTCCCTCCTGTCTCCTCAGTGGCCATGCCATCCTACCTGTGGCTTACAAATACTCCCCCTGCCCGGCTGTCCTGTTGTGAGGAATCAGCCTCAGGGCAGCCCTGTCTTGCCCCACACAGAAGGCCCCTTCTTGCACCTCCGTCCCGGTCACTTCACACCACTGGCTCTTCTAACACGGGCAGAAAACTCACCCTTGACACACAAGTGGGGTGTATTGGGCCGGCCTGGTAGCTGCCCACACGTTGGCCAGCCTGGTGTGCGATGAGCTGAAGTGGGTGAAGCGTTTAAAGAAAGTATCTGGTTAAGGTGATAAAGATCCAGCTAATGAGGGCCCCAGCTAGGTGCCGGCCTCAGCCTTTCCTTTCAGGCTTTTGGCCTAGATGAGAACAGGAGGTGAGCAGAGACTCTGAAGGAATTGGTCATTGTGTGTGTGACTCAGAAATGCATTGATGTATGGTGTGCAGTTGTATGTACAAGCTAGGAAAATAGACACCTATTTTTTTTCAAAGTTTGTTTTGAGACAGAGAGAGAGGGAGAAAGAGAATCCCAAGCAGGCTCCACAGTGTCCTCGCAGAGCCCAACACGGGACCCCAACTCCCAAACCGTCAGATCATGACCTGAACCGAAACCAAGAGTTGGACACTTAACAGACTAACCCCCCGGGTGCCCCAAAATAGACATCATTTATCCATCACTTACAGTCTTAGCACACTGCCTACATGTGACTTCCAACAAGATTTTTTTTAAGCATTTTAGGGGCACCTGGGTGGCTCAGTCGGTTAAGCGTCCGACTTCAGCTCAGATCATGATCTCACGGTTCGTGCGTTCGAGCCCCGTGTTGGGCTCTGTGCTGACAGCTCAGAGCCTGGAAGCTGCTTCAGATTCTGTGTCTCCCTCTCTCTCTGACCCTCCCCTGCTCATGGTGTCTCTATCTCTCTCTCTCAAAAAAAAAAAAAAAAAAAAGAGAGATCCTGAACTTGTTCAATTCTCTAAGCACAAATGTCCTTGCATGTGTAGGTCTAAATCTCCCAAATTCATTTGGCAGCACAGTGTTTTTAAGCATAGAATATAGTGATAGGACAGCAACTAGAGCTCATGAGAAATAGACTTGTATTAACAGAAATCATAAGAAAAAAAAAAAGCATTTTATCGTAGGAGGCCTCCTTAAACAGCCTCGCATTAGGAAGTCTGCCTATGAGCAGCATCTCCAGGTGGGGGGATGAGGGTAAACAGCCTTGACGGAGGCACCGAACTCGCTTCCCTCAGCACCTCCGTAAACCCACCACCGATAAACACGCGGCTGAGAAAGAACGGGCGGGCTGGCTAGGGTAGAACAGCGTCACATGTCACCCGCAGACCCCATCCCCTCCCGTATGGAGATTCTGAAGTTACCACCCAAATGACAGGCTGGAGCAGGATGCCAGTTAGTGCTGCCCAGCGCCCCCATATACATACAAATGTCCCCTTTGTTGAGAGCCAGGAGGACATCAGGCAGGGCAGGGGATGTAGCAGATTTTCCCCCAGTTTAAAATTTTGTGACAATTTTTCTTCCATTCCACCCCTGTGAGGGGGGAATACATGCACGTCATGGGTTCTGAAACCTGGGGGCAGTGCCATCTCAATGGCACGCGCTGCTGTCCGCAGCAGGCTGCGGGTCCTCACGGGCCAGCGGGGCGGATTGCAGGAAGGGCTGGAGCAAGGTGCCAGACTCGCCGGGGCTGGTGTGTAGCCACAGGACCACAGGGACGGGCGTGGCTTCTGCTGGCTGTCATCCTTCACCAGGGAGAGGACATTTGAGAAACACGTCAGAGGCCAGAGAAGCAGCACGTGGAGGCCCGTGGCCGGGGGAGGGCAGGACGGGGAGGATTGTTTGGCAGTTACTGCGGATTCTCTACATACCAGCCTCGGGAGGCAGAGCAACGTCTCGGAGGTGGTGGGTCAAGTAAGGGGAACACAGTTCGGCTTTTTAAAACATTTAATTGCAGGGATTTTTCAAATACATACAAAAGTAGAAAAAGATCCTACAACGTACCCAGCTTCATTTATTATCCTTGTGGCCAATCGTTGTTTTTAATTTTATTTATTTATTCTGCGTGATTTCTACACCCAAGTGGGACTCGAACTCACAACCCCCGATATCAAGAGTCACAGGTTCAGGGGCACCTGGGTGGCTTAGTCGGTTAAGCGTCCGGCTTTCGCTTAGGTCATGATCTCGCGGTTCGTGGGTTCGAGCCCCGCATCGGGCTCTGTGCTGACTGCCAGCTCAGAGCCTGGAGCCTGTTCCAGAGTCTGTGACTCCCTCTCTGTCTGACCCTCCCCTGCTCACGCTGTCTCTCTCTCTCTCTCTCCTAGAAATAAAAAAAAAAGTCACAGGCTCCACCGACGGAGCCAGCCAGGCACCCCTCCTTGTGGCCAGTCTTATCTTCTGCGTGTTCCCACCCTGATTGTTTTGAAACCAGTCCTAGATACGTCATTCATCGTAAAAAGTTGATTTGTAACTTTAAAATAACTCTGTAATGTACATGTGTGTGTAAAACCCCTACTGACATGTTAAACACGTTTGCTTATTTGAATCAGAATACAAGTAAGGGCCATAAGTTGTGGTTGGTTGGTTTCTTTTACTCTACAAGCTCCCTTCAATTTTTGTTTGTAGCAGCATTTTGTAAATGAGTAAAGCAAGTGGTTTGTCCTAGAATCTGGGTTCTGCTGTTATATCCCCATGGTTTGGTTTAGTATATTCCTTTGTCCCTCGATACCCTTTAAATTGATTTAGGTTTGACCCCCCCGCCCCCCGCCCCCAGCTTTTTGCAAGACTTTCATAGGTAGTGGTGGTGGTTCTGTCAGGAGGCATATCGTGTTTCGCTGTCTGGTCCTCTCTGTCTCCCCCTCACCCCTTGGCCAGCGCCTAGACCCACGTGTTAAGTAGGGGCGGACTGTGGCGGGACTCATTCTCCCATTCTGTCCTCACTTACTGGCTGGGATGCATCTGCAAAGCAGAGTCTCCCCCTCGCCAGCTGTTCCTACCCGAGGGCCCGGCAGGAGGCAGAGAAGCCGTGGCTTCAGTTGCAGGACAGCCTCAGGAAATGTGCGGGCTCCAGGCCCTGGCAGGTGACCCCTGGAGCCCCTCCAGGCGTCTCAGGATGGCACGAGATGAGCTTGCCGCCGTTGCTGCAGGACACGTGTCTTGGCCTCAGTAGCTGGCAGATGTTTGTTTGGGGAAAAGACTGCCCCGTGTTCCTGTTTGGAGAGAATCGCGGCCTGGTTGGAAACGTGAGACAAAGTGGAGGCGTCGGGTTGAGACGATAGGTACTTTGTAAGCGATTACTGAACACGGAAGCGGTAGCGTCCTGCTGGTGCTGATGTCCCTTCGCAGGGTGGCATGAAGTCGAGGGGAGTGGAGCGAGAGCCTTTGAAGAAGGTGACCTTTGACCTAAGCTTTGAAGGATGGGGAGGAGCATGCAGTGGGCTTGCTCGGCTAGGGAATGGTATGAGCAGAGTTCTAGAAACAAGTGAGGATGGATCAGGCAGGCTGATGATTACGGGAAGTTACTCTGTGCCAGTCCCTGGGCTGTGAGTGGACACAGACATCACGTGTAGCCTCTCGCAGTACAACAGAAACCATATCCCCTGACACCGGAGAAAGGAAGACGGGGTCCTAGAAGGTAGCCATTGGATGGCATTGTGATGAAACCCCGCCTGCTGGCAGGGCCACCTTAAAAGTAGGGCCAAGTAGAGGACACCCAGACCAGCCTCCAACCCCAATGGGATTCATTTGGATTAAAGGCCATTCATCCTTTTGATTGCTCACCAGATGTGGGCCGAAGGGCAGGTCTGTGAAAGGCCTCATGGAGCCTGTAGTCCTGCACGGCCGCTGCAGGTGCGGAGCTCGGGCTGCCGGGTGGGCACTGCAAACACACCACCGCGCTGGGCACGTGGTGTGGAGGCTCAGTGCCCTTCATAACGAGCAGAGCAACCAGAACTGGGCCTCTATCATGTATAAATGAGCAGAATTTTGTTGATGGTGGGTTTTCCTTTTTTTTAACTTTTTATTTGCATTTATTTTATGCAGAATTTACTCCCAGGCCATACGTTTTTGTTCCCTCAGTCTCTCTTGAGATATCTTCCTTTTTTTTTTTTTTTTTTTTTTCTGTGCAACTTCCTCTTCTGGTTTAGGAATAATCTGTTCTTTTTCAGTAAGGATCACCTTGCCGTGGCAATCTGACCACGAGCCCTGTAAGTTCTATGCCGTGTCTGGGGGCTTTGTCCACCTGGATGTGTTCAGTGACCAGGGAACCTACATCTAAACCCATAAGTTCAGCAGTACTCTCTGCATTTTTAAACATGCGCAGTAAATATTACGCACTCTCTTTGGGGCACCGACACAGTGTCCAGCCCCGCTGGTAGGCTTGGGCACATCACCACCTCCACTGTTGTAGTGACAGAATGGCACACGTTGCTTCTACAAAGTGACATCATTCAGATACTTTGTGGCGTTTCAAATACTTGGCACATTCTTGATGGCCTGGGCAGTGTTTCATATGTGTTCTTAAAGTGAAGACGAAGAGTTGAAGAGTTGAACCTGTTGTGATTTTGTAGGGTTTTCTGGGTCAAGTAAATAGCGAACTGTTTTCAGAAATCATCTTCAGCCACTCACGGGAGGAGCACCGTACTGTTTTTAATGGGAATGACCAGGGCTGGGGAGGGTAAGGGGACAAACACCCAAGCTCCCTGGTGGGTGTCCGTTGTCACATTTCTGGAAGACCGACCTCATGCTTCAAGAACCTTAAAACAGCCCAAACCTTTGACCCGATAACTGAAGTTCTGGGCATCTTGCTTGAGAGGTCATCAGAATTGCCATGACTTCTGTTCACAAACATATTTATTGCTGCCGTGGTTTTAATGGTGAAAAATTAGGGGGAGAAAAAAAAGCAAACCCTAAATGTTCTGTATCAGGCATAGGTTAGACAGAATGGATTATTATGTGGCCCCTTCTTAACATTTCTCAACTTTTGTGGGGAAAATGCTTGTCATGTGAATTAATAAGCAGGAATACAAAATCACAGACACATATATAGAAATCTGTGCTGTCAGCCATGGAGGGGAAAATGCACTAAAACGAACTAAGAGGCAAACACCAAAACAACATTCCAGGTTATCTTTGGGCCAGGAGTTGATGGGTGAGATTTCAGGTAGAAGAAAAGGACATTTCAGGAGATGGGGCTCCAGAGAAATGGGAGAAGATCTGCCTGGCAGGTGCCCGGACAGGGTGGGGAACATTGTGGAGCATGTGGGAACATTGGTTTGGTCCGGCGGGAGTTGAGTTCAGAAGCTACGGGGGTGACAGGATGGATGAAGGGCTCATTTACGCACTTGGAGAGGAGAGCCTGACCTTGAACACCCTGAGGTAGGGCCTTACACAGGGAGAGAAGAAACTTGAATGTGGAGGTTATAAAGGGAACACAGGTCTGGCCCTGAGATCACCCTCTCTCTGAGGCACTAATGTTTTGTGGTTTATTTCTCAGGTTCAGATTCAGAATAAGAAGGTGGACATCTCTAAAGTCTCCTCCAAGTGTGGGTCCAAGGCTAACATCAAGCACAAACCTGGTGAGTGCTGTCCCCTGCTTCCCCCAGTGTGCCTGGGCTGGGCCTGCCCCCTGTGCTTTAGTTAGTCCATAAGAATTCCTGGAGACACCCCAGGGGACAGCAGCGGAAGCCATGCCCGTCCGGGAGGGGGACCCGGGCGCCTACCTCTCAGGCGCACCTGAGGAGCTGGTGGTAAAGGCTGCCGTCTGCACCCCGTGAGCACCGGGAGCAGCTGGACTCGGGATAGCGGGCCTTCCCAGGCAGCAGGGCGCCAGCCGCGAGCCCCCGCAGGACAGTGCTGCCCAGGCCTCGGTGGGGGTCTTGCTGCTGGGGCCGTGCGCCCCCGCCTCGCCTGCCACACCAGCGGCCCGCGTGTCCTGGTTCTGGGCGACGGCAGACCCAAGCTAGCGCACTTCCGCTGCAGCAGCAGGCACAGGGCTGGCAGAGCTGGCTCCTCGGAGGTCGGGCGCCAGGGGCCACTTGAGAAGGCGAGGAACTCTGGGCAGAATGCGTTCTGTTTAAGAGAAGAGGGTCAGAACAGTTTGGGGCTGAACTCAGCTTCATCTCCCCCATTATCTGGAAAACCCACTGTTGGGCGATGCCGCCTTCCCCGGTGCCGCTGGCTGACGTGAGGCCAGGCGTTTCGGTGGTGGGGAGGGGTGGGCAGGGGAGGAGGACAGCTGGCCAGCTTGGCACAAAGTTGGGTGCGCTGGTTTGTGACGCGGGCACTCCGGAGGAGTGGGCCTGTGTGAGCATTGTGGCCCCACACCCTGTGGCTGTGAGCTCGGAACCAGCCTTGCCCTTGTGCGCAGGCCACCTTCCCTCCCCAGCCGCCCGAGCGCACTGGGCCCTGACGGACAGGGCGTTTGCCGCTGCAAGGAAGCCGGGCGCCCTGTGCCACCCGCTCAGTGGGCTGTGACCTTACCTAGAGAATCCGAAGCAGACACTGTCTCGGCACCTTTAGACGTGTGGCTGGAGGCTGTGCTGCGGGCCTGCGGTGGGGCTGAGGGTGTCTTTCTTCTCTGTGGAGGTGCTCCTGCTGGCCGGTTGCAGACTATCAGCCTGACTTCGAGAAGGCTAGCCCTGCTTGATAAGCATGTCCAATTGTCCTTTCCTCCTCTGTGCTTGGGGCCATTGGGAGCGGGCCCCACGTTCCCCATTTCTGTGTTGGCACGTGGCCAGTCCTTGGCCCAGCTAGGACTCCTGGTCCAGCCGCCTGGCTTTGCCTGTGTGACTGGTTCTATTTTGGTATCAGGTGGAGGAGACGTCAAGATTGAAAGTCAGAAGTTGAACTTCAAGGAGAAGGCCCAGGCGAAGGTGGGATCCCTCGATAATGTGGGCCATCTGCCTGCAGGAGGTGCCGTGAAGGTAGTGAGTGGGTCAGCAGGGGGACATGGCTGGGGAAGGGTGGGGAGGGTTATGCAGCAGGAGTTTGGGTCCCAGGTACTGGGCACCTGTCACCGCCCCTCAGTATCTTCAGGAATCTTGTGTCACCCACACCATTGTGTTCTCCCAGTGTCCTTCATCAGTCCTGAGTGAGGCAGGAGAGGTAAAGAGGCCCCAGCGCAGCTGCTTCTCACCTGTCCAACTGGAGATAGAACCTCTCCTGACAGCCATGGCCCTCCTCACTTTCTGAGCCCGTCTCAGCCATTTCCAAGGGGACTGTGGGCTGGGGCACGGACCCCCACAAGGCATGGTTCTCCCCAGCTACCTCACGAGAGGGGGTGTGGGTCCAGGCTCCATGCCGGGCTCCATTCTGGGCCCGGGAGCAGGATAGCATATTTGCAGCTCCCGGTGACACCTGCCTGTGGTGAAACTGCTGTGGCCGGGGCTCAGGTGGGCAGGACTTCCCACCCTTGGGGCTGGCTGGGCCTCTCCTCCCTTCCCTCGCTCCCTCCTTCCCTCCCTCCCTCCTTCCACGGCACTGTGAGATCTTTTGTGTGCCAAGATGCTGTCTGTCCTTCTTTCCATGTTGTTGGGTGTTTGCGGGGGGACACGGGGTGGCACCTTGGAGGCTTCCGAGCATGACCACAGCTGCACCTGCTCAGGGGAAGGTGAGAGAGGGAGAGGGCACCAGAGCAGCAGTGGGGGCCTTCGCTCCTGCATCCGATGCCCAGCCGAGCCTCTGTCCCCTCTTCCGCCAGTGCTCTGGTTCAAGGCCTGACTGGCTTCTGTGAACGTGTGGGGTCCTGGCTCTGTCACACGTTCTCAGTTCATGCCTCCACACCGTTGAGCTGCTCCCCAGTCTGTCCTCGGAGGGGGCGGTGGGGAGGAGCGCTAACTCAGGTGTAGGTGCTAGTCCAAAGCCACATGGCAAGTATGTGCAGACCAGGGTTTACACCTGCGCCTTTCTGACCCCACATCTTGTGTTCTTTTCTTTGTTCACGTCATCTCCCTTAATTATTTTCTGAAATTGTTTTTCTAATACAGAGCCCTCCTTCACTCTTCTGATTGGAAATCACTATAGTCTTCCATTGCCACCTTTGGGGTGTTCCAGGGCTCCGGTGGCCTCCAACTGGCCTTCACCCTTCTGTCCACCCCACCCTCCTCCTGTGAAGCCCTGCAGGCCCCAGAGTCTCCCTGGGTCACCCCTCCCTGGACCCCTTCCTCCCTCCCCTGTGTCCCCAGGCTCTGGAAGCGTGTCCCGCACAGAAGCGGTTTTGGGGTCCGGGGATGGGTGGATGAATGGGCCGGGCTGCCCCACGAGCTCCCAAGAGAGCCCCTTTAGGACGCGTTCTGTGGCAGGTGTGGTCTGGGATTCACTGGGTCGGAGGTGGTGAGCCGCGCCCCTCGGGAACTGACTCCCAGCTCCTAGAGCTCCCTAACCGGCCTGCAGCGCCCCTGCTTCCTGACCGACTCCAGACCCGCTGTCTAGAGATCGTCCCCAGGGTTTTCGCCAGCGATCAGACATCATGGCTGTTTGGTGTTGGCCTTGTAGAGGAGCCCGCACCTGTCCCCTCAGAAAGACTGCATGAAACTGTGCACTTCACAGAGGAGTCCCCCCGGGGTGTGTCACTAGCCAGACTGCATGCTGGGCCCGGGGCTGTGTTCTTGCCCTACACCGGCCACCCAAGCCAGGGATCCTCTCAGGCAGGGGAGGGGTGGGGAGTACATGGTCCAGAGTCTCCAGATGACTGTTCCTAAATCCAGTGGGGGGGGGCAGGGAGGGGTTGTGTGTGAAACCCACCATCACCCATCCCACCTCCCCTCCCACCTCCTCCCCGACTGACCCTGCCCTGTCTCCCCCACTGTTTCATTGTAGACTGAGGGCGGTGGCAGCGAGGCCCCTCCGTGTCCGGGCCCCCCCGCTGGGGAGGAGCTGTCCAGCCCTGAGGCAGCGCCTGAAGCTGGCGCCCCCACTTCAGCCAGTGGCCTCAGTGGCCACCCCACCCTGGCAGGGGGTGGTGACCAAAGGGAGGCCCAGACCTTGGACAGCCAGATCCAGGAGACAAGTAAGTGGCTGGGCTTGGCCTGAGGGCCAGCCGGGGGCCCCGCCACTGGCTGCGAATTGAAACTCCTTTTTTTTTTTGACTGGAGTGTGGCCTAAATTTTAACCAAACAACCTTTTATTTTCCAGGCATCTAATGATGACATTCTGGTCTCGTCTTCCGTCCCCTGTGTTCCCCCTCTTGTGTCCCTTGTTTCCCCCTCCCCTTCCCTCCTCCCGTGTCACTGCAGATTGAGACCTACAGGCTGACGTTCCGGGCAAACGCCAGGGCTCGCACCGACCACGGGGCTGACATTGTTTCCCGTCCCCCCCACTTCCCTGGCGGCCCCAGCTCAGGCACCCGGGCCCTTGGCTCCCTCACCCGGGCTGCTCTATAGACCCCACACCGCTTGGGTGCTGGGCAGTCCTCCGGGCCCCCGCCCCTTCCCCCTGCCTTGCTCGCCCAGGGCAGCAGCAGGCGTCCCTCCCCTCCCCCCCCCCACTTCCTCCAGTCCCTGCCCTGGGCCCAGCTCCTTGCTTCTTTCCTGTCCCATCATTGTGCACTGCTCTGCAGATGAGGTTGGGAGGTGAATGGGGTGGGGAGGCCAACTTGGGATCTTGTGGGATCTAGGAGGGGGATCCAGACTCCAACCTCGTCTTTGGGTTTTCCGGACCAAACCCAAGAGAAACTGACATACCTGCCCTCCTTGCCGGCTCCACCTGGAGGGAAGAGTGAAAGCGGATGGCCACGTGGTGGCAGGGTGCTGCCTGCGTCCCCTGGAGCCCGCTAAGCCGCCGCCTCTCCCCTTGACCCCACAGTAGTGCTCAACACGCAGGTTGGGCCAGGTGCCTCTTGCTGCCCTGCCCCAGGCTAGTTAGGGGTTGGTTCTGCCTGTGCCCGCTGCTTCCCGTACCTGCCTAGCTGCCTGGCTGCTGCCACACTTCCCTTTCTTGTTTTATCCTTTTTTTTTAAATAACCTAAAAACTGGTAGAGGAGTTTTGCAGGTTGAAGCCATGTTTAAATGAAAGTTCTCAGTAGGTGTTAAAGGAAATAGGGAGGGGAGAGATCCTTAAGCCTCCAGCCGGGAGGTCAGGCATCAGGGGGCTGCCATGGCCTGGGCAGCTTGGGGCCCCAGAGAAGTGTGGGCCGGGCGGGGGAGATGCAGGGGCTGTGCCTGGTGAGCACAGGGCACACTAGGGGCTGGTCAGAGCGTGGACTGGTGGTTCTGGTATTTTGTGTGTATGCTGCTTTTCTTTTCTAACCAAGAGGCTGGTTTTGGCATCTCTGTCTCATTCCCTGGGATCTAGTGGGAGATACAAGGTCAGGGCTGGAGAAACAGGGAAGGGCTGTGGAGGTCAAAATCCTCCAGGCTTGCAGGCCTGTGACACTAGAGCCCTCAGTTACTGGGGAGCCCCAGATGTCCAGAACTCATGTGGATGACAGGGAATCAGGTATGGAAATTTAAAAATAAAAGCATGAGACAGGCCACCTCCCTTACCTTACAGCCTGGCCGGAGAGTGGGGAGAGGTGAGGCCAGCCTGTGGAGGGGTGTCCCAGCCAGGGCCGGTCTTGGGATGGCTGCAATGATGAGAAATCCCGGGAATTGTATTGACACGAAGATTCTTATTGCACTTGTATTTTTTTTTTTGTATTAAAGTTTGCATGGTTTCTAATAAAGGATTAAAATGTAACAGTTTGTAGTGAAATGGCCGGGAGTCTCCCAGGGCTTCTCCTCCGGAAGAGCATTTTCTGCAGTGCAGACTTGCCCCCGAGGAGGTGGCCACAGACTCGGCCCCTCGCCCTCCTGCCGCTGCTCCCGGTGACCCTTGGAGCTGAGAAGGTAGGGGCTCTTGACTTAGGTTCAGGTTTGATCTCCACGTAGAGGGAGGGCCTCAGGGCCAGCAGGTTCTCCCACTTCTGAGGTAGCATTTTCCTTGGGGAGATTTGATGCCACATCCCCAGCTCCCCAAGCACATACCCGGGGGGGGGGGGATGGGGGGGGCTGTGGAGAACGTGTTCCCCAAGCCAAAGACGGAAGAACTCTGTGCCAAGGACATCAGGGCACCCATGCTTTGTCAGCAGGAGGAAGTGGCAGATGAAGCCGTAGACAGCACAGGGTCTGAAGGGACCTGTGCCCTCCTCCTCGCGTTAGCTGCAGGCCCACACGGATGCGGAGGCTGCCAACTGGCTCTGGGTCTGAGGGTAGGGGTGGGAGAGGTGACCCTAGGAGAGCACGCTCTAGGTGGGCCGGAATGGTCAATTTTCTGACGGGTGGGGCTCATCCCAGCTCCCCTGAAGTGTCCCCCAAGCCAGAGAAACTGAGAAGGCTGCCCTGACAGCTGGGGACCAGAGGCCGCTGTGCGCTGTGTACTACCTGCAGCCATTTGGGGGTGCGACGTTTCTGTACTTCCGGTTTGCCTATGGCTTAGCCACTGCCCGTGTCAATCTGTGATTCTGTTGTACCGATTTCAAGAGTAAATAAAGCTCGTGATGTCCCACCACGCAGGCCCTGTATCTTGTGTATGGCCTGGTTGGCCTCCACTAGCCCGTCACCTTGCATCCGACTTATGTGCACCGTGCAGTCTTGACGACCGTAGCCTCTCATCTGTGAATTTGTGGATGTGACCGAGGGAAAGTCCTAGCTTGTGGCAGGGCTGACACACGACCCAAGACCCCTTGAGGGTTAAGTAAGGTTCAAGTGCCGTTAGTTAGCTGGCTGTGGAACTTCGCCCCCAAGTCGGCTTCGGGCTGGAAGGTGGCCACCAGATTCCACAAGGACACATGTTGTGCACGTACCACTGGCCCAGAGAGGGAGACCTGGGTGAGTGCGTGCACAGCACCTGCTGTCCCAAGCTGCAAGGGCAGGGACGTTGCCAACAGGCTGCCTGCCATGTGGGCGCAGGAGCAGCTGTAGGACTGGGTGACCCCTGCGACGCAGGCCCCACACCAGTTAAGCCCCTCCCTCCCCTGCGACCTGGGGCCGCAATAAGCAGGAGCTTGGGAACCTCAGCAGGCAGCGCAGGATGCTGGGGCCCTGAGAGAGGAGCCCCCAACGGAGAGCAATGCTCACAAGGGATAAATAGAACTTTATTTTAAATAAACATTTGCACTCTGTACACAGCCCCCGCGGACACGGGGCTCAGTCGTCGGCTGTCTTGCGCACGTCAAAGCTGCCACAGGGCCCACGCAGCAGCTCCGCCAGCAGGGCGAGCAGCTGCCCGTGCTCCTGCTGGACGCCCGGCGGAAGTGCGGCTAGCTCACTGCGCAGGCTCCGCTCCACCATGCGGCCCAGGGCCCGGCGCAGCTCCCTCAGCAGCCGCACAGTGCGGGAGTCCCCCTCCAGCCTCAGAAGGTCACTGTCACTCAGGGAGATGGTGGCCCGGCGTCCATCATCTGGGGGAGGGAGGCGGCGGCAGAGGGCAGGGGTGAGGCCAGGCCCCAGTGGATACAGCCTTAAAGGGGGTGGCGGGTAGGGGGTTGGGGTGCCAGCACCCACCACGTATGTGCACGTCCCCATCTGTCAGCAGCAGCACGGCCAGCGGGTGCACCTGGGAGGAGTCCCGGACGAAGACACTGCCGTTGGACTTGACGGCCATGAAGTATGTCAGCCATCGGCTCCGAAGCCGCGTGGCCTCCCTGGGGAACACAGGGCTGGGTGAGGCTGCCCTCCAGGGGAGCACACCCACTGCTCCTCCCCAGCCCTGCCTGCCTCCCACCTGTTAATGGTCGACTTGTGCAGCAAGATGTTGCCAGATTTGGTCCTGTATGTGACGCTGTTAGGCTTGAACTTGCCCTGCCGGGTCACCTTGCCCTGCCTCACCTGCAAGGATGAAGAAAAAGATGGAGCGACTGAGCAAGAAGCTGAGGATGGGCGAGGAGGCCGGGGCCCGCCGGGCCCGCCCCGAGGCAGCACCTGGATGAGGTTGGGGTAGAGGCCGGCCATCAGCACGCCCTTCACCAGCTCCTCCTCCTCACTGTACTCGTTGCACTGGGCAGAAGCCAGGGTGCAGTCCGAGGGCTTTCCCACCAGGAAAGCCTCATAAATGTTCTCTGAGAACTGCTTGATGAGTCCTGGGGAGTTGGGGGCGGGTTAGCCTGCGGCCCCCAAAGCCACGAGGCTGGGGGACGACACGCTCATAGCGCCTCAGCCATGGGGGATGGGCCGGGCGGGGCTGGAGCTGGGGCGAAGCCCACTGACCGTGGATGAAGCGCAGGCTGGGTGCGTACAGCAGGTTCTCCTCCAGGTAGTTCTCCCGGGAGCTGCGGTCCTGCCAGCGCAACACCTCCTCCCAGCCGGCCACTGCCCGCACGAAGGCCAGGTGGTCGCTGCCACTGTCGTGGCTCAACAGCGCCTTCACCTAGGAGGGGGTGGGAGGGGGCGCTAGGGTCACAGGGGGAGGGCCCGCGGTGGCTGCCTCGGGACAGAAGGTGGGGGCGGCGAGGGGAGGAGGAAGAGAGGGCCACGGGACAGGGCTGGGTCTGACCTTGTCCACCTCCGCCCGGTTCTGCAGGCTACTGCTGAAGGGGTCCCGGGTGAGGCAGGAAACGACCACGAGCAGCGGGTGCAAGCAGCGGAAGATGGCAGCCAGCACTATGGCTTTGGCCAGCCGGGGGTCGGTGGAGATGTGGGCCAGGCGCTGCCCCAGGGTGGTCAGGTACTCCCGCTGGTCCAGCACTCCTGCAACAGCCGGCATCAGAATCGCCCACGAGAGTCACGCTGCGACCCCTGCCCGGCTGGCCCTGCCATGCTCACCGATCTCCTGGAGCAAGATCACAGCCTCGTCCACTGCCTTGATGTTCGGACTGTCCACAGCCTTAGAAAGGAACTCCACTGCCTACGGCAAGAACCAGCCAAAGCCCACCGTGAGCCCGGATCCTGCCCGCGCCTGCCTGTGCCCAGCCTGCGCCCAGCCCCGCGTCTGGCGCACCGTCTTCTCGGGCATGTGGATTTTGGCTTGTAGCACCAGGTTCTCGAGGGGCGTGCGCAGAATCTCTGGCACTTGGAAAGGGACCATTTTCTCCAGCCGGCTCCGTGGGAATAGGTGGTAGGCAAAGCCTGACTGGCAGCGGCCCGCCCGGCCCCGGCGCTGGATCACATTCGCTCGTGACACCCACACAGTCTCCAAGCAGGACACCTGAGGGAGGGGGGTAGGTGAGTGGTGACACAGACACCAACGGGCCTTCCTCAGTGCTCCCCCACGTCTGGTCTTCAACCTCCCTTAACCCCTCAATGCCCCCCTCACAACAGGGACACCGAGAGCCCATGAGTGTGGCCTCCTCCAGACACAGAGCAGATCCAAGGCTGATCTGGGTTGGGGGGCCACCTCGGAACTTGTTCTTCCCCCAGGGGCTGGCTAGGTCCAGGAGATGAGTGCCACCTTGGTCTTAAGGTCATAGCGTTCCTCCTTGTGCAGACCACTGTCCACCACGTGCACAATGTCATTGACTGTAATTGAGGTCTCCGCGATATTGGTGGCCAAGACGATCTTGCGCACCCCAACTGGTGGCTGCTGGAATATGGCCTTCTGGTCCATCATGGGGATGTTGGAGTGCACTGGTGGGCGGCAAGAACACGCTGGTTATGGGCACTGCTCCTGCCCCCTGTGCTGAGGGCACAGGGCAAGGATTTTGACCCCTTTTTAATGAAACTGGGGCCCAGATGAAGAATACGCCCAGTATAAGTGGAAAAGCCAACAAAATTAGGGCAGGCTGGTCACAAACCCAGGCCCCTCACATCCCAGTTCGGTAAGTCCCCAGGACACAGGGCAAGGCTGGTGTGTGGGGGCCAGGATGCATACTGTCTCTCACCTGGCAGGATGAGGTACTTGCTCTCGTGCATGCCCAGGGCCTCCTGGAGGCGTTGCTGCACTCCTTTGATCTCCTGCCACCCAGGCAGGAAGCAGAGGATCCCACCTGTAAAGGGGCCCTGCAGGCATGAGCTGTCACTCTCCAGCAGGTGGAGGTCAGGGTGGGGCCGGGGCAGAGGGGAAAGCACCCACCTGGTTCCCCTCGGGCATCGATGTGCAGAACCAGGTCTGTCACAAGGTCCAAGTCGAGTGCACATTCATCCTCAGACTAGATTGGGGGAGGAGAAGCCATGGTCACAGCCCCAGGGAAGGACACTGTGACAGTGAGGCCCAGGCACTCACCCGGTCACCACCAACCCTCACCACACCCTTGCCCAGAAGCTCCTTACCATGCCCCTCCCCTGCCCATCATTCTATTTTCTATCAAGGAAACTGAAGCTCAAAAGCATTCACTCACCCTAGGCCACCAAGTCATAGGGACAGGGAGGAGGGGAATCCAGAGGGAAAGCCGGGGAAGGCTGGGGCAGGCATGTCCCCTCACCTCGTGGTGCCGGTGCCGGTGTGGGTACTGGTGCTTCCCCAGCTTGGCCAGAATGTCCTCCAGGTAGTGCTCCTTGACAGGGTACATGAAGCCTGGCACCTTGATGACAGGGCAGCCACCAAAGTAGCGGGAGAAGCGCTCATTATCACCCGTGGCGCTCATAAGCACCAGCCGCAGGGCCGGGTTGAGCCGCTGCAGGCCCTTGAGCAGAATCAGCAGGAAGTCTGTATTCACGTCCCGCTCGTGGACCTCGTCCACGATGACATGGCTCACGCCCTCGAGGCTGGGATTGCTCTGCAGCTTCCGCAGCAGGATGCCCACAGTGCAGAAGAGCAGGGCCCCGCCTCGGGCAGGGGGCTTACTTTCCAACCGCACCTGGAAGCCCACGTTCCGTCGCAGTGAGGGGCCCAGTTCGTGGCTGACCCGCTGTGCCACCGACACAGCGGAGATGCGGCGCGGCTGGGTGATTATCACATTGCAGCGGGCACCGCGGCCCTCGGTCACGTAGCGCTCCAGCAGCAGCTGGGGGATGCGTGTGGTCTTTCCACAGCCTGTGTCCCCAGAGATGACCACCACTGGGTGCTGCTCAATGGCATTGAGGATCGTGTCCCGGTGCGGGTCCACAGGGAGTTGGGGGGCCTCCTGCCAGACTGGCCCTCGCCGCCGCCACAGCTCTAGCAAGTTCTGGCTCAGACGGACCTCCTCTGCTTCTGACAGGGGCACGTAGGGCTTGCCTGTGATAGGGTCACTCAGGGGCCCCGAGTCCTTGCCCAAGGGCAAGATGTCATCACTCTGCAGCCGGAGTTCTGGGGAGATCCATGAACTGTCCACAGGGTACTGCGGGATGGGAGAAGCAAGCAACATGCTGAGACAGATACCTTCTCTCTCACTCACTCACGAGCCTTGTCACATGATTCACCCAGGGCAGAGGCCATGGCCTGGCCCACCCGGCCGGGGGACTCCGTACACAGCTGCCCGAGGACTACTGTGGCAAGACTGGGCTACTCACGGCAAGGGTGCTCCCACACTCCAACCTCCACGGGGAAAACGGGAGTAGTTCCCACCGGTTGCAGGTGGAGGCTTTCAGTGCAAAGAAGACAGAGGCGGGCAGGGGGATGGGGTGGGGAAGGGTTCTCCTGTTTCTCTTACATGGTTCAGGAAGGTTTCTATCTTGCGGAGGATGGGCTCAGGCACCTGGATGGTACACGGCCGGCGCTGGGTCTCACCCAGCTCACGCAAGGAGGCCAGGTTATACATGGCGTGGGTGAGCGGCTCATTGTTGCGGTCCACCAGGCCCAGGCTCTGCAAGGGGGGACACTACAGCTTGACCTATGCCCCTGCCTCCCCAGAACAGGCCCAGACAGGCTCAGGAGCCTGAGGAATTGTGCAGAGCAACCTCTTTTCTAAGAGATTTTGCTTTTTAGTGGATGTTGTACAGAAGAAAGCAATTAGGAACCAGGAAAATGTAAATCTTCACCCCGTCCCAAAATTTAACTAGTTAAAATCAGTTTAAGAAAAGCAAGACCTGACCTGCCCGAGAAGAATACCCCTCAAAGTTCTTGAGCAGCTGGGGGGTCCACAACAGCCCAATCTCGCCTCTATGAATTCCCAACACAGACATCTCAGCCAGGCAGGCCAAGCCCTTAATGACCCCATTGCGATCTCACGAGCACCCACTGTGTTCACTGCCTCCAAAGCACACCCTGCCTCCCACACCCCCTACCCGAGACCTTTCTGGTCTGGCTGCTTCCCCACCCTGTCTCCACATGGTACCGTTCCATCTGTGACCCCATTACACAAATGTACGTGGGATTTCTTAGAAATGTCTACTCCTACAACTCTATAAACACTGTGTCTTATTTCTCTACGTGTCCAAAGACACCCCATCAGACAGAAAACAGGCATCCCAACCCCTCAGGCAAAAACCAGTCCTTTCTCCCGAGCCTCAGGTTTCCATCACCTAGAACAGCAGAATTCTACTCACCCTCTGAAGCTCAGATTGAAACTGCCTCCTTCAAGGCTGCCCCCGCAGGGCCTGACCCCTTTCCTCTGGACTGGCAGGTCTCAAGAACAAGGATCTAGCCCCTGGACCAGCAAGGCCACCTCGCTCCGGGAGAGACTGCCAATTTCCCAGGCCTGCGAGTTCACCTATGGCCTTTGACAAGCGGCCAGCAGGTGGGAACACCGCTGCCAGCCGGGAGCCGGCTCCTTCCCGCGACAGGGTTGTCTCGTGCCAAGAGCCTCCTGATCCATAGTACCTGTGTCTATCAAGTTAAAATTCAGACCTCTGCAAACTTCCACCGATTAGTCTGTTTGGTCTCCTGAACCACAGGCAGCTGCATCTCTCCCTTGAGCAGCCGGGGGCTCCTATTCTCTGGGTTCTCGTTCCCTCTCACCATCAGCGGTGTCGAAAATGGGGTTCTTAGAGCCAAACACGCACCAACGGTGTATTTGACCAGAGAAAGCAGGGCCTCCTTGCTCTTTTCCTCTGCAAACTAGACCTGTACTGGGGCGCCTCGGTGGCTCAGTCAGGTAAGCATCCGACTTTAGCTCAGGTCATGATCTTCCAAGTTTGGGAGTTTGAGCCCCGCATGAGGTTCTGTGCTGACAGCCCAGAGCCTGAGACCTACTTTGGATTCTGTGTCACCCTCCCTCTCTGCACCTCCCCCATTCACACTGTCTCTCTCAAAAATAAACATTAAAAAAAAATAAAAACATAAAACAAATTAAAGCTATACTGATGTGGCCTCAGATCCCCCACTTCTCCAGCAGGCACGGCAGCACTGGCTCCCATCGCTGGACACAGCTGGCCTCTGGGGCCCCTCTGAGGGAACTGCCCGCTGGAGGCCACACTGTGCACACCTTGGGGTTAAATGAATCTTTAATATCCATCCCAGATAAACGTCTTATTACGTGTTTCGGCCACAAAGCCCAGGTAACCAAGATCTCTCTAGATACCCGGTCTGCCACTCAGCACAGCACCAATTCGTCCCGCTTTCTGCCGTTCACAGTAACAGCCACGTCCCCTCCTGGCTTCACCCAACTTTGGGCAACAACACCAAAAAGGCTGCACTTGCAGGCTAAGCACCTTCTGAGAGAGTGAGGAATCCCTGGAAACAGCAGTCATGAGGCCTGACAAGCAAGGCTTGGACACCAGATACCGTCATGCCTGGCCAAAGGCCTGATGTGGTGGGTTTCATTTCCCGGAGACTTAGGCCAACTGACCACGGGCAGGGGAGCTCTAATACGTCCCATGCCTCACACCACAGACCCTCCTTGGGCTCACCTTCAGTTTCTTGCAGGCCAGGGCTGCTGCCTTATTCTCAGCCTCCGCTTTGCGGCGCCCTTTGGCGACAAAGGTCATAGGACAGGGCCAAAGCAGAGTGAGGGTGGAGAGCTTGGTCTTGGTGCCCACAGTATGGAACTGCATGAGGTTCTGCACGGAAGGTGAGAGAGATGGTTACGGAAAGACAGAGAATGCATCTTCAGAATGCTAAGGAACCCAGTCGTGGAATTAACCTCATCTGCCACGTGAGATGGGCTAATGTACAGGCAAAAGGAAGCCCCCTAGGGCTGCAGTTCCCTAGGCCGGGGCTGGCTTCTCTGGCCACGCTGTGGTTTCACGGCAGAAGACAGCAGCCTCTGAGGAGTGCCGCCTCCCACCCTCCTAGCCTAGTGTGCTCTCAGCACCTTCGAACACAACAGGGATGGTGGCAGCTGTGAGATGAGCCGTCAGCATTAGCTGAACCAGGCATGTCCTGGGGGTGCGTGAAGGCCTTACCCCTGGAGAGAAGCTGTGCTTACTGAAGCCCTGAGACCAGCCACAGAAATAAAATTTATGCCTCAGCAAGACAGCGCCACCCATACCCAACTCCTGCCAGCCACCCTGGACCAAGCTTGGCTCTCTGGCTCCCGCAGCACCAACCCATCCGAGCTCCCACACCGACGTGTATTCCGTCCCAGCTGCTTCACACTCTTCACAGGCCAAGGACCGGACCCCCGATGGGCCTAGGTGCAGGCTGAGGGTACATGTGGCCACCGTCACACACACCTGTAGCTTCCCTCCTACCTGGCCCCAGGGAGAACCAAGCCAGCTCCCCACCCACACGCACTTCAGGAGACCCAACTCACCTTAGCTGTGGAGGACGACGTTGCTATCTGAATCACTTTGGCCAGAAGGTTCTTGGGAAGTGGAAACTGGGTCAGAGCCCTAATAGCACTGTCGTCGTCTGTCATTTCAAAGGAACCCCCCCTGGGAGGACCAAAAGTTTAGGTGAAAAAGCTCTGTCTCTTCCTGGACCAATTTCCCCTGAGGCCCTGAGGCCCAGGGGATTAGGACACCGCGGTGGTGCAGCAGGCAGCGAGGAGGCATGGAAAAGACGACAGGCCGGGTGTCTTCGCTCAGCCTGTGATCCTCTCAAACACACAGCAGGACTGATGCTCCCTCAGTTTCCCCAAACAGATACATGAGGGCAGGGGCCCAGGGACAGGCAGAGTAGTGGCTGGGCTTCAGAGGGACCCAAGTGGAGCTGGACGCAGGGTCCATGCTGCTGTTTTGCACAAGCCCAGCCACACTGTACAAGACGGGGCTCCCCACGAACGGCAGACATACTGATGAACAACGGGACTCGCAGGCTGAGGTGTAGCGGGGGCCCTCCCATCTCGGAGGAGGCTCCCAGGGAACATCTACCATCCCCACGTCAAGGTCCAGCCAGCTGCCCAGCATCCCCCCCATCCAGCTCTACCTCGAGTCCCTGAGTGGGGTGTGGGAGTCCTGCTGGGCCATGGACAGGAAGTCGGTGACATCAATGGTCCCCTCTTCTAGCTCTTCCTCCTCATCCTCCTCTTCCTCCCGGCCCAAGGAGCGGGACAGGCCCCCAGGTCCCCCTGGCCGGATGCTCTCAGGATTCAGCTGCCGCCAGGAAGTAGGTGGCATGGTGGGTTCTGGGCGCCACCAGCTGTCAGCCGGAGAGCCAAAGCGATCAGCTAGCACACGGTATTTGGCTGCATCAAACAGCTCATTTCGGGGACCCAGCAGGCCCCAGCCCTGGGGTGGGAGGGAAAGGCATGTTGTGAGGGTCCATTCTCACACCTCAGTCTGAGCAGGACCTGCCGGACCTGCCCCCTTACACCAAAAGTCCCCTATGCAGGAGCCAAGCCTTTGCACCTGTCTGCCTGCTTCAGCGCCAAGTCCAGAACCAGACATCAAGAGGGCCCTTAACATGTCCATGAGGGCACCTGGGTGGCTCAGTGGATTAAGCATCTGACTCTTGATTTCGGCTCAGGTCATGATCTCACAGTTCGTGAGTTCAAGCCCTGAGTCAAACTCCATGCTATCAGTGTGGAGCCTGCTTAGGATTCTGTCCCTCCCTCTCTCTGCACCCCTCCTCCTTAAAATAAACAAACAAAAAAATCTAGCTCTGACATATGAAAATGACAAAGTAAGCTCTAACACCTATCACTCAAAAAAATGAAGGAAAAAAACCCCACAGGGAATGGGGAAGCAGATGCATTCACAAAGTGATCTAGAAGGCTCCAGTGAATACAGCAGTTAGGAAAAATGGAGCCGACACCACACAAAACAGATCTATCTCTGACACAAGAATCCTATGCTGAGAATGTATTCTAGAAATAACCCGGAATGCTTTTAAAGCCATTCACACAAAATCCATTATTTTGAATATTCATTCTTTTCTAGAGAGTCCCAAATAAAAAGTGCTGACTCTCTAGCACACGTGAAGCAACATGCTGGCTACCATGAGCACCATCGGGAGAGAGGAAACCTGGTCCCTGCTCCCAAGAAACAGAATCCACGAGGCAGAACAGAAATGCAGATGACCAGGGTCCAAGGAACCACAAAGTGAGAAGCTAGATGAACATAGTTAATAGAATGCCTGTCAGAGTCTGGACAAGCTTCTTGCATACTTGACGAGAGCACACTCGACGAGAGCACACTCAGTCTCTCGGCTGGCACCAAGCACAAGAGTGATGCTCGATGATCAGGTTCGGGGGAAAGGAAAGAGCCGAGGAACTGTGAGCATAGATACTGGGGAATGAAGAGGCTGTGAACTCCTGAGTACATAAAGGACTCATAACAACAAAAGCAATCCAACTAAACAATAGGCGAAGAACTTCACCAGACATTTCTGCAAAAAAAAGGTATACGAATGAGCCAACAGCACAAGGAAAGATGCAAATGCATTCTCAAAAACGACAGCTCTCTGCAGCACGGCGTAAAACAATACCTTCACACACACATCCTCAAAATCTGCTCCCTCCTGATCGAGGTACATTTGGGGGAAAAACTCCCCCAAAGAAGCAATTACTATTTTTTGACTGTGGAACCTAGTCTTCCACAAACTCATCATCAGCGTGGTCTCATGTGGCTCTTTAGGGCACCTGCAACATTTTTAACTTCATTGGGTCAAAAAAAGTGTATGAAAGTAGTCAAGCAGTCCCTTCTCCTCCCCCGACACATCTCAGGAGGAGGCTCCACTCGGCCTCAGTGCAGCTCCCTGTAATCTGTGGCTGTCCATTCCCCCCAGGAGAAGACGTACGAAGGCCATGGCGAGAGAATATGCTTATGGCGTCTGTGAGGAGCCGACAGACCACTCTTCTGACAGAGACGACGACTGGAGATGTGAAAAGGAAACGCTGCCTTCTGCTGCTTTCTGTCCTTCTGAGCTAACCTGTATGACACTTTACACACTGGGAAAACACAGTGTGTGGTTAACACAAATTTAAGAATTTACCTTAAAAAAAAGAGAGAGAAAGAGAGAAAAGATCCTTAACATCAGTATTCAATAGGGAAATACAAACCGACACCGTGAGATACCACCTTGCACAGTTGGGAAAACAGCAGTGTTGGTACAGATGAGGACAGACTGGAGCCCTCGTGCACTGCTAGTGCGAATGTGACGTTATGGTTGCTGTGGAAAGCAGTATGGCAATTCCGCTACCTATACTACCATACTACATGCCATACTCTACTACATACTACATGCCATACTCTACTACATACTACATACATACCACACTACCACATGATCCAGCAATTCTGTTCCTGGGAACTGAAAGCAGTGTCCCGAAGAGATTATCTGTACGCTCATGTTCACAGCAGCACTATCCACAACAGTCAAAAGGCAAAAACAACCGAAGTGGCCCTTCGATGGAGGAATGAATAAACAAAGTGTGGTATATCCATCCGATGGAGAATTAAACAGCCTTAAACAGGAGAATTCTGACACAGGCTGCATGGATGGCCTTGAGCACACTATGCTAATAAGCCAGGCACAAAGAGACAAATATTGTATGATTCCACTGGTGTGAGGATATGAAGTCTCTAAGACAGTGAAATTCACAGAAACAGGCAGTAGAATGGTGGCTGCCAGGGGCTGAGGGGGCGGGAAGTGGGGATTTGTTGTGTAATGGGTATGGAGTTTCAGTTTTACAAGGTGACAAAGCTCTGTGGAGATTGGTGGCACGAGGTTTAATACTATTGGAGTGTTCACTAAATAACAGTTCAGACATTACATTTTATACTTTGTGTAACGTTAGCACAATTCAACAAACATATATGCAAAAAAGAGGCTATGAGCTGAGCACAGGTCGGGAACTTGCTGCACAAAGGTTGTGACTTGCTGCACAAAGGCTGTGACTTGCTGCACAAAGGCTTACATCCAGAGAATTTCTCACCGTCGGCAGTAATGACATCTGGGGCTGGATAATTCTGTTGTGGGGGCCATGCTGTGCATCCCCGGCCTCATGCCAGTAGCACTCCTCTGGTTGTGGCCACCAAAAATGTCTCCAGACATTCCCAAATGTCCATGGCGGTCAAAACCCCCTCCCCGCAGGAGAGATTCCTGGAGGTGGAGCTGCTCAGAGAAATGGAGATGTCTGAGAAACTGGGCAATGAGTCTGGCTGAACCAGTAAGAGACGAGCTTTTCCCCTGGGAAGAAGGGGCAGAGAAAGAAGAGATGTTCACAGAGCGGGGAGTAACCTAGGAGCTGAGGAACTCATGCCCAGAACACTAGAGCAAGGCGAGGACCGAGAAAGGCTGGCCTGGCAGTGTTGCTCCAGTGGATCACCAATCGCCTGGTGACCACTGCTGTTTGTCAGGTAACGTGGGGAAAAGGCAACCAGCAAGCAGGACAAGGGCCACGACACTGCAGTGGGAAAAATGCAAGCCCTGGACACAGAGAGCTGTCTGCTTTCTGGAAACAATGGGAGCAGAGCCGAGGGGAGGGATCAGGACACTGAAGTGTGCGTGAAGCCCATGGAAAAGACTCAAGAGGAAGGATCCAAAAGTTAAGTGAAAGGACAGGAGAGAGGATGGAGAAGACACAGAAGGGGGACAGAGAAAAGAGAAGGGTGGTGCGGGGGCCTAGGCTAGGAAGAGGACTTTCCTTCTCAGATGCAGGAAGCAGTCAGGGATGGCGAAGGCCTGGGGTTTCAGTGGGACAAAATCTGAAGGAATACGTGTCCTATAGCTTTGTCCTCACTGGAGCAGAAACGAAGACCGAGGAGCCTGAGGAAGAGTCGAGGTTGGTGCAGCCACAAAAGGAGCCGTTCAGGGATGGACAGAATGGCTCACAGGCAGCGCTAAAAGTCTCGTTAAATACCAGGTAACCAAAAACCTGAAAGCAGCTCATCCCTGACCACCAGGAAGTGAGAGTAGCAACGACCATGCTTCCATTACAAGTAAGAAAGGACCGTGTGGGTGCAGCGAAAACACACCAAATAACGGGAACTACAGCTCTGGTGCTGCACAAAGGGAGTCTTTTTCATAAAGAGAACTTCTCCTCTGTTTTCTGAAAGCACAGAAAGTAGGTAACCGCAGAGGCGAAACACCAAAGCAAACCGGCAAGTGTTCCCTTGTCGGCTGCGCAGCAAGGAAGCATCTGTCAGCTTCCACCTACATGCACTTGGCACCAGAAAGACCATCAGAGCCGAGACAAGGAATTTCCCAGGGTGGAGGTCTGCCTGGCTTTTGTTAGGGAAGGGTCACCTTGAACAGCTGGCAGGCCGCGGCCGCAGCCTGTCGCTCAGCGTCGATCTTCTTGCTGCCATAGCCTTCCACCTCCACGCTCTTAGGCCACTTTATGTGGAGGGTGACTTTCTGGGAAAGAGAAGAGAGAATGAGGATGGTCGCCCTTCCAGACGGCAGAGCGGCTGCAAATCACATGGAGCACGAATGGCACAGCTGTGAGCCTGCGGGCAGCAGAGCCGAGTGCAGGCAGCACCCCACGCCCGCGGCTAACCCCCGTGAGGCTCTAACCTTCCCGTCCTCAAGCCGTTCATCCCACCTCAAGTTGTTTGGCTTCTTCAAAGTGCCATGTTCTAGCCAGAGAGCAAGGTGGGACCCATCTTTATTGTTAAAAATCTTCATTCAGAATGGTTTGCCTGCATGCTTCTGTGGGTCCCAGGACCTACAAGACTCTAGGAACAGGAATTTTTATCAACTCTAACCCTCTGTAGTCCCAGATAGTCAACAGGGGACCAAAACCAGGGATCGGTACGGGGCCTGTCACACACAAGATGAGAACAGAACTCCTCACCTCACTTGCCTTGAGTTACCTTTCTCTAAGCCAGGCTCTTTTTCAAACCTAGCTTTGCTTTGAGATTCTCTGCTGACTGTGTACGATTCACAAAACCCACTCTATGGCCTCCTTGACAGAGAAACCTGAGGGAGAAGAGTGCAGCCAGCCTCTTCCCTGAGAGTCAGACCAACATGTCTCCCAACCACCAGTGAGTTACCTTTTTCTTCGGTCCATTCGTGTGCACGTAGACCAGTTTGTCTTTTGCATGTGAGATGCCGAGGGCTCTTCCAATGACACTGTTGAGAAGGTTTTTGGGTTGTGGAAACTCTTTTAATAGGTCCCTAGAAGCTAAGAAAATAACAAAAGCATTATAGTTGTTTTTTCTTTTAAAAACTCCATGGGGTGTGTATCAGGACAACCCTGCGATGGATACTGAAGATGTTGGCTCATGACCCCAAACCTCCTAGGAGCATCTAGGAGGAGGAGGAATGGCTTCATGGTTTATAGGGGACCAGACCCACTCGCACAACCATTTCCTGAAGGACCAGTGAGCCATATACCATGGAGAACCAGCCAGCATCCTTTCCCCCACAAGCTCCTGATTTAATATATCAGCTACAGAAATCTAGGTGGCAACACACCACCCTTTTGTCCAGAGAAGGTACTGAACAACAACAAAAAAATCCACCACACAAACTGGAGATAAGACAATGCGATGCCCCTCCTAAAACAAAAGACACACAAAAGGGAGGGTTGGTCCCAACGTCTGAACACGAGGCCCCAGCCCTCAACTGTACCTCGGCATCCTGCAAAAGGCTTCTTAGAGCCAGATTATGTGTAGGGACATTGATCAGAGGTCTCCACAGTCAAGACTTCCTCCTAAGCTATTCCTCCCCCAAGTTTACTGGAGTCAAGTGGAGGCGGAATGCAGCAGGCATCATGAAAAGTACCTCACTTTTGTTTTTTTCGCTTGTACTTTGGATCAATCCCAGAGTACAAATGGGTGAGATGTCCAACTAGAGGCAGCTTGTGCCAGACACCAGGCTCAGCTGGGAGTGGCTAAAGACAGAAGGGGGTGGGGGGGGGGCGCCTGGGTGGCTCAGTCAGTTAAGCCTCCGACTTCAGCTCAAGTCATGATCTCACAGTTCAAGGGTTCGAGCTCCACATCAGGCTCTGTGCTGATAGCTCAGAGCCTGGAGACTGTTTCGGATTCTGTGTCTCCCTCTCTCTCTGACCTTCCCCTGCTCACACTGTCTCTCTCTTGAAAATAAATAAAAATTTAAAAAAAAAAATTTTTTTAATAGAAGTAAGAACCCCAAAGCACCACAGTGGCCCTTCCACAGATGTAGGGTCAGAGACTGGCAGAGGAGACAGGAAGCCTTCCCATTCTCCACCCAGTCTCTAGTGTTATATTCAGCTTTAAACCTGCTTCAAAAAGACATTTAGTTCACGTGCACCTGCATGCATCAGTCATAAATCACCTAGGGGCAGTTTTCAGAGCAACTGGCCACCCTGATCCTCATCAGGCGCTTAGGAATGGTGGTGATGTTGGGGAAGCCAGTGTATGTTGACAAAGCTCCTCCAGTAGTTCTGACATAATCCTATTCCTGAGCGGAGACAGTTTCCTTGGAGCAGATGACTGTGACAACTGGCCATGAGGGAGGATTCTGCCTGACACTGCATCCCTCTAAAGAACTTACAAAGCGACTGAAATTCAAGCAGTCAAGACTGCTATTTAAGCAGACTCAAAGGGGTTTGTTCCTAGACAGGCCCAAAGTTAAGAGGCCCACTAGGCCCCCAGGCACAATAACAGATGTGCACTGGTGCCCCCTCCGGCTCTACAGGGCGGGAGGAGGCTGGCTCTATCCGTCGCTGATAGTCAGGGATGCTCTCACCAGGCTCATTCCTGGGCTATTCAAGAGACACAGCGATGGGATACGTTCTGTCTCTATCTCGGGTCCTCAAGTACCAAGGGTATTTTGGGCTTTTCCACACTGGTGAGCGTGTGCTTACCCTCGGTGCTCTACCCTTGACCACCCTTTCGGGTGAGAGATGGACGTTCTCCTTTTTCCCCCACGCCCTCGAGGTCCCGCCCCTCTCACCTATTCCTGCCAGGTGCTGGCGCTCCAATGCCTGAACCTCCGCGCCGGGGGTCCACTTGGGCCTGTGCCACACTGAGTTTTACAACAGCAGCGCTGCAGCCCGCCAGCAGCCGGCGGTCTTGGCCCCTAGCGGAGAGGAGCCCCGGCCTGCCAGGCCCGACCCCGGCCCGCGCCCCAAGCTTTGCCAGCCCCGAGAGCCAAGGGCGTCGCAGCCCGACCGCCCCCGCCCTCACCGTTCACCATGCTTCCGTCACCTTCCCCGGGCCCGCTGGGGGCCGCCTCGGCCTCAGAGGCCTCTTTCGTGTGATCGGGGCGGGCGCAGCCTGACGACAGGCCGCGTGAACGTCCCTGTCTCCCGGCAGCGCGGGAACCCGGCGGTCGCAGGCGCGGAGAGACGCCGGCAGCCAGCGCCATGAACCTCCTGGCGGCCGCCATCGCGCTCCCGCCGGCCCCCGCGGGCCCGGAGCCCTGCAGAGATTGGGCGGGAGGGTGGGAGCAGCGGCCCGAACGCCCCCTGGCGGCGGGGAGGACCGGCGGAGGCGTTCCCGGAGCCCGCGCTCCCCGCCCACTCAGCCGGGTCTCCTGCGCCCCCGCTTTGTCACCTAGTGAACAGCCTGGGACCGCAGGCACCCAGCTGAATTCACTCCCTCGGCAAAGCCACACGCACAGGCTCGCTGTCTGAATCGGGGGGCAGGGAGACAGAAGGTGGCTTTTTGGGAAAATTTCTGGCCTTAGCTCAACGTCCATCCAAGGAAATGAACTCCAAGTTCCCTCTAGGTCCCACCCACTGCTCACAAATACCTCTCACGTGCCCTGGCAAACTGGCTTGCACTCCATATCCATGAGTGAGGATAACTGCGAAACCAGGGCACCCCCATCTCATTTAATGGCTTACAAAGTAACCCTGATGGAGAATCCGGATCCAGGACAGGCAAGACCTCTTGAACGTTAGGCTAGTTTTAATCCCAGGGCGGGAGTTAAAGGTAAAATAGACCAGACTTGGACAACGTGGCCAAAAACTGAGATGGTCCAGCAGTGAGTCTCATGCTGCTGTTTTTTTTTTTTTAATGTTTTATTTATTTCTAGGAGAGAGAGAGACAGCGTGAGCAGGGGAGGGTCAGAGAGAGAGGGAGTCACAGACTGGAACAGGCTCCAGGCTCTGAGCTGGCAGTCAGCACAGAGCCCGATGTGGGGCTCGAACCCACGAACCGCGAGATCATGACCTAAGCGAAAGTCGGACGCTTAACCGACTAAGCCACCCAGCCGCCCCATCAAGCTGCTGTTTTTTACTTGTTTGAAAGCCAAATGGGATTTATTTCCAAACTACAATGCCTGGGTTCTAGCCAGGCTCTTTCCCTCTCTGCCTCATATGGCACTGAGGAACAGAAATTTGGCTTGGCTGGAAATGACAGAATCTGAATGTTGGGGCAGTGATTGCAGTACAAGGGGCTTAGAGATTGGCAGTACACCTGGGGATAAGCTAGGAGGGATGGGTTTGCTGTATAATTCTAGATCTGACTCTGATGACTCCTGGAGAGCTTGTTAAAATACTGCTGGGAGCCACCCCCAAGGTTTCTTATTCATTAGGTCTGGAGTTGGGCCCGAGAATCTGCATTTTTAACAAGTTCCCAGATGATAATGAGACTGCAGGTCTGAGACCACACTATGAGAACTGCTGGCCTATGTCAAGAACTTGGGATTTAAGTCCTAATACTGGGGCTTAGTCCAAGCTCTGCCACTTGTCAGCTGTGAGCCATGGGCCATTTCGTCAACTGGGAAAATGAGGATGTAGTTGCTCTACTCATTTGGTATGGTTGTGGTCAGGATATAACGGGAATGTCTGGAAGGTGGCTCTGCACAGTGCTCTAGAGAAGCCCCTCCACTGAGTTCTGAGACAAGAGAGGACAGGTCCCTTAAAGACAGACCTGGGGCAGGGTGGGGCAGCTTCAACTCCGGTTCCTCCCTTCCCTCCTCAGTAGGCTTCTAGCAGGAAAGGGGCAAATGGGAAGGTGGCCTTGGCAGCAATGGTCTGATCTCACAAGGGGACACCACCATCTGTATCAAACACCTCTCTCCAGATCATCCACACTGGAGTGGCAAGACCCTTGGGGCAGAATACAATTCTACAATGGCTTTGAATTTGGCCAAGTGGCACTCTAATTTCCCAAAAGCCAAGGCATCCACCCAGCTTCAGGGTAGTTTTCAAGGACTATTATCAGCCCAAGTTCCCTCAAAAGAATCCAGAAGCTTACCAAGACTGGTCATGGCATTAGGGGCTGAGGCCAAATTTTGAAAACTGTGGTATCTGAAAGCTGAAGGAAACAAAAGTCTAGACAGAAAGACATCGCTCCCCTCCCACACACACACACAACCCGAAAGCAGGGCCTGGGCCCATCATGGCACTTCAGCAGGCCCTCTGACAGCCCCTTAGGCTAAGGTCAGAATGCTATGATTTCTTGGATCTGTTTCCAAAGGGGCCAAAGTGGAGGGACAGACACAGATCAAGACTGCCCATGAGTTGTTACCTATTCACCAGGGTGATAAGTACATGGGCGTGAGGAGTTACCATACTATTTTATCTATTTTAGAAAACATATTTCAAACAGATGTTTGAAATTTTATGTTTCAAAAAAAGCAGGTGATGCCAACCAACTAGTTGGTTCTCGGGGAGCTCCTTGTCCCCCGTTCCTATTTCACTTACTGCATCTGGGCTCTAATAGCTGATTATCACCTAGAGCAAATATTTCACTTCCACAAGCCTCACTGCCTTTTGCATAATGAGGGTAATTCTTACACTAGCTCTTGAAAACCTTCTGGTTTTGTGATCTTCTCCCGTTTGGTCTAAAGCAAGGGTTGCCAAACTATAGCCTGCAGACCAAATCCACCCACTGCCTGTTTTTATAAATAAAGTTTTATTGGAACATAGGCATGCTCGTTTATTGATGTATTATCTATCACTGTTTTTACACTATAATGGCAGAGTTAAGCAGCTTCAAGAGAAACCATATGACCAACAAAGCCTAGAATATGTACTTTCCAACCCTTAAAGTTTGCCGACTCCTGCCTTACAGAATCTTGAAGTTAGAGGGCTCAGGTATGCCCTCTTCCTTTCCACCAAAATTAAAGACTTCTCCTCCACTCTCCGTTCTTTGGGGAGAGAAAGCTGACTCCTTTGCCTGTGAAAAGGAAGAAACTTTTGAAAAAAGACGTTTCACTGGCTCAGGGATCTCTCTGTTCATTTCTGAATCAAGCATGACATCTGGTACTAAATATGTTAAACAACAACATCTGGAAGTGTGGAATTAAAGTGTAAAGGATCTGCTGAATATACAGAAGGATGTTTTAGGACCCTAAACTTCAGAGGCCCCAGGAAAAAGCTGTAAGAGGAAGCCCAAGATAGTCCAGACTTTGGGCAGACCGGAGAACTTCTGGGGAGAAAGTGAGAGGGACCGTCTCAGCCAACATTCTGTCAATGTACTCAACCACAGATTTTGTGGATGGTCAAAATGGCAAGAAATGGTCCCCTTGGCTGGCAACAAGAAAAGTTAAGGCAGCTATGGGAGCCAGGTGGCCACATTGACCACACTACCCATCCTCATGGCTTTTCTATCCACATGTGTAAAGCCACAGCAGGATCCCTTAAAGTAAACCATCACACCAAGAAGAGGGGACACATTTGTATGAGGGAATGGACAGGAAGGACTAGACCTGTGGCCCCAGGATGCTGCCAGAAGGCGTGTTATCCCTTTTTACTTTCCAGTGCTCTACATCTCAGACCTGGGTAGGTGGGAAAGACTCACAGAAGAGGCTCCTAACTTCTTCCCTCTTGACCAAAGAGGCCTTGGTAAGAGGTTGGCAGCAGAGTGCGGGCAGACCAGGAAAGGAGGTGATAGCTTTTTCCAATTCCAAATCTGCCCCTGATGGGCACCAAAACCTATTCAAGTGGCCACCATTTTCTGAGTACTGTTTTCCTATCTGAACACCAGAGAGACCATTTCTGTCACACACGTCCTTCTTAAAGGCCGATGCCCTAGTGAGGCCTCCAGGTAATCGGAAAGCATGACAGAAAGGGCCAACAGTCAGGGGTGGATTAAGAGGTCTGTTGCTTCTGGGATGAAAAAATGGAGGCAAGAACCTTTTTTAGAAAGAAAGAGAGAAAAGGGAGGGAAAGATGCATACACCCACAGATGCCTTCTGGAGGTGCAGCTGTGAGGAGACAATCAGACTCAGGAGAGTCTGTGCTCCTCCAGGGAAGACAGTGCAGGGACTGTCCCCCACCAGGAGCAGGTGCCCCCCCGAAGCGCAGCAGCCTTCTCTGCATGTGCTCAAGGAGACACTGCCTAGTCGTGCTACCTGGTTCATCCCACCTAACCATCTTTAAGCTTAGCCAAAGCACATCTGACACTCTCAGAGCCACTCACCTGCCATGTTGGAAATGTTAACGTTCAGCCTTTTCGAGTTACAGGGCATTTTAAGAAAGAAAAAAAAAAGGGCAATCAACTCTTGTTTTGGTAACGGTAGGGGGGTGGCATATCTCTAATACCTAAGTCAAATGGTCAGAGGGGCTGGAAGTATTTATTTCTAGGCTGCTGTGTGGAGTTAGGGCTACTGCAGCAGGAAGGCATTGCATGTATACACCGCATGGGAACAGGGCAGCAGCGTAGGCTGTGCAAACAGAGGTGCTCTGTGCTCCCCGACCCTTCGTGAGCTCCTGACCTTCAAAGCACTTTACAGACGGAACCTAAAGTGAACACGCTGTCTCCACATGAGGCAAAGACTCCGTGACCTTAGTGTTCTTCCACTAGGCAGCTGGGGTAGGGGTGTGAACAGGCAGCCAATGAGGCAGAGAGGGGCAGCTATCTGGACAAGCAAGAAGCCACCAGAAGCATTGGTCTTAGTAGACCTGAAAGAAATCTAGTTTTAAGGGAAGAGAAGAGACACTCACAGGCAGAGATGTTTCCCTGGGTCCTATTTCTGGCCCCATCCCTGGGTTCCCATGGACCCTGAGGTGAGTTATCACCTTTCTGGGTACTCTGACATTCTCCCCAATCAAAAGAAGGGCCCATGCTACCAAACGGACTGAGAAACAGATTTTAATGTCAGTAAAGTGCTTTGAGGAATGAAGGGTGATAAGGAAGGGATCTTCCAGGCATCCCCAAAGCCCCCGAGATGGAGGACACTGGGCCTGGCTAGGGCTTTCTGTTCTGGCCCTGCTACAAGCACCCTGCCCTTTCCAAACCACCTTAGCCAGGGGCTGCCTAGAAGATCCAAGCCCTGCAGATTCTCCACACGAGTGCTAAACACCCAGACTGAGCCCAGGCTTTGTATCTGGTCAAACAAGGAGCCCCAATGAGACCATAGGGTCTAAGCAACGTGGCCAAGGATCATGAAATAACCCAGACCTTTCCAAATGATCTCTCCTTGAGGGTTCCAACAGCTCCACTAGCCCCATTCCTCACTTGGTCTCCAGAGGACCATGACCTTGGTACCTGGGTGCCTGCTCCCGCCCTCCTTCCCGCAGACCCTGGACCAAGTTGATGCTGGAGGCAAGGCTCCTCCCTTACCTCGAGAGATGGTCCCTCCAGGGGCAGGGTTGACACACATGGGTGGAAGGCGGGGTGGGGGGAGTTTGCACTGACGCTGCCTGTGCTGGGCCCGATCTGGGGAGAGAGAGAGGGCATCAGGGTGACAGGTTCTCACCCCTCACAGTTACAGATCCCTGGACTGACTCACCCCAGAGCATCTGTGAGGAGCTCTGGGCAGCAGGGTTGCTGGGCGGTTTGTGGAGCCAGTCACAGGTCCTGAGAAACAGCGCCACCAATTCCACAGAGAAAGAAAGCAATTGTTTTATATGGATGTGATATATGATAGCTTTGTAGAGATCCCTTCCTGACTCTCAAAAGAGCCCTCAAACTCTCCCTGTTTGCTGAGCCACCTTATGTGAGTTGAACACCCATCTCACATCCTTCTTTATCATCTTGGGTTGTAAGGATGAGACAGGAAAACAATTAAAAACCGAAAACTTAGGTACCATGTAAATCCCCTTATCTGTCATCCACTTACGGTAGCTCTCCCTGTTATCTGCTGTGGGTTCCCAGACGGCCACATTAGCTACCAGATCTCAAATGATTCTTTCCCTCTAAGAAATGGGTAAGAGAAGGAACAACTGACTGCTGGGGTCCTCCCTGAAAGCCAAGACCAGACCCACACGTACCAATCTTCTCCCTCTTTCTAGAAGTTAATAACATGCCACTCCAAATACTTTCATTTATTTGGAAACTAAATACTACTTGTAGGTCAGTGACCTACAAAGCACATTTTTAAGTTCCCAAACTTTGATGTACATGAACATCACTGTCCCATGGGAAGGTGGGAATGTGTAGGTAAGTAAGGCTGCATGTGTTTAACGTCACCTATATGGGGACAATGCCAGAGAATCACTGGGTCTGGAGGAAAGGGTACATGAGTCCTCTGCTCTCTTTGTCTCACTGGTTTCAATATACTAAATGCGGTGAGAGAGGAGCAGAGAGAGGCAGCCACACACACTACATGCTTGAGCAACAGTCTGTTCTGTACCATGATACCCATTTCCATAATGCAAATTGGCTCGTATATAGTTGGTACATAGGGGAATGATAACAGTAAAATATGAGAACCCTTGATTCAAATATTGAGTTTTCTAAGACATGGGGACTGAAAGAGCAGAGGTAGGATTATAATTTTCATCAGGAAAACAAAAGACCCTTTCAACTATATTTTTTTAAAAATTAAAATGGAGTGCCTATAGGGAATCGAGGTGATAGATAGATGGGTATTCACTATACAATGACTTCAATGTTTCAGTAATTCTGAAAATTTCCACACTACTGGAGAAGCAAGTACCTGCACTGAGGTCTCCCTCCCCCACACTGCCAGCTGCACACACTCCTAGTGGCAGCCCCACGGGCTCAGAGCTCCATTGCCACCTGTGCAGGCTCAGCACCTGCCAGCTCTGTGCCCGTGAGAACGCGCTTTGCACATTTTTAGCATTGCATTGAGCTGCCTGCTTCGGTCGTCCAAAGCATCTTCCCAGGTGCCAGGGGACTGCTGTTGTCACGCTCCGGCCATAAACTTGCAGCTGTACTACCTCAACTCTGTTTTTCCCACAAGCCCTCTTATAGTATCAGAGGTGCGTGATTTTGCAGAAAACACATACAGGGTTAGAGCAGAAATGCCTGGAGGGTCTTCTGGAACAAAGTGCCTAGGATCAAGGTTTATCTTGAAACTAAGGTGGGAAATGACCAGCTCAACCTCCAGTCCTGTTTGAGAAGGGTTCTCATTCATATCCAGGGAGGCTGGATTGAAAAAAAAAAAAAAAAAAAAAGAATAAATGATTTGATGACTATTTGTTGTTTCATTAAGCATTTTCAGTAATGGGGCAGGGGTGTTATAATCCCACAACAACATCACTGAGCCCTCTTCTGACCATGGAGCTGGAGGAAAATTGCACATTCTTGCTATTCATCTAGTGTTTTTCAAAGGTTTGTGCTGCCTGCAAAGGACTCAGCTTGCTCTTTGTGGCCTGATTCTGATGGCATTAGTGCTGACAGACAAGAAACTTCTTGTGTTAAGATGTTGGCAAAGGCAGTGACAGACCACTTACCAGGCAAACAAGTGCACTAGTTGGGAGGCATTGGCAGCTCTGTTGAATTACATAAGAGGAAAGATGGTACCCTTAGACCCAGGGGGCCACTGTTCATAGTGCTGCAGGGAACTGCTATGGCTACTGCCTTTGCGTCCATCAAATGACCCATCCCATTGAGACTGTAAGCCCCCGAGTACAAGAAAACATCTTTGATGTAACTCGTACATAGGTGTTCAATCATGCAGCCACACAGCACACCGCATGCTGAGGCCAGCTTGTCACTCTCCAGCAAAACACTGGCTACAGGGGTGCCTGGGAGGCTCAGTTGGTTAAGCATCCGACTTGGGCTCAGGTCATGATCTCGCTGTTTGTGATTTTGAGCCCCACATCAGGCTCTGTGCTGACAGCTCAGAATCTGGAGCCTGCTTCGGATTCTGTATCTTCTCTCTTTGTCCCCCTCCTCCCTCTCTCTCAAAAACAAACATAGAAAAAATAATTAAAAAACAAAACAAAAAACTCCGGCCACAGGGCTGCACCTCAAATAGATCAATCTATTCACATGTATCAAGGGCCTGCCAACTCAAGATTGAGGGCTGGAGACAGATCACAGCCAAATGCTTTTCCTACATTATCCCTAATCTTCATTATACTTCTGAAGATAGGGGCTGAGAAACAGGATCAGGGAGTTTACACCTTGCCACTCTGAGTAGGGGCCAGATTCGAACCCCAGCCAGTCTGACTCCAGCTTTCCACCATATGATGTTTCCTTTCAAGATGCATGACACCTTAGGGAGCTCGTAACCTCACCATGGAGAGCAAAGAAACATAAAAACTCCATGAGATATAAAGAATAGTCCTACACAACAAGAAAAATGTCACAAGGCCACACATAACCAGTTGTCAAGGTTATGGTGCAAACCCCAAGTGACACCAGCCTTCAGAAGACAGGAAAGGGCAGTTAGCCTTATAGTCAAAAAAGAAAAGGTACGTTTGCCTGAAGGAAAATATTCAAGGCAATAAACTCTTTCTGATTAATGGTTTTCCCTGAGACCTTCAAGCATAAAATGGTTGTTAAGAATACAACACTTACCTGTGTGGAAAGCAAGGCCCCAAACCAGGCTATGTCTACTATGTCCTGAAGCTACTTAATACCACAGCTTGTGAACTTACCAGGTGTCAGGCCCTGTTCTAAGCTCTTTAGACGTATTAACTCATCTGATCCTTAGAACAACCCTATGAGGCAGGTACTGTGATCTGGCCCACTTTTATCATGAGGAAACAGAGGCACAGAGGCCCAAACACCTGCCTCCAGCCTTGGCCAGAAGTGTGACGTGAACCAGGCATCTGGTTCCAGAACTTTTGCTCAGTGAGGCTATGCTGGCTCCCATGAAACTGAATGCTAACCATGTCACCCCTGATGAAAAGCCTCTTGAACAAACCAATTCCCAGCCTAGAAAAAAAAAATCACAAATGCTATAAAGGAATTTTGCCCCCAAACTCTCACCTGGTACCATCTCCCTATCATGGGTGAGTTAAGTAACACAGGAAAAAGGAGGATTATGATTTTACGGGGCTCTCTGCCTCTTTACAAAATCAGTGCTGTTCATTCAGACACTCCCACCATGAGAGAACTTATTTTCATCCAACTTTCACAAGTGGGTGGACAACGAAGCCTACTGATTAACCAGTAAACACAAGGCAGTTAAGTGTACTTAACTTTCAGCTCAAAATGTGCCATCCACACTAATCTCAAAGCCAATGTTTCCCTTTTCAGGTGGTTAGCCAGTGAAACCAAGATGATAGAGATGAATTTTTTCCATGCAATATGAAAACAGACAAGGTGGCTAAAAACAAACAAGGAGGCAGGAAGAGGCTGCTCTGAGCTGCGGTACATTCAGCCCTCCTTCCGACCCCGTTCAACAGGCAGCACTTGGTCAAGGTTTTCCAGGCCTCTAGGAACATAAGTGGAAGAGGAGACACAATGGGGGGGACTTTTTTTTTTTTTTAATATTTTTATTTATTTCTAGGAGAGAGAAAGAGAGACAGCGTGAGCAGGAGAGGGTCAGAGAGAGAGGGAGTCACAGACTCTGAAACAGGCTCCAGGCTCTGAGCTGGCAGTCAGCACAGAGCCCGACGCGGGGCTCGAACCCACGAACCGCGAGATCAGGACCTAAGCGAAAGTCGGACGCTTAACCGACTAAGCCACCCAGGCGCCCCTGGGGGGGGACCTTTTTAAGCAGCAGTATGGAAAGCCTGTACAGTGTTCAATGATTCGTAAAACATGCTCAGACAGGTGCGTCGTGGTCGGCTTCAAGAGAAGTGACAGGACTTTTACTCACTGTTCCCTTAAAGGAGAAAATTTATGCTCCTAAGATATGCAAAGCCCCCTGGGGTGCGGTCTGTGAAGGCTTCACCAGCTACAGCTCTTCCTGTAAGCAGGAATGAATGCTACCTTATGGCCCAGCCATGGCTCAATCCTGCCACTGCTTACACAACCTTCTTACCCCCATCTGCTGGAGAGCACTGATTCCAAAACTTGCTGCTTCTATGACCACTAATATAAAAATGACTCAATCCGCTTCCACCAGCGTTTACTGGTGCCTACCCTGTGCACAATGCTGTGCCAGGTGCAGCGGACAATGAAGGAGCCCAACAGGCCCTGGCTGCAGGGAGCTTCTAACCTAGGGATGCAAAGATTAATTCAGAATAGACTAAGCACAAGAAAGTACACATCTGGGGGTGCCTGGGTGGCTCAGTCGGTTAAGCGTCCGACTTCAGCTCGGGTCATGATCTCACGGTTTCTGGGTTCGAGCCCCGCGTCGGGCTCTGTGATGACAGCCTGGAGCCTGCTTCAGATTCTATGTCTCTCTCTCTCTCTGACCCTCCCCTGCTCATGCTCTCTCTCTCAGAAATAAATAAAAAACATTAAAAAAATTTTTTGTAAAGAAAGTACAGATCTGGTGCTGAGGAAAATCAGACAGAGGAGAGGTTGCATTTGATTGACAGAATCAAGAATGGTTCATGGAGGAAATGGTGTAAAACACTGGCTTAGAAAAAGACATGGGATTTCAAGAAGCAGTGAGTATGTTGAGCGGATATTCGGGAGGAGGGACAGGAAAGGAACACAGGGACTCCAACAAGGACTCAGACACGGGTTATAAGCACCGTGCAAGAGGAAGGTGGAGAAAGGACTTTGGAAAGTCATACAAAAAAGGGGTCTAAGGACAATACAGCAGTGAGGGATCTTCGCAGCCCTCACAGCTATCCATCACAGGGAGGAAGCACATGAGGTCACAAGCACAGCTACATTCTTACCTTTTCTGAATGAGTCCAGGCTGAACATTTCTGGCCAGGAGGGAAAGCTGGAATCCTAAGAAGGAGGGCCGAGAGACAATGGTTACTATTCTTGGTCCAAGATCCCACAGAGAAGACTTCAATAACACAGACAGCACTTTCCAGAAGGTGAGAAAAATGAAGCTCTTCACTGATGAGTCCCAACTGCTGCTCCCACTCTTAAGGATGGAAGGGCCATCTCCACTCTAGAGTAATTACATGTCTCTGTTTCTTACTCATTGAGAGCTTTCTTCATTGCTCTGTCCTAAGCTCCCTGAACCCTGCTAAACAGAACGAGAGGCATTTTATCCTGAGAGACATATTTCTACCTCATCACAATACTTGCAACTTTCCTGGGACTTCTGGGAAGAAAGGAAATTCTACATGAACCCCTTTCTTCATGTGGCATCAGCAAATGGGACTAACAACTGCCTTAAGGACAAACTGGTTTACTGGGTTCTCACAAAACCCAGTCAAGCCCCTAGGGGTGGGACCGGACAGCAGTATCAAAGAGTAACTGTACCATGATTCAAGATAAAAAGCTTTTCATGGTGGAGTCTATGAAATAACAAATACTAAGTTAACATTCAACTGTTGGGCAAAGGTTTTGGTGCATTTTGCTCATTTAACTAAGGAGTACCCTTAGAGACTTAAGTCATACACACACACAAATAAATAACACCTCCGATTTACTGGTTTTGTTTTAAAAAAAAAAAAAAAAACTCAAACTCACTTTTAGGTGTTTTTAATGATGTAGTACTCCAGGATTGATGGATAACCTTATGTGGCCTTGATTTAAAAATATCTACACAGGATGCCCGGGTGGCTCAGTCAGTTAAGCATCTGACTTTGGCTCAGGGCATGATCCCACAGTTCGTGGGTTCAAGCCCTGCATCAAGCTCTGTGCCGACAGCTGGGAGCATGGAGCCTGCTTCGGATTCTGTGTCTCCCACTCTCTCTGCCCCTCCCCTGATTGTGCTCTGTCTCTTTCTCTCTCTCAAAAATGAATAAACATTAAAAAAAATTTTTTTAAAAACCAAAAGCATCCACACAATGTTTCAGTAAATCAAGATAATGTCCAATATTACAAGGAATCTAATGGGGCCTATGCTTCTGCTCCTGACTGCTTTCCCATCTCATTCTCAGATCGTGGAGGATAGGGGTGGAGGGCTGACCTGGGGCCGAAGCTTTCAGGTCCATAGCAGGTCTGCCCTGATGGCCTCCTCTCCCCCAGGGATGCCGGAAATTTCAGCCGATAGGATATGGTAGCTCAGAGAGGAAACTTCAATACAATATCAACAAGGATACAATTCATTTTAAAAAGTTACATTCTATAGACTCCTTCTACCCAAATTAAAAGAAAAAGGGTGTAATTTGAGATTCTAATCTTAAAGAAAACCTAAGTACCATAAAATCTAAAACATCTAAATGATTATTATTTGAGACAATACTTTCTTGTGAAGAAAGAATAAATCAATTTGCCTGCACTTGATCTTAGCCAAAAGGCCGAGAAGCGATAATAAACCAATTTGCCTGTAAAGAGACTCTGAGTTTTGCTTTTAAAAAGTCCCTGACCGGGGCGCCTGGGTGGCTTAGTCGGTTAAGCATCCGACTTTCGCTCAGGTCATGATCTCGCAGTTCGTGGGTTCGAGCCCCGCGTCAGGCTCTGTACTGACTGCCAGCTCAGAGCCTGGAGCCTGTTTCAGCCTGTGACTCCCTCTCTCTCTGACCCTCCCCTGCTCACGCTGTCTCTCTCTCCTAAAAATAAACAAAATATTAAAAAAAAAAAAAAAGTCCCTGACCCTCTCCAAGGCTCATATAACACTAGCTTTACCTGTATTGGTCTAAAAAATATGTATGATATTCAAGATAGGATGTTTCAGAGATATTTTACTGAGCTCTAGAACATTTCAGAGAGATCGGGAAAAAAAAAAGCTGTGTTGCTTGAAATATAATTATATTGGAAACTTTTATGATTCAGAGTTTCTCTTAAATAATTCAGAGATAAGTAAAATAATGTTATGTCACGATTTCTTGCATAATGAAACACAGGTAGAGTCACTGTGGGATGATTCAAGGACAGAGATTCCATAATGACTAACTAATGTCTTCTAAGACAGTCACAAGTGGATTTAATGCATGCCTTTGCTTTACAGTGTGGCTGAGCATGAGATCCACCACTGCTATGCGTGCATGGCTAAATCAACTTACCTTACAAGAGCAGTGACAGTCTCAGATTTTGTAGGCTTTTGAACTGGAGCTGAATTCTCTCCTTGCTATTCCTCATCACGAGGCTGGGCCTCCTCCTAGGAGGAGGACAGGGACAAGGTTGGGTCACTAGAGTGATGGGACCCACAGGGAAAATATAGTTGCTGCAGACCAATGAAATTCATTACTAACTCTAACAACACGGACACATTTTGTTAATAGCATGAAACACACACTGGACACACTGGCCTCACTTCAGGACCTGCCATGACCCACTCACGACCCATCAAATCATGAGCTGCCCTACATCAGCACCTGTAAAGACACCAAGAGAGAGATGTCATGGTAAAGAGGGGTTTGTAGTCCTGAAAGCATTTTCTCTAAGCCCAGAGCAAAACCTGCTTCCGTTTTTAAAAATATTTTTAATGTTTATTTCTTCTTTGAGAGAGCAAGCGAGAGCACCAGCAGAGGAGGGGCAGAGACAGGGAGACACAGAATCTGAATCAGGCTCCAGGTTCCGAGCTGTCAGCACAGAGCCCAACACGATGGTCGGACTCACAAACCAAGAGATCATGACCTGAGCCGAAGTTGGATGTTTAAACAACTGAGCCACTCAGGTGCCCCAAACTGTTTCAGTTTTGAGTTCTAATTCCATAATGACTCTAATACAACCCTATCTAAGGTACATAAAGCTCTTCCAGATGAAGAAAATAACAACTAAACGTTGAATACCTTTTAGAGTCCACAAAGTACTTCCATAGACTTTATAGCACTTAATCTATGCAACTACCCAGGGAGGCAGAAATGATCATTCCCAGAGAAGGAAACAGAGGCAGATTTTACCAGAGAGAGTTATACAACTTGCCCAAATCCCCCCATAGCTGTCTCAGGGCAAAATGAAAATCTGCAGTTAAGTACTGGACTCCAAAGCTTCACATGCTTAATACTAGACTATTTTTCTTATTTCTATGATATTATGTCGTTGCTTAGATGTCCCATGGTTCATTCTTGAAATAATATTTTATAGTGACATAAACTTTGAAAGCGGCAAGAAGGGTCCAACTGATAAACTTTGGACCATGGCTACATAAGTTGGGAGAATAAACATCTTTTGGAGGTAAAAGGACAACCTAGCACATAAAAAAATGCAGAGAAGTATGTATTTTCCGCATCTTAAACAGCTACACAAATAAAGAGCACTATCATAAACTATCAGGAAAAGGGGCCTCCCTCCTGGAAACTCCAAGATTTAAGTGTAAATTGTAAGATGTAGTCAAGACCCCCAATGACAGTGGTTTTATTGCCTTCAAAGAAACACCAAGGGAAACCATCAGACAATGTCTCCTTTCCCTGTGGCCAGAAAGTTGCAATCAAAAACAGTTTGAGAGTCTGCACCTGGCCATCTGCAGTCCACCTGCCACAGTGTATGGCAAGCCCCTGTGGATTGGGGTTGCAACGTGGGACAATCTCTGCCTTGCAACATCACAATTAAGATGACCAATGTTGCTACACGAGGACTAGCTAGACAGCATGCTGACGCCATACTCCGGGCTTGGGGGTTCTGAGGACCCCTGGGACTCCAGTTCAGTGCAAACAAAGGACCCAACATGCATTAGGTCTTCCCCTGCGAAATGGGGCAAGTCACCACCAGCAAACAAAGAACACCTCACCCCTTGGCCTCCCCCAGTGACAAGGTCGGTGCAAAAAGGGGCAAACCAGGGGGGGCAGAATGCACCAGGCCTCCCTTTGGACGAACGGTCCGGGTGGCACGGGGGGCAGACAAAGGTCCCGGGGCACTTCGGGGGCTTCCTCCAGGCCCTGCCTCGGAGAACGGAGCATCCCCTGAGGCGGAGGCGTCGTTGCGCCAATGAAGCGGCCTCTCCCGCGGTCCCCGCGGAGCCCCTGGCTACCAGGCCCGCCCCAGCGGACCGGCCTGGCCCCCGCCCCCGCCCAGGCTCCATGGCAACGGCAGGCCGAGGCCTGGCTGCCCACGGCTCGGCCGGGCCGGCTTCGCGGGCAGGCCTAGGATGCCCGGCCTGCTTCTCGGGCCCGCCCGCTTCTCCGCCCCACTCTCCGCCAAGCCGGCGATCGGACCCGGGCCCCTCCTCGCGCCGACCACCCCCGGCCGCGGCAAGCTCCTCAAGGGGACACGAAAGGGGAGAATAAAAAGCCCAATTCACCTGTTGTTACAGATGTGAAACAAGCCTCGGTGCACCGCGCATGAGCCGCGGGCCCCCCAACCACGGCCGGACTACAACTCCCACCAGCGGCGGCGCGGCCCCTTCCGGGTCCCGTGGCGGAAGTCCCGCCGGCCGCCTCGGCGCTCCCCGCCCCGCCTCCCGCGCCAACCTGGCTTCGGAGCGGGTCTCCAGAGGGTCCCCCAGCAGGGGCTAGCAGAGGCGGCCCAGGGCTCACGCCGCCCGGCGGCCAACCCGCGGCGAGACCCGGCACCGAGCCCAATGGGGGGCGGCCGCGGAGGGCGCAGGCGGGACTTCCGGTAGAGCCGCCGAGGGGGTGGGCACGCGAGTAGCTGTGGGGCAGTTGAGCGAGCCGGTCTGCGCGGCCGGGGCCCCACACGGCGCCCCTCTTGCCGAGTCTCAGCCCCCCTGCAGTGTGGGAGAGCCGGAGGGCTCTCGCGTCCTCTGCGCGCCCTCCCCACGGCTCCCGGCCCCCGGCCGGCCAGGGCTGAGCCGGGAGCGAAATCCAGCTCGGGCTCCGGACCTCCACCCGCCTTTCCCGCCACAGCTCGTTGCCATGCCTCTTCTCCTCTCCATCTCCCCTCCGATCTTCTGTTTCTTTAGGGAGGTGAGAATTTCTGCCTCACGACATTGTTAGGAGGAGACCAGCGCGATGGCACGTTGTAAACTGACGCCGGGGAAACGACAAGGTGGCCCTTGCTGGTCCGAGTGCCGACGGATCTGGAGGTCTCGCTCCCTCCCTGGCCTCTCCGACGTGAGCAAGGGCATTGTCCCGGACACATGCTGCGGTCCTCTAAATGAGGCTCCCGTGGGAGTTCAGTGGACTCCAGCTAAAAAAGGAGAGAACTCAGTTGGGGTAGCTCTGAGGCTGGGTCAAGACTTCACGGCCGGAAAGACTTAAAAAATGTTTTTAAGACTTGGCCTTTCAGGATAAATGAAGAATTAGTGCCATATAGCCCGTCATTTGTATCTGAAAAATTAAATGTAACAAGTATTATTTTCTTTCTCTACGTTGGACAGTAGGGTAGGGGGGTGGAGCATCATGCATTCATGCAAATACTTCCACCTTTTCTGAGCAGGGCCTGGTGCTGTGCTGTGCTCTGCGGGAAATGAGCCCTGTGCAGGTATTTGAGCGAAGTGCATAGCAATTGTTATAAGCAGGTTTGAAGATACAAGGACCTGACCTCACGGGGCTTAGGGCCTGATAAGATGAAAACATCGTGTGAGGCAAAGAGCAATAAATGCTGGAGAGGAGGTATAAAGTGTTAAAGGGGTTAAGGAAAGAAAATACTTACTCAGTGCCAAAATCAAGGAGAGGTACTGAGGGATTCAGTTATGCTCAGCAGCAAAAAGGGCAAGGAAGAAAGGAATGACAAGGTGATTGCAGAGCACCAAGCTGGTCCCTGGCCACAAGTGTGTGGGGACGTGATGGAGATCTGTGCCCGGAGACTGGAAGAATTGCACACTGTTAACATAATTAAGGGAAAGGGAAGTTGTAGATGATATATACAGATTATGTTTGAAATACAGTTGTGAGCGTACCTGGGTGGCTTAGTCACTTAAGCAGCCACTCTTGGATTTTGGCTCAGGTCATGATCTCTCAGTTTATGAGCTGGAGCTCATGTCGGGCTTTGTGCTGTCAGCAGGAAACCTACTTGGGATTCTCTCTCTCCCTCTGACCCTCCCCTGCTCACGCTCTCTCCGCTCTCTCCGTCAAAATAAACATTAAAAAGAAAGAAAGAAACTTTGTTGTTACTGTTAAGTATGAAGACGAAGATGTGGTCCTTGTAAGAGACATTCTGATAGAAGGAGAAAGGCATATAAGCAAGTCTTAAAACCTAGGTGAAGCACTGCCAAAGAGGCACACGCAGAGCATTCCAAGTAGTTTTCCTTCTTGCAGATTTTCTGTTTTTACTTTTCTTTCTAAAGGTCCTTTCCTTTTTCTTGATCCTTGAGCTATTATTAATGAATGGTTGTATCTGGTGAAGTTGATAAAGTGACCCACTTTATAATAAGGTGAGTGCCAGTTAGTGTCTTTTTTCTTCTCTCCTACATATTTCATCTCTTGTTTGCTGCTCATTTCCTTATCACTACCCTATTTTCCTGGGTCCAGTCCCTAGACCTCATTCTTGGCTAACATCGCTATCTAGAAACTGCTCCTCTTCAGACTGTTTAAGGCCTTACTGTAAATTTCTATGGCATTTTATTCTTCCCCGCGTGACAGCAGTCAAAGGTATTTCTTCCCACCATCTTCCCCAACTAGAATACCAGGCTCTTAGTGTTATATTTGAGTCCCCAAAGCCATGTTTGGATAATGACCTTCCTCCATCAGATTATTGTCCTGTGGTAACCACTCAGGTTACTCTTCTTCAGTTTCTTAAAGTTGAAGTGTTGGTGAAACCAATTTTATGTTATATATTGAAATAGAACTTGTAACCAAGGCCATCGAGCCACAGAAAATAGGGTAGAAGAAGAACATAATTTTTATCATGGGATCTACAGCCATGAGAAGTGGGACCCAGGACCTTGGTTACACCTCCAAGCTACTACCTCTGTGTGCTGGGAGATCCTGTGTTGCTAGCCCTACAGTATTGTTTTGATTTGTTTAAACCTGCCCACACTTTGTATCAATAGCCTCATTTTTTTTTAATCTTTTTTTTTTTTAAGTTTTTTATTTATTTCTGAGAGAGAGAGGGAGAGAGACAGTGTGAGCAGGGGAGGGTCAGAGAGAGAGGGAGATACAGAATCTGAAGCAGGCTACAGGCTCTGAGCTGGCTGTCAGCACAGAGCCCGAAGCGGGGCTCGAACCCACGAACCGCGAGATCATGACCTAAGCGAAAGTTGGACGCTTAACCGACTGAGCCACCCAGGCGCCCCTCAATAGCCTCATTTGTAAATTGTCTTCAATTGCTTCATTTGAGTGGCATTCCCTGCCCCCCCATGTTTACTCTTCAGACTAAGGTAATTTTGTGCGTACTTCAAAGTAGGTTTTCAAAAAAGGCCAAATAATTCCCTTTCTGTGCTTTGTCAAAATCAAAACAGGCCTTTGGCAAGATATACTGTAGAGTTAGAAGATTCTTAAGTCAGAACAAAAGAACCAGATGACTTTTAAGGCCATTTCAATTTTGAAATTTCATTACTCTAAACAGAATTCTGTTTACAGTGAACTGGTACTTTTTCAGATCTCTATGTAAATATGGAAAATTCCATAAACTGGTTTTCATTAAAGATAGGGAATTAATTTCCTTAATATGCAAAGAGTTCAAAGATTAATTTTTTCAGTTTATTTATTTTGAGAGAGAGAGAGCACAAGTGGGGAAGAGGGAGAGGGGTAGAGAGAGATCCCAAGCAGGCTCTGCAATAGTGCAGGGCTTGAAACTCAAGACCTGCGAGATCATGACCTGAACCAAAGTCAGACACTTTACCAACTGAGCCACTTTAAATCCATAATTCAATAGAAAATGGGTATTGACGGGGCGCCTGGGTGTGCCTGGTTAAGCATCCGACTCTTGGTTTCAGCTCAGGTCATGATCTCACAGTTCGTGAGTTCGAGCCCCACGTCAGGCTCTGTGCTGACAGCTCAGAGCCTGAAGCCTGCTTTGGATTCTGTGTTTCCCTCTCTGCCCTTCTGCTGCTTGTGCTCTGTCTCCATCTCAAAAATAAACATTAAAAAAATGTTTTAATGGGTATTGGGCATGAATAGGAAGTGAACAAAAAATGCATTGTATATGGCCATTAGGTTTAGGAAGAGAAAATTCAACCTTTTCTTTTTTTAATGTTTATTTATTTTTGAGGGAGGGGCAGAGAGAGGGACAGAAGATCTGTGCTGACAGCATAGAGCCTGATGGGGGCTTGAACCCATAAGCCATGAGATCATGACTTGAGCCAAAACTGGATACTTAACAGACTGAGCCACCTAGGCGCCCACCTTGCTTTTTTTTAAATGTGTTATCTTTTATTGTAGCAAAATATACATGACATAAAGTTCAACATTTTAACCATTTTCAGGTGTACATATCAGTGGCATTTGGTACATGTACATGTTGTTCAACCATCACCGTCTAGTTCCAGAACATTTTCATTACCCCAGAAGGAAGCCCCATATGCACCCGCTAAGCAGTGTCTGCATCCTCCGTCTCCGAACCTCCCCAGCAACAGCCCCTGGCAACCACTTAACTGCTGTTTCCATGGATTTTCTTATTCCAGATATTTCATATAAATGAAATCATATAACATGTGACCTTTTATATCTGTTTTTTTTTTTTTCAGTTAGCATAATGTTTTCAAGATTTATCTGTTTTGTAGCATATGTCAGTACTTCATTTTTTTTATGGTTGACTAATGTTCCATTCATATGTTGCTGGTCATTTGGGTTATTTCCACCTTTTGGTTATAGCACTGCTATGAACATCGATGTACACGTTTTTGTCTGAACACCTGTTTGTATTTCTTTTGGGTACTTAGCTAGGAATAGAATTGCAACTTAGCTCAGTTTTCAAAGATAGTTAGAACTATGAAACACACTTAGCATTCTTCAAGTATTGGTAAGATTTGTTTTCTCTCTTCATCTGAGTCTCTGCACAGATATTATCTGAAAGACAGCTTCCCAGACCGCCTTGTGTATTTATTTATGGAATCCTTACTTACTGCTTGTTTCTCCCCTAGAATAAAGATCTTGAGGGCAGGGACTTAATTGTTTGTCATCCTGTCTTTGTTAGCACCTAGCACAGTGTCTAGCACTGTCAGAAGTAGGTGCTGAATACATGTTGAATGAGCACTTGCACTCACACACTATTGTGGGAACTGCAAATTGCTAGTACTTATTTAGAGGGCAGTTTGGCAGTATCAGATTTAAAATGTGCATGCCCTGGGGCGCCTGGGTGGCTCAGTCTGTTAAGTGTTAACTTCAGCTCAGGTCATGATCTCACCGGTTGGAGTTTGTCAGGCTCTGTGCTGACAGCTAGCTCAGAGCCTGGAGCCTGCTTCAGATTCTGTAACTCCCTCTCTCTCTGACCCTTCCTTGCTTATGCTGTCCCTCTCTCTCTCAGAAATTAAAAAAATAATTAAAAAAATGTGCATGCTCTGGGGTCCTGGGTGGCTCCATCCAATGAGCATCTAACTCTTGATATTGACTCAGGTCAGGAATTTGCGGTTTTGGGTTCAAACCTCACGTCTGGCTCTGTGCTGACAGTGTGGAACCTGCTTGGGATTCTCTCCCTGCCCCCTCCCCACCTGCACACGTGTGCGCACGTATGCGCTCTTTCTCTCTTTCTCAAAATAAATACGTAAACTTTAAAAAATTAAATATGCGTGCCTCTTGACCCATTTCAGTTCTAGGAGTTTATCTAACCATGTCCCCATATGTGTAAGAAAATCCATTGCTGATTATTCATAATGAGTCATAATATTAAAGAAAAGAAAACCTACCAGGCACCTGGGTGGCTCCGTCATTAAGTATTTTTTTTTTACATGTTTTATTTATTTCCGAGACAGAGACAGAGACAGAGACAGAGACAGCGTGAGCAGGGGAGGGTCAGAGAGAGAGGGAGACACAGAATCCAAAACAGGCTCCAGGCTCTGAGCTAGCTGTCAGCACAAAGCCCGATGCAGGGCTCGAGCCCACAAACCGTGAGATCATGACCTAGGCCGAAGTCGAACACATAACTGACTGAGCCACCCAGGCGCCCCTCAGTCATTAAGCATTAATTTGGCTCAGGTCATGATCTCATGGTTTGTGAGTTTGAGTTCCACATCAGGTAAGCTTAAGCCCCGCTTCAAGTGAACAGGGGCCATTCTTCAGATGAGCCCTGCTTCTCTCTCTCTCATCTCTCTCTCTCTCTCTCTCTCTTTGACTCACTTGTACCCTCTCTCCCCTTTAAAAAATAAAAATAAATAAATAAACCTACCTATCCCTTATTAAGAGGCTAGTTGAATTGTATTGAAAATATCTGTATTAGGGGTGCCTGGGTGGCTCAGTGGGTTGAGCGTTTGACTCGATGTCAGGTCATGATCTCGAAGTTCATAGGATTGAGCCCTACATTGGGCTCTATGCTGAGAGTCCAGAGCCTGCTTGGGATTCTCTCTCTCCCTCTCTCTCTGCCCTTCCCCTGTGCTCTCTCTCTCAAAATAAATAAATAAACTTAAAAACAAAAGGAATATATCTATATTAGTCTCTAGCTGTCATTCTGAAATAATACAATCTGGGTGGCTTAAACAACAGAAATTTACTTTCTCATAGTTCGGGGGCCAGAAGTCCAAGATCAAGGTGCTATCGGAGTTGCTCTCTGCTAAGGCCCTTATCCCTGACCCATAGACGGTTGCCTTCTTGCTTTGCCCTCACATAGCCTTTCCTCTGTGCTTGTGTGGAGAGAGGTCTCTGGTACCTGTTCCTCTTTTCAGGACACTAATCCTATCAGATTAGAGTCTCACTTATGACCTCACTTAACCTTAATTAACTCCCTAAAGACCCTATCTAAATACAGTCACTTTGGGGGTTAGGGGCTCAACATATGAATTTGGAGGAGACACAAATCAGTCCATGATAACATCAATTAAATGAAGTAGTATGCCATAATTTAAAAGAATGAGTTATGGGGCACCTCAGTGGCTCCGTCAGTTAAGCATCCGACTCGATCTCAGTTCAGGTCTTGATCTAAGAGTTGTGAGATGAAACCCTGCATTGGACTCAAATACATATGTACATACATACATACATACATACAAACAATGAGTTAGATCTAGTGTGCAAACACTGAAAAATATCCAGGAAATGTTGAGCATAAAAAGGCATATTTTGTGGTAGTATGCTTATAATTCCAACTGTGTTTTTAAAAAGACCATGTGTTTATACATATGCTTATGTAAGCATAGAACATGTCTGCAAGAATATATCAAACTGTTGTTTTTTGTTGCTGTTGTTTTTAAAGTCAGCTCTATGACCAATATGGGGCTCGAACTCACAACCCATGGATCAAGGGTTTCATGCTCTACTGACCAAGCCAGCCAAGTGCCCCATATTAGAATTGTTAACTGTGCAGCTAAATTAGAGTCTTTTCGTTTTCACTTTATACTCTTCTACACTGTTGGATTTTGGGTGGCTAAAAGTATGTATTCCTTTTATGATAATAAAAAAACAAAAATAAAGGATCTGGAGTGTGTAGGGTTCCTGAGAAAGAAATTTATAACGTTCTATTTTGTAATGGTAGCCACGCATGCATTTTCAAATATAGTAGACTCAGATGTACGTTTCTTTTTTTAAGACATTTACTTTCTATTTTTTAAAGTTTATTTATTTTGAGAGTGTGCACATGCACAAGCAAGGGAGGAGTGGAGAGAGAGGGAGAGAGAGAAACCCAAGCAGATTCCACACTTAGTTCAAAGCCTGATGTGGGGCTCAAACTCATGAACCATGAGATCATGATCTGAGCTAAAGTTGGACACTTAACCAACTGAGCCACCCAGTCACCCCTATATTTACTTTCTATTATAATTAGATATTAAGTTTATAGCAATTTCAAAATACGCAAAAGTGATGAGATAGTATATGTTATGGATAGTATATGTTATGTATATGGATAGTGTATGTTATGTCTTGGACCTTAAGCATCCCTGCAAGTTCATGTTGAATATACCAAGAATGCAAGGCCCTACCTGTTCTTTACCTAGGCTGTTGCTCAGGGCTCTTTTCAGCAGAAACCTGGAGAGATGAATTACTGTCTTTCTCAGGACAAAGAGATTTAACTTCCACTTGCTATAAAAACAATCTCCCAAATTCAGTGTACCTTTCTGGTAATGAAACACTATGTGAGCAGACAACTACAGTCAACATTTTCATATCACACCCAGGAAACTTGGGGGTCATAGGGAACTGTTACAAACCAACATGAAGCTCAGCTACTGTTTTCGCTGTGATTGAAGTCCTTTGTGTCTGATCCTGGAGTTTCCTGTCAACACCTATCAAATAGTAACAGGGTAGCTACCGGTTTAGCTTGTAAGTGGTATAAAATTCCAGACCTGCACCTGCATAGTTCCTGACAGTCACCCCAATGTCCACCACCCTGGATTTTTAAAATCAGATTAAAGCATTTCATTTGTAGAATGCATCTCTGTAAGATTTCTTTTATTCAAACTTATCCCTGTCCTTTGCACCAGTATTTTAAGCTTGGTATCATTGCAACATTGAAACCTGAATATATTTCATTTATATATGCACTTCTTTCAAAACTTTGAGTTCATTTTTGGTCCCAAACTGCAGAAATAGGGGGATTTGGGTAATGGAGTATTACATTTTTTTGTTACGCACACTGCTAAAAATAAACTATTTTTTATGTGGGGTTTTTTTTTGTTTTTTTTTTTTTGAGAGAGAGCGCACGTGTGCATGTACAGGGGAATGGCAGAAAGAGAGGAAGAGAAAGAATCCCAAGCAGGCTCCATGCTGCCAGCACAGAGCCCAGTGTGGGGCTCCAACTTACAAACCAAGAGATCGTGACCTGAGCCAAAACCAAGAGTCAGACTCTTAACCAACTGGGCCACCCATGTGCCCCTAAATATTTTATTTTTAAGCAATCTCTTTACCCAACTTGGGCTCAAACCCACAACCCTGAGACCAAGAATCACACAGTCCAACGACTGAGCCAGCCAGATGCCTGTACATTAGTTGTTTTAGAAAAAAAAAACTTGAGTTAGTATCATTGGCCAAATTGTACAAATCAGTAATTCTCAATCTTAGAAAATATTTTTTAGTAAAGCTGGAAAGAAAATGTATAGCTCCCAGGCTGCTTTCCAGCTATCACTGTTAACCATGTTACTGCCAAAGCGCAAACATATAGGCTTTTTAAAAAATGCAAATGAGGGGCACCTGGGTGGCTCAGCCGGTTAAGCATCCGACTTCAACTCAGGTGAGATCTCATGGTTTGTGGGTTCGAGCCCCGCATCAGGCTCTGTGCTGACAGCTCAGAGCCTGGACCCTGTTTGGGATTCTGTGTCTCCCTCTCTCTCTGCCCCTCCCCCACTCATGCTCTGTCTCTCTCTGTCTCAAAAATAAAAACTATTGGGGCACCTGGGTGGCTCAGTTGGTTAAGTGTCTGACTTCGGCTTAGGTCATGATCTCGGTTCGTGGGTTCGGGCCCCGCATCCAGCTCTGTGCTGACAGCTAGCTCAGAGCCTGGAGCCTGTTTCAGATTCTGTGTCTCCCTTTCTCTCTGACCCTACCCTGCTCATGCTGTCTCTCTCTTTCTCAGAAATAAATAAAACACAAAAAAAATTTAAGAAATAATAAATAACGGGGCACCTGGGTGGCTTAGTTGGTTAAGCTTCCGACTTTCACTTAGGTCATGATCTCGCAGTTCGTGGGTTCGAGCCCCGCGTCGGGCTCTGTGCCGACTGCCAGCTCAGAGCCTGGAGCCTGTTTCGGAGTCTGTGACTCTTTCTCTCTCTGACCCTCTCCTGCTCACGCTCTCTCTCTCTCTCTCTCCTAGAAATAAATTAAAAAAAAAATTAAAAAAAAAAAGAAATAATAAACTATTTTTAAAAAAAATAAATGAAACTGGCTTCTAGTCAAGGTAGCCTTGTACACACTTTAATGTCACTCCCTTTGTTCCAAACACGTGGTAAAAATTTAAAAAAAGATTAATATTACATATCCAGAGTTGACTGGGTGGCTCAGTAGGTTAAACATTGGAGTCCTGATTTCCACTCAGATTATGATCTCACAGTTTGTAGGTTTGAGCCCTGAATGGGGCTCCATGCTGACAGCACTGAACCCACTTGGGATTCTCACTCTTCCTCTCTGCCCTCCCTACACTTGGATGTGCATGCTCTCTCTTGGTCACTAGCTCTCTCTCAAATAAACTTAAAAAAATTACATATCCATATTAAAAAACAAGACAAACATTTATGTTGACCAGAAACAGAGTTGTAATCTCGAACTCTATGGATCCAGAAATAGAGGCAGTCTGAAGTTTATAACCTATGAGGTAATGTGATTGAGTGGGTAGGGACAAGTACCCCATGTAATGTGGATAACTGGGCCCAGGATTACTGCATGAATTTAGAAATTTAGGAGGGTATCCCTATACTTAACAGAGACGAGAGAAAACTACAACTCATCCATGCCTAAAATGTAGCTTACATGAAGTAGACACAACATTGAATCCAAACCTAAATCCAGTTGCCTCTCGCTGGATGTGTAGATCTCCTGTCTCTCAAATTTTACAGTGGAAACAGAGTCTCAAGTTATTAATGTAAGGCTTGTTTCTGGTTGGGGTTCCTGGAGGATTGAGTAAAGATTATCACAGAACCATCAGGGAAGGAGATACATGTGTAAAGGAAAAATTCCCATTCGTGAGATATTTATAAATTAAGCTTCCAAAGCATACAAGTAAACCTGTCAAAAAGAAAGAACCAACATAAGAGATGAATTCACTGCAATTAAAATGAAAATAATGGAGGGGTGCCTGGGTGGCTCAGTCAGTTAAGTGACCAACTTCTGCTCAGGTCATGATCTCACTGTTTGGTTCGTGAGTCTGAGCCCTGCACTGGGCTCTGTGCCGACATCTCAGAACCTGGAGACTGCTTCAGATTCTGTGTCTCCCTCTCTGCCACTCCCTGGCTCACTCGTTTTCTTTCTCTCAAAAATAAAATAAAGCATTTAGGGGTGCCTGGGTGGCTTGGTCGGTTAAGCGTCCAACTTTGGCTTAGGTCATGATACCGCGGTTTGTGAGGTGAGTTTGAGCCCCACGGCAAGCTCTGTGCTGACAGCTCAGAGCCTGGAGCCTGCTTTGGATTCTGTGTCTCCCTCTCTCTCTGCCCCTGTCCCACTTATGTTCTGTCTCTCTCTCAAAAATAAATAAACATTAAAAATACATTTAAAAATCTTGTTTTAAAAATAAAATGAAAATAATGGAGTAACCTGATAACTTTAAAACATGTATTTTAGAATATCCAAAGATATAAAGGAAGGATATCTGTTTTAAAAGAATAAGAAATTAGGAAATAAAAGTTGCTAGAAATGAAAAGTTAACAGGTAAATATTTAAAGAACCAGATAGAAATCCTAGAAATTAAAAATGCAGTTGTTGAAAAAACACAGATGTCATGAGCTCTAGATAAGTCTTAGTGAAAAGAGGTTTAGTGAATTGGAAAGTTATGTTATATTCTGAGTGAATAGTTTATTACTAAGAGAAAAATTAAAAAGAACAACTAAAAAACATGAATACTAGGGGTACCTGGGTGGTTCAGTCAGTTAAATGTCCAACTCTTCTTGGTTTTGGCTCAGGTCATGATCTCATGAGCCCCAGGTCCAGCTCTGCGCTGACAGCACAGAGCCTGCTTGTGATCTTCTCTCTCCCTCTTTGTGATTCTCTCTGCTTGCTCACGCTCTCTCTCAAAAGAAATAAACTTTTAAAAAAGGGTGTTTTTCTTTTAAGATTTTATTTCTAAATAGCCTCTACTAGTCTTAATGTGGGGCTCAAACTCACAACCCCAAATTCAAGAATCTCATGCTCTATTGACTGAGGCAGCCAGGTACCCCTAAATAATATAATTTTTACCTTCTGAGCCAGTTAAAGGAGATAAAGAAAAAGTATTAATTAACCAGAAGGCAGGAGAATGAAAAAAAAAAAAAAAAGAACGATGATAAACAGTGAACAAAACAACATGAAAGATGATAGTAATACATCAAGCACCTGGCTGGCTCAGTCAGTTAAGAATCTGACTTTGGCTCAGGTCATGATGTCATAGTTTGTAAATTCGGTCCCAGTATTGAACTCTCTGCTGTCGGCATGGAGCCCGCTTCAGATCCTCTCCCCCTCTCTCTGCACCTCCTCTAATTGTTCTGGCTTTCTCTGTCAAAATTAATTAATAAATGAAGAAAAAAAAAAGGATGATAGCAATACATCAAAACATACCAATGATGGCAATCAGTGTAAAAGATTAAACTTGCCTGCTTATTGCCCTTACACCAGCGAACTCAATGACCAGCCGGCCAGTGGTTTTCTGGTACCAGTACTGTTTGGGTCTTTTGACTGGGAAATGTAATTCTTCTATTAAGCACTAGAGGTCAGCAGCACTCATTACTGAATTTTTTCACTATAAGATTTGCCGCGACATCGACATAATCTTTCATCTAAGGATCATTTCCAAAATTGGAAAAACAGTTTCATAGCACTTAGAATTTCAGCTACTCAAAATAGTGGCCAAGAATGTATTAAACTGCTGGATAGATCTAGCAGGCACCGAGGCCAGCTTTTTTTATGGATTGCACTTTTTAATTGATGGGGATTAGTTAGATGTTCTGTGAATACAGCTTAAGAAGCTACGAAAATTGAAACAGGACATATGCAGCTAGAGAGCCTTCATAGAATCTAAGGACAACTAGATTTATACAAGTTAATGTCTTTATTGTTGCTTGAAAGGGTGTTATCTTCTGGCTAATGGTTACCTTCGAAAATCATAAGGCTTGTTCGCTCTCTGGGTGGTGTATTACCAGATAAGATTCCTTTTCTCACTCCCATCTTTTTGTTATATCAAAAGCTTTCTGGACTTTGTTTTAAGTCCTGCTAGAAGATGCAGAACATGAACAGGGATTCATTAAGGGGAGCACCCTTCTTCTCTGACCACTTGCCCAATTTTGCTATTTTCATCTTTACTTTTACCTTTACTACATTAATTCTAGTGGCAGTGGTTATTAGCCGAGTCACTGACTGCAATTAATATTTGGTTACTTGGGCTGAGTTTAAAACCAGTAATTATATTTAACGTGTTTAAGTAGACAATGGCTCATTTTAACTTCATTTGTTTGATGCTGTCATGTGGGAACATAATTTCATTGTGTTTTACGAAGACATATTATTACAGCCCATCATCAATGTCTAATAACTTTATGGAATCAGTATGAACTGGCTAATGGAACCTTTTCTTTCAGGTTTACCAACAAAGATAACCTTTATTTTTTTAAGTTTTTTTTTTTTTTAAGTAATTTCTACACCCCATATGGGGGTGGAACTCACAACTCTGAGATCAAGTGTCACATGCTCTACTGATGGAGCCAGCCAGGTACTCCAGACAACAGAGAGAGCTTTTGAAGTTGAGGGCACCTGAAGCTGAGGGCTCAGTTGGTTGATCAGCCAACTTCAGCCTAGGTCATGATCTTGTGGTTCATGAGTTCAAGCCCCTTATCGGGCTCTGTGCTGACAGCTCAGAGCCTGGAGCCTGCTTCGGGTTCTGGGTCTCCCTTTCTCTCTCTACCCCTCCCAAGCTCATGCTCTGTCTCTCTGTCTCTCTCTGTCTCTCTTTCAAAAATAAATGAAACATTAAAAAATTTTGTTAAAAATTCGAACTCGAGAATGGCAAGATCATGATCTAGGCTGAAGTCAGCCAATCAACCAACTGAGCCACCCAGGTGCCCCCTCAAAAAAAAAAAATTAAGAAAAAAAAAAGAACTTTTGAAGTTGAGCTGCAAAATTCACTATTTGATAAATGCCTTTTCCAGAGATGAACTATGCCATTTTTTAAGGTTTTAAAACCAGTGGTGAACTCCCAGAATTTCTGCCTTGGGTGTGAATTCTTTGCAAGAGAAAGAAAGAAAGGAAGGAAGGAAGGAAGGAAGGAAGGAAGGAAGAAAGAAAGAAAGAAAGAAGAAAGTCTAATTTTAAAAGTGATATTCAGTGTTAAAAACCCAGAGTAATTTAAAGTATCATCAAAGTGGTAAAACTAATATTTGGTGCAGGAAGTGAAGACAGTGGTAATCTCTGAAATTGAGAGGCAGTAGTGATTAGGGAAGGCATGGAGAGAAGCTTCTGGGCTCATTCCCAAGGTTCCAGTTCATGAGCTGGGTGATGATTACACAAACATGTCTACTTTGTCATAATATGTCAAGCCCTGTACTTATGATTTATATGCACTTCTGTAAGTACATCACACTCCAGCAAAATTTTTTTTTAATTTTTTAATGTTTTTATTTATTTCTGAGAGAGAGAGAGAGAGTGAGACAGCATGAGCAGGGGAGGGTCAGAGAGAGAGGGAGACACAGAATCCGAAACAGATTCCAGGCTCTGAGCTGGCTATCAGCACAGAGCCTGGCACGGGGCCTGAACCCACGAACCGCGAGATCATGACCTGAGCCAAAGTCAGATGCTTAACTGACTGAGCCACCCAGGCGCCCCACCAGCAAAATTTTCAAAAAAATTGTTATTTACTGAATTTCACTTTCATCCAGACTGAATCCTAAAGTTCCATCAGGTACAGGAAACTTTTCCAGGGTAGTCTTTACCCTGCCTTTTATTTTTTTTTAAATTTTTTTAAATATTTTATTTATTTCTAGGAGAGAGAGAGAGAGACAGCGTGAGCAGGGGAGGGTCAGAGAGAGAGGGAGTCACAGACTGAAGCAGGCAGTCTGCACAGAGCCCGATGTGGGGCTCGAACCCACGAACCACGAGATCATGACGTAAGCGAAAGTCGGACGCTTAACCAACTAAGCCACCCAGGCACCCCTACCTTGCCTTTTAAAGACTTTGGTTTCTTTGTGTTCTGGGAGTCTGACTGAAATGTGTCTTCCACAGTTTATTCCATCTAAAGCTCAGGGGGATGTAAAAGTGATGTCACCACTATCCTTATGAGGGTTTTATACTTTATATTTTATATTGGAATGTTTGTGTCTTTTGTGGTTTTATTTCTTCAAAGTTCATTTATTTATTCTGAGAGAGACAGAGAGAGTAAGCAGGAGAGTGGCAGAGAGAGAGAGAGGGACAGAGGAGCCAAAGTGGGCTCCATACTGACAGCAGAATTCCTGATGCTGGGTTCAAATTCATAAAACTGCAAGATCATGACCTGAGTCGAAGTTGGATGCTCAACAAACTGAGCCACCCAGGCACCCCTCTTCTGTGTTTTTATTTGATTCCCAGGCCATGAAGACTAGAAATGGCCTGGAAGCCATTACTTCAGTCAGCACATGAACAAATTATTAAACCTGGTTTGAAAAAAAAAAAAAAGAAAAAAAAAAAGAAACCTGGTTTGATCTTTATAAAGTTACTGACCCTACTATGATATCAGAAACTTGTCATAAGTTTTGGACTATAGTGTCAGCTATATCTAAGTGTATTTTTTTAATTTTGAAGTAATTTCACTAATAGAAAAGTTTAAGGAAAACTGTAAAAAACTCCTGTGTACACTTTACCAAAGTCCCCTATTGTTGACTTCACCATATTTCCTTTATATTCTCTTTCTGTTTTGAAAGTAAGTTGCAGGGAACTTGGGTGGCTCAGTTGATTAAGCATCCGACTTCAGCTTGAGTCCTGATCTCATGCTTTGTGAGTTCAAGCCTTGCATCAGGTTCTAGGCTGACAGTGTGGAGCCTGCTTGGGATTTTTCTCGCTGTGTGTTCTCTCTCTCTAAAAATAAATAAAACTTTATTTAAAAAAAAAAAAAGTAAGTTGGGGCACCTGGATTGCTCAGTCAGTTAAGTGCTGACATTAGCTCAGCTTGTGATCTCCTGGTTCGTGAGTTTGAGTCCCACATCAGGCTCTGTGTGCTGACAGCTCAGAGCCTGGAGCCTGCTTTGAATTCTGTGTCTCTCTGTCTCTCTGCCCCTCCCCCACTTGCATTCTGTCTATCTCTCTCTCAAAAATAAATAAACATTTAAAAAAATTTTTAATTAAGAAAAAAAAAAAACCAGTGACTCTGACACCCCATGTCAGCCTCTCCTCTCTGTGTAGAGGCTTTCCTCACTTTGCTCAGGCTCTGATAAAACATGCTAAGCAGCAATCCCATGTTAAAACCCTCCTCATTCCACCTAGGCTCTGCTAGCTCATGTCAGGTTGTCCCTTCTACACCCTGTGCACCCTCCTCACCACATTTGGGAAGTGATACCCTGTAGTGGGTTGCCCCTTCATGGATGCCCTTCTAGCTGTAGCTGGACTGTGACACCCCACAAGGGATACCCCCTCAACCACCATGTAGATGCCCTTCTCACCAGGTTCAGACTCTGACACTACTCTAGGCTACCATAGCCCCCTTCCCAGACGGAGGCCTCACCTGATAGCTTCTGGAACGAACTGTTCAGGATAGGAAGGAAACAAGAAAGAAAGAGGAACAGTTAATTTTAAAAATCCAGTCTGAAGTGTTTCTTTTATTTGAAGCCTTTTGGTTCTAATAAATTTAATGTAGTTACCGATAGATACATGGTGGGCAGAAGCTACTCTTCGTTTAGTTCCATTCTTTTATTGGGTTTTTTTAAAACTGTTTTTTAAGTTTATTTATTTATTTTGAGAGAGAAAGAGAAAGCGTGAATCAGTGAGGGGCAGAGAGAGAGACTGAGAGAGAATCCCAGGCAGGCTCCGAACTGTCACTGCAATGCCCGACGCCAGCTCAAACCCACGAACCTCTTGATCATGACCTGAGCCAATTCAGATGCTTAACCAACTAAGCCACCCAGGCGCCCCTATTTTTTTTTAACTTTAACACTCTGGATGATATGCAAGGACTCTATCTTCTAGTGGTGCACTAGACATGAAACACATCATTAATTTTATCAAATATTAACCAATATGCTTACCTTTTTAGAAGACTACCATTTCTCCACTCACGAATTACATACTATCCTTGTTAATTATTTTAATTTCTATATTTTAAAATCCCACAAGACAGGGGTACCTGGGTGGCTCAGTCAGCCAGTCAAGGGTCCTACTTCGGCTCAGGTCATGATCTCGCGTGGTTCATGAGTTCAAACCCCACATCAGGCTCTGTACTGACAGCTCAGAGCTTGCAGCCTGCTTTGGATTCTGTGTCTCCCTCTCCCTCTTCCCCTCCACCACTTGCACTCTGTCTCTCTTTCTCTCTCGAAAATAAACAAACATTAAAAAAATAAAATAAAATAAAATCCCATAAGACGGGCTCCTGGCTGGCTCAGTCAGTAGAGAGAGCATGCAACTTTCAATCTCTGGGTGTTAAGTTTGAGGGGGATAGACATGACTATCTTTTAGAATCTCTGCAATTTTACTAAAATTAGTCTAAATGAGAATTTCTACTTATCTGTCACAATTGGGATTTGTTATGCTTTTTGAATCTATAAATATCTGTAATCGTTTTTGGATACTTATCAATCATTATTCAGTTATTACCTCTAATCTCTCTCTCATCCTTTGAGACTCCAGCTCATTAAACAATAACTCCCCATTTCCCCTCCTCCAGCCCCTGACAATCACTGTTCCATTGTCTTGTGATTTTTTGACTAATCTAGGTACCTCATATAAAAGGACTCATAGACTACTTGTATATGATCTGTGTGTGTGTGTGTGTGCGCGTGCGCGCGCCCACGATTGGCTTATTTCATTTACTATAATGTCCTCACGGTTCATTTGTGTTGCAGCACATGTCTGATTCATCTAATTTTTCTCTTGTTGCCTACAAATCATTGTCAAGGCCAATGTCATGAAGCTTTTCTTTTGTGTCTTCTAAGAATTGTATAGTTTTCTCTCTTACACTGAAGTCTTTGATCATTTTAGGTTAATGTTTGTATATAGTGTGAGATAAGGATCCAAGTTCATTCTTTTGAATGAAGCTAGTTTAACCAGCACCATTTGTTGAAAAGATTATCTTCTCCCCATTAAATAGTCCTGGCCCTCTTGTCAAAAATCACTTCACCATATATGCAAGAGTTTATTTCTGGGTGCTCTATTCTTTCCATGATCTATATGCTTGTCTTTATGCCAGTACCACACTGTTTTGAAGTTAGGAAATGTGAGTTCTCCAGCTTTGTTATTGTTTTTCAACACCGTTTTGGCTATTTGTGGATTTGAGATTCTACATGAATTTTGGGATGGATTTTTCTACTTCTGCAAAAATCATCATTGGGGTTTTTGGTTTTTATTTTGTTTTTTTATTTATTTCTAGGAGATAGAGAGAGAGACAGCGTGCGCAGGGGAGGGTCAGAGAGAGAGGGAGTGACAGACTGAAACAGGCTCCAGGCTCTGAGCCGGCAGTCAGCACAGAGCCCGATGCGGGGCTCGAACCCACGAACTGTGAGATCATGACCTAAGCGAAAGTCGGATGCTTAACTGACTAAGCCACCCAGGCGCCCCCATCATTGGGATTTTAATAGTGATTGCATTTGATCTGTAGATTGCTTTGGGTAGTGTTGACATTTTGAAATATTAAGGGGTGCTTGGGTGGCTCAGTTGATTAAGTGTCCAACTCTTCATTTCAGTCAGGTCATGATCTCGTGGTTCGTGGGATTGAGCCCGCATCAGGCTATGTGCTGATAGTGCAGAGCCTGCTTGGGATTCTCTCTCTCTCTCCTCCTCTCCTGCTCACACACTCTCTCTCCCTCAAAATAAATAAATAAAACATTAAAAAAATTAAGTCTTCCAACCCATGAACAAGGGATGTGTTTCCATATATTTATGTTTCCTTTGATTTCTTTCAGCAATGTTTTATGGTTTTCATCATTAAATTTTCATCATAAAATTCTTTCTCTTACTTGGTTAATTCCTAAGTATTATTTTTGATACAGTTGTAAATGAAATTGTAATTTCCTTTTCAGACTGTTCATTGATAGTATACAGAATGCAACTGACTTTTGTGTGTTTACTTTATACCCTGCCACTTTGCCAAAATCATTATTAGTTATAACAGTTTTATTGTGGAATCTTTAGAGCTTTCTACATGTGAGATCATATCATTTGCAGACAGAGATACTTTACTTCTACCTTTCCAATCCGTACGATTTTTATTTCTTTTTCTTGCCTTACTGCTCTGGCTAGAACCTCTAGTACTGTGTTGAATGGAAGTGGTGAAAGCAGGCATCCTGTCTTATTCTCGATCTTAGAGAAAAGCTTTCACCACTGAGTACGATGTTCACTGTAGGTTGTTCTTATATGCCTTAAAAAATCTTTTTAAGTTAATTTATTTTGAGAGAGAGAGTGCATGCACAAGCAGGGGAGAGGAGAAAGAGAGAGAAAGAGAGAGACTCCCAAGCAGGCTTCATGCTCAGCTCAGAGGGCTTGATTCCATGACCATGAGATCATTGCCTGAGCCACTAGCAAGAGTTGGACCCTCAACTGCCCAAGCTACCCAGGCAGCCCTCTTATATGGCTCTTATAATGCTGAGGTAGTTATCTTCTCTCCCTACTTTAGTATTTTTACTATGGAAAAGTGTTCAATTTTTTCAAATCCTTTTTCTGTATCAATTGATGGCCCTGTGTGTGTTCCCATTATTCTGTTAATTTAGTATATTGTGTTCATTGATTTTTGTATGTTGAAACATCTTTATGTTCTAGGAATAAATCCCACTTGCTTATGGTATATTGGTTTGCTAGTATTTTGTTATTTTTTACATCAAAGTTCATAAGTGATAGTGGTCTGTCATTTTATTTTCTTGTAGTGTCTCTGTCTGGCTTTGGTATCAGGATAATGCTGGACTCATGAGTTTGGAAGTGTTCCTTGTGGTCCAGTTTTCTGAAAAAAATTTGAGAAGGATTGATATTAATTCTTCTTTTTTTTTAAAAAATGTTTTATTTATTTCTGAGAGAGAGAGACAGAGTGAACAGGGGAGGGTCAGAGAGAGAGGGAGACACAGAATCCGAAACAGGCTCTAGGCTCTGAGCTAGCTGTCAGCACAGAGCCCAATGCGAGGCTTGAACCCACGAACTGTGAGGTCATAACCTGAGCCAAAGTCGGTCGCTCAACCAACTGAGTCACCCAGGAGCCCCTGGAAGGTTTTTGATTACTGACCTATCAGTATATTGTTGTTATAACTTATGAAACTGGATAGCTTTATTTTTTAACTTATATTTTCAAAGAGTTTATTTTTAAGTAATGTCTACACCCAACATGGGACTCAAATTTATAACCTTGAGAGCAAGAGTCTCATGCTCTACTGACTGAGCCAGCCAGGTGTCCCAACATTTTCCATAAATTGGGTGAGCTTAAATGTGCGGTTTGAAGGTCTAGATGAAAATATATCTAGGGGCACCTGGGTGGCTCAGTCAGTTAAACTCAGGTCATGATCTCAGGGTCATGAGTTGAAGCCCTGCATTAGTCTCCATGATGGACATGAAGCCTACTTAGAAAAAAACGAAAGATAGAAAGAAAGAAAGAAAGGAAGAAAGAAAGAAAGGAAGGAAGGAAGGAAGGAAGGAAGAAAGAAAGAAAGAAAAAGAATGAACATATATCTAATTATCTAAACTTTGTGATAAAAGTATATTAGGGGGTTCTGGCTGGCTCAATCTGAAGAACGTGCAACTTCTTCACGTTCGAACCCCATGTTAGGTGTAGAGATTACTCAAAAATAAAATCTTTTAAAAAACATAAAAAAAGTATTTTACCAAAAATATTGTAATTGTAAAAGTTTGATGAAATTAACAATAGTGTAATTTTCTCAAGCAGATCTTAGTAAATTGAGTTAAAACAAGATGTTTCTATGTTGAAGGAACAGATATAACAGTCTTTGTCTGAGATCAATGAACTCAGGCTTGTGAGGCCCAATTTGGCTTGCCTTCAGTGTTTTGGGGTGTGTGTGTGTGTGTGTGTGTGTTTTGAAGGGTGGTAAAATATGATATTTACCATTTAAGCCATTTTAAATGCATAATTCAGTGATATTTATTAAGTATATATTCTCAGTGTTATGCAATGACCACTATCTATTTCCTAAGTTTTTTCAATATCTGAAACAAAAGCTCTGCCCACTGCCTGTTTTATAAATAAAGTGCCATTAGAACACAGCCATGGTAATTTATTTACCTATTGTCTACAGCTGCTTTTGCAATACAATGGCACGGCTGAGTAGTTGTGACAGAGAACGATGGCCTGCAAGCCTAAAACAATTGCTGTCTGACCCTTTTTTAGAAAATGTGCCAAGTCCTAGTGTTTGGTACGGTGTAGAAAAGTCTCTCCGTATCCTTCCCAGAAGCTGAGGAAGTTAATGACTATCATGCAGTTTCCAATTATTTTCTTTTCCTCAAAACTGAAGAAACCTTCTCAACTTTTCACCTATGGATCAATAAAAAGAATTTTTGATAGATAGCTATGTGAATTTAGTGTATAATCTGGAGAAGTAGGTGAAAAGTATGTTTCATCTCTAAGCACTCTAGCATGCCTATTTTTAACAAGAGCTCAATATTTGTCTAGAATTCTTTTCTTTTGAGGGAGAATTTACAGTATATGCACAGATCTTGCATACCATTCCATAATTGGTATGCATACTTCTGTGTAATGCAAATCTCTTGCAAACTGTAGCTTATTACTATCACTCCAGGAAATTCCATCATACCCCTTTTCCTCCACTCTCCTGAGGCAACCATACTTTGCAGTTTAAGCCTGTTTTATAATTTCATCTATATTGACTCATAGAATATATGTTTTTGTATAAGACTTATTTCACCCAATATAATGTGTATGAGATATTCATCTGTAATATTAAATGTACCAAGTTTATTCTACTTGGTTATTAATAAGTCAGCTGGGTTATTGGTCTTTTCATACTTGAGTTGTAAGAGTCCTTTCTATATTCTAGATAAAAGTATCTTATCAGATACATGATTTGCAAGTATTTTCTTGTTTTGTGTATTTTTCATTTTCTTATTGGTGTCCTTTGAAGAACGGTTTTTTTTTTAAGTTAGTTTTAGGCATACAACATAGTGATTTGACAATTCTATACATTACACTATACTCTACACAGTAAGTGTGGTTACCATCTGTCACCATTCAGCATTATTACTCTATTATTGACTCCATTCCTATGCTGTATTTTTTATCCCTGTGACTTATTTATTTTATAAGTGGATTTTCTTTTTTTTTATTAAATGTTTATTTTTGAGAGAGAGAGACAGAGCACGAGTGGAGTAGGGGCAGAGAGAGAGGTAGACACAGAATCCAAAGCAGGTTCCAGGCTCTGAGCTGTCAGCACAGAGCCCCACGCAGGGCTCAAACACACAAACCATGAGACCATAACCTGAGCCAAAGTTGGATGTTTAACCAACTGAGCCACCCAGGCTCCCTTAAGTAGAAGTTCCTACCTCTTAATCCCCTTTGCCTCAAAAGTTTCCTTCCTTCCTTGCTGGCTTCCTCCCTTCCTTCCCTTCCTTTCCTTCCTTCCTTCTCTTTCTATAGGCTCCATGCCCAGTATGGGACTTGAACTCATGGCCCTGAGATCAAGAGTTGCATGCTTTACTGACTGAGCCAGGCAGGCACCTCCAAGGTTTTTTTTGTTTGTTTAAGTAGGCTCTATGCTCAAAGTGGGGCTCAAATTCACAACCCCAAGATAAAGAGTTGCATGCTTGACCTACCAACTGAGCCAATCAGCCGCCCTACCTCAAAAGTCCTTAATTTTTATAAAGTCCAATTTATTTTTTATTTTATTGTTCATGGTTTTTTTGTAAGAATTCTTTGCCAAATCAAGGTCATGAAGGTTTGCCCTCATGCTTTCTTCTAAGAATTCTATAGTTTTAGTTCTTACGTTGAGGTCTTTGACTCATTTTGAGATAACTTTTGTACATATTTATTTTTTAAATTTTTGGAGGGGGGGTTGCCTGGGTGGCTCAGTCGGTTCAGCTCTGACTTTCGCTCAGGTCATGATCTCACAGTTCGTGGGTTTGAGCCAAGCGTCGAGCTCTGTGCTGACAGCTTGGAGCCTGGAGGCTGTTTCAGATTCTGTGTCTCCCTCTCTCTCACTAAAAAATAAATGTTTTTATTTATTTCTGAGAGAGAGAGAGAGAGAGAAATAGCATGAGCAGGGGAGTGTCAGAGAGAGAGGGAAATACAGAATCCGAAAGAGGCTCCAGGCTCTGAGCTAGCAGCCAGCACAGAGCCCGATGCGGGGCTCGAATCCAGGAACTGTGAGATCATGATCTGAGCCGGTCGGACGCTTAACCGACTGAGCCACCCAGGTGTCCCAACTTTTCTACATATTTGAAGTGAGGGTTTTCAACTTCACTGTTGTGTGCGTAGCTATCGTGTTTTTGTTTTTTTTTTTTGTTTTAGCACTATTTGTTGGAAAGGTTATTCTTTCCTCATTGAATGATCTTGACAGGCTTGTCAAAAATTAGTTGACTGCAGATGTGTGGGTTTATATCTGGACTCTCTGTTCTATCCCACTGACCTATTTGTCTGTTCTTATGTTGGTAGCACAGTTGTCTTGATTACCATTCCTTTGTAGAAACTTTTGAATCAGGAGGTGTGAGTCCTTCCACTTCTTACTTTGGGTATTTCTTTGGCTATTCTGGGTCTTTTGCAATTCTGTATGCATTTTAGAATCTGCCTATCAATTTTAACAAAGAAGTCAGTTGTGATTCTGATAGCAATTTTGTTGAATGTGTAGAGTAGCTTGAGGAGCTTGCTCATCTTAAAAATGTCTTCTGATCCATAAACATGTTTTTATATTTATTTATATCAAATTTTTTTCAACTATTTTTAATTTTCAGAGTATAAGTGTTACACTTCTTTTAAAATGTGTTCCTAATATTTTACTCTTTTTGATAGCATTGTGAATGTAATTTTCTTAATTTCATTATTTCAAGTGTATGGAAATACAACTGATTTTTTGTACACTGATATATCTTCCAACCTTGCTGAACTCATTAGTTAGTGTGTTTTAAAATTTTTAAATGTTTATTTTTGAGAGAGAGAGAGAAAAAACAAGTAAGTCGAGGAGGGGCAGAAAAAGAGGGAGACACAGAATCTGAAACAGGTTGCAAGCTGTTTCACAGAGCCTGCTGTGGGGCTTGAACTCACAAACCACAAGATCAAGACCAGAGCCAAAGTTGGACATGAAGGTGGCCTGCACCTGGGTGGTTCAGTTGGTTAAGTGTCCGACTCTTGATTTTGGCTCAGGTCATGATCTCACAGTTCACAGGATCAAGGTCCAAGTCAGGCTGTCTGCTGACAGCACAGAGCTCCTTGGGATTCTCTCTGTCTTCCTCTCCCCACTTGCATATGTGGATGTTCTCTCTCAAAAAAAAATGTATTAGTTTTAATGTTTTTTGTTGTTGTTGTAATTGTTTTCAGTGGATCCCTTAGGATTTTCTATATAAAGGTCATGCCATCTGCAAATAGAGATAGGTATATTTCTTACTTTCTAATCTGAATTCGTCTGTGTGCTTATTTTCCTGGTTAGAACTTCAATGTTCAAGTGGTAAGAGCAGACATCTTTGTTTCTGATAGCAGAGGAAAAGCAGTCAATCTTTCATCAAGTATAATGTTAATATTAGCTATGGTTTTTTCACTGATGCTCTTTATCTGGTTGAGGAAGTTACCTTCTATTTCAAATTTGTTGAGTGTTTTTATCAGAAAGCATATTGGATTTTGTCAAATGTTTTTTCCTGCATCTATTGAGTTGATTGGGCAATTTTTGTTTTTTTATTCTATTGATATGAAGTGGAATTCAAATCAAATATAAATAGCATTACAGAAGAAACAGCTGACCATGAGAATATTGACCTTGAAGCTCTTCCAGAGACTTCTGAGGAAACTTGTTATGCCAAATTTATCCATGTAAATGAGGAAAGTGGTTGTGAATAAAAGGATGAAGACATTTCAGAGGAGTTGATACTTGCCAAAAGCTTCACATTAAAACTGCAAAGTACAAAATGTTGGAAGCTGATCCAAACTTAGAAAGGGGTATGAGAATTTGAGAAAACACAGAAAAAAAAATGCTTGCTCGTAACTTATATGATGAGAAGTTCAACTGCTGTTGGTTAAGTTTTTCACTAATAAATAAAACACTTTAATGCCTTTTTCTAATGTTTATTTTTGACAGGGAGAGACAGAGTGTGAGCAGGGGGAGGGGCAGAGAGAAAGGGAGAAACAAAATCCAGGCTCCAGGCTCTGAGCTGTGAACATAGAGCCCCACGTGGGGCTCAAACTCATGAGCCACAATTTTATGACCTGAACCTAATGCTCTTCCAACCAAGCCATCCAGGCATCTCAATGTTCCTAATGTTTTAGATTGTATTACATAAATTTTATTTTATTATATGTTTCCTTATACATTTATAACTGATAGGGATTTTAACGTTTTGATAAAAAAGTTTAAAGGCATGGAATAATTGCAATTTTCCCCATTGATTATTAAGGTTGCTATGTGTAGTTTAGGGTATTATACTCCCGGGCAAAGAGAGGACTGTCTGTATTATATTATGGCCACCAAATTATTACATTTTGAGACTTAATTAGGTTTAAGAGTGATAATCTTAAATTTTTTTAATGTTTATATATTTTTGAAAGAGAGAAAGTGGGAGAGCGAGCAGTGGAGGGGCAGAGAGAGAAGACAGAGAATCTGAAGCAGGCTCCATACTGCAGGGCTCCAACCCAGGAGCAATGAGATCATGACCTGAGTTGAAGTTGGATGCTTAACCAGATGAGCCACCCAAGTGTCCTGATATCTTTTTTTTTTTTTAAGTTCATTTATTTTGAGAGAGAGAGCATGGGAGGAGGAGGAGGAGCAGAGAGAGAAGAGAGAGAAACCCAAGTAGCCTCCACACTGTCAGCCTGGAGCCTGACATGGGGCTTGAACTCACAAACCAGTAGATCATGACCTGAGCTGAAATCAAGAGTCAGATGCTTGACTGAGCCATCCAGACATCCCAAGAGTGATATCTTATTACCTTTCCTATTTCCTTACCATCTCTTCTCAAATAGTTCAGTTCTAAAACCTTTGGTGGTATAAGTAAGGTAGGTAAGCATATCAGAGCAGCTTAGCAAGTGACTGTAGGGGCCAAGAATGGTGGAGGGTACCTACATGGGAGGGTACCCCAGCATGGAGAATGGTTACATGTAGGTGAAGTGATTAAGTAAATATAGCTAGGATAATGGCAGCCACATTTCTTATTGTTAGAGTTACAAATATGTACTTACTCAAATTTGGAACCATTTGAGTTTATCTGATAAAAATAAGTGGGAAGTTTGATGAAGAAGAGGGTATTTACATACCTTCAAAATATCTCTCTAGAAAATACTAATTAATTATAAAGGCAAAATGAATGACTTCACAGTCATTCATCAGGGAAGCCTGGCAGATACTCTCTTACAAGGTTATGGGAGAAACGAACTCATGTGCCATTTATATGCAGTAAAATAACACAGTATGAAGAATATCAGCCAAACTCAAATTGAGGAACATTCTACAAAATAACTGGCTTGTAATCTTCAAAACTGACAATGTTATGAAAGTTAAAGCCTAGGGAACTGTTCCAGATTGAAGGAGACTTAACACCTCATCTAATGCATGACTCTGTACTGGAAACTTTGGTGTAAGAGAGCTTACAGGGACATTAAGAAAAACCTGAATGCGATCTAAGGATAATATCAATGTTAATTTCCTGGAGTTGATGGTTATATTGTGATTATGTACGAAGATATGCTTGTCTATAGGAAATATACACTAACATTTTTAAGAGTGATGGGTATCATGTCAGCAACATACTGTTATGTGGTTCAGGAAAAGAAAAAGCTCTTTGTACTGTATTTGCAACTTTTTTGTAAGTTTGAGATTATTTCAAAATAAAGATTTTTAAAATATATAACCATTTTCTTTTTTTTTTTTTAATTTTTATTTTTTTTTTTAATGTTTTTTATTTATTTCTAGGAGAGAGAGAGAGACAGCGTGAGCAGGGGAAGGTCAGAGAGAGGGAGTCACAGACTCTGAAACAGGCTCCAGGCTCCGAGCTGGCAGTCAGCACAGAGCCCGACGCGGGGCTCGAACCCACGAACCGCGAGATCATGACCCAAGCGAAAGTCGGACGCTTAACCGACTAAGCCACCCAGGCGCCCCTATAACCATTTTCTTTAAGAATGTCCTCTTAATAATGTGTTCAATTATTTTTAATGAAAAAATTTAGAGGTGTTTTCTTCAAAAAAGAAGGTATACAGTTTTCCAAGTTATTTTAGAAGTTATATGAACAAAAAAGTTAGAATACCACTGGCCTGGAAAAACCATGGCTCTTGGCAAATGAAATAGTTTTTTGAACTCCTCTAGGGCATTTTCTCTGCTGGCTAACAAGCTGTTAATAGAAAACACAATGTACTTGGGAAGGGGGTGGGGTGGGAGGGTTTAATTCCTGGGTTCAAAAACTGACTCTAATACCCACTAGCCAGTTACCTAACATCTCTCTGCCTCAATTTCCTTATCTGCAGTAATACAGGTATACTTAGCATAGAGCACAGCACATAAAAGTGCCCATAAACACTAGCTATTATCAGTATTTCTAAACTCTGAGCTCTCAAAGGGCAAGATTCACATCTTTTTTTTCTTTATGTCTAATGTTTATTTACTTTTTTGAGAGAGAGAGCATGAGCAGGGGAGGGGCAGAGAGAGAGGGAGACACAGAATCCGAAACAAGTTCCAGGCTCGGAGCTGTCAGCACAGAGCATGACCTGGGGCTCGAACTCATGAACTGTGAGATCATGACCTGAACCAAAGTCAGAGGCTTAACCAACTGAGCCACTCAAGCGCCCCAAGATTCACATCTTATAATGTATTCTTTATTATTATTTTTTTAAGTAGGCTCCAAGCTGTTGAGTCCAATACAGCACTTGAACTCACCACCCTGAGTTCTAGACCTGAGTTAAGATCAAGAGTGAGCCATTAAGGCGCCCCATATCTTTTTTCTTTTAATTAAAAAAAAAAGTTTATTTTGAGAGCACGTGGGAGGGGCAGGGAGAGAATCCCAAGCATGCTCTGCACTTTCAATGCCAGGTGCCCCAGATCATATTTTATTCTCATTGTTTCTGTCCTAGACTGTTTATCAGGTCATCTTTTTTTAATTAAAAAATTTTTTTAAATGTTTATTTTTGAGATTAAGACAGAGAGACAGAGTGCGAGTGGGGGACGAACAGAGAGAGAGGGAGACACAGAATACAAAGCAGGCTCCAGGTTCTGAGCTGTCAGCACCAGTACAGAGCTGGCTGCAGGACTCAAAAACACAGACTGTGAGATCATGACCAGAGTGAAGTCCCACGCTTAACCTTAACCAACTGAGCCACCCAGGCGCCCCTCAGGTCATCTTCTTTCATCTTCCTCTAATCTATCACCCACATTTGCAATTGTTTTCTTCCTAATCTATAAATCTGATCATGTCATTCTCTCTGTTCCAATTGGTTTCCCAGTGCTTACAGGATAAAGTAAAAATTCACTGCCACAAGCAAGTAACATCTCTGCTTCCACATCATGGGCTCCAGGAAGGTTTCTCCCAGCTTGCTTTCACACTTTAAAGCCCTTTGATCCAGTTGTTTTTGTGTGTCTGAATGCCCTTTTCTCCCTGATCACATTCTATTCATTCTTAAAAGTTGATCTCAAAAACTCACCAGACTTTCTCATAAGCAATTTGTCATCTGCTGTTCTGTAACAGAACTCTGTAATGGCTGATCACATTTTGTTAAGAATTTAAAATCTTTCTGCCCCCTGTAAGTCATTCATTCACTCGTTCATCAGATATTTAAGGAACATTAGATAACAGGCTCTGCTCTCAGCACTGAAAGTACACATGCGAACAAGTCAAAATTAGGTTTTCATGTAATTGATGTGGACAAGTTAGAAAACAAAAAAAATACCAGGTCGTGGTGAGTGGTGCACAGAGAATGTTGAGTATGATTAGTGGTTCAGGTTTTCTGAAGTACCTTTTTTTTAAATGTTTATTTATTTTTGTGAGAGAGAGAGAGAGAGTACTAGTGGGGGAGGGGCAGAGAGAGAGAGAGAGAGACAGAGAGAATCAGGAGCAGGCTCCATCCAGGCTCTGAGCTGTGAGCACAGAGCCCGACACGGGACTCACAAACCATGAGGTCATGACTTGAGCTGAAGTCAGACCCCAACCAACTAAGCCATCCAGGCGCCATTCTGAAGTACCTTTAAGCTACGAATTTGAAAGCGTCTAAATGACAAAGAGGAAGAGCGGTCCAGGTGGCTCCAACAGCTGATGCAAGGGCCCTGAGGCAAGAAAGAGCTGGTGCGGCTGGAGCCACGAGGGGAAGGAAGGTGTGTGACGCTGAAGAAGCTCCGGGTGGTGGTCCCAGATGGATGTTTTCAAAGGCTACGGCCACTTGATGTAGAAGGTCTCAGGGTAAGGGGAGGCAGGGGCAGATTCTCACCCCGCCTGAGTTCCTCCGCTAGCCCTCGACACGCTAAACGGGCTTCCCCCTCGGAACTTCTCACGCCAGGTCTTTCCGGCGGTAGCAGGGGATGACACAGAAGCGCACTGCAGTGGTTGACGGGAAGGAACTTGGATACAGCAATAGACAGAGGCCCAAACTGGGTAGCGGAGGAGGTGCGCAGCGTGTCTCGGCCGGCGGAAGAGGCGGGCGCAAGTGCTCACCCAAAGCCGTCCCGGCGCGGATGCTGCGCATGCGTGCGCGCGTGCCCTCTTCGGTTAGGGACCCGGTCCCGAGAGGGGGCGGGGCCGGCCCTCCGCGCCGGAAGGGGGTTGGCTGGGCGGGGCCGGGAGGTGGCGGTGGCGGCTGCGCGCGCGCGCGCGGGTGCGAACGGGGAACGCCGCGAGGGCCGGGCCGGGCGGTCGGGACGACGGACGGCGACGATGGCCGCGGCGACGGGCGGCGGCGGGCTGGGGGCGGCGGCGGGCGCCGCGGGCGCGGGAGGCGCGGCAGCGGCTGCGGGCCTGGCCGTTTATCGGCGGAAGGACGGTGGCCCGGCCAGCAAGTTTTGGGAAAGCCCGGAGACGGTGTCCCAGCTGGATTCGGTGCGGGTCTGGCTGGGCAAGCACTACAAGAAGGTGGGTTCGCGCGCCCGTGGGGGCCAGGGGCCACGCGCGGGAGCCCGGCGCAGCTACTGGCCTCGCGGGCCTCGGGCCGCCCCTCCCCCCGCGCGCCACGAGGGACAACAAAGGCAGGCGCCTGGCCCGCCACGCCCCCGCCGTCCGCTCTCGGCGCCCGCGCGCCCGGGGCTCCACCGGGCCCCCGGGGCCGGGCGTCTGGGAGTTCCCGTACTGCGGGCGAGAGCCACAGTTCACTCACTCCAATGTGCAAGGGGCATCTCGAGCTCCGTAAACGGGAGGGCGTGAATCTCTTTTGTTAGCTGCATTGGGTGTGCGAACAGTAATTTTTACATACTGTGCGAGCCAGTGTTTTAAGAGCAGCTTCAAGTTTTGTGCAGAGTCTCCTTCAAAGTCAAGTAAGGTAGCTAATGGTCTCCTACCTGTTGTCGATTTATTACAGAATGACTTTAGGATTGCACTCGGAAGCTAACAGGCTGATAATCATGGATGATAGTATAGATGATCACTATTAAAAGATGACAGTTTTTACTTCATTGTACTTTCAGTTCCGTATAGTGTGCGTACAAGAGTTAACGTTAAGTCGTACCTAATGTGTTTCTCAGCGAGGCTTTCCTTGAGAACCCCGTTTATATTAGATTGCCCCACTTCCTATCATCTTTGTTTTTTTGGCACCACTTTTTGAGATATTTTTTTTATCATTTAGCTGTTTCTCCTGCTTTTGGGAGGTAAGTTCCGCTGAGTCAGTGGTATTGAAAGTTGTGACTTAACCTCTTATTTATGACCAGTGTTTTTTAACTTCCCTCTGCGGATACGTAGGAATGACTCCCTTAGAGGGTGTAATGGAGCAAACAGCCCAGAATACCTACTCTGCCCCAGATTTCTGAGCACTCTTTTCAAGTTCCCAACTTCCCCTACTGAGAACCATAGCACTGGGGCAAGCACCTTGTCAGGCCTCTTCACTGCAATGCCGCCCCTCAACATGGTACTCATTGCCTCGCCCTTAGTAGTTGCTTAGTAAATATTTATTCAATGACTGAAAAGTAGTGTAGGAGCCTATTCATTTGAGTTCTACAGCACAGTGGAGTCCGTCAGCTTTTGGAGGTTGATAGGCAGGGGTTAGGATCTTGGGTTCCTTTGACATTTCAGAAATGACTTTCTTAAAGAAGTTTTAGAAAGTGAGACACCAAATATATTTTTATTTACGATATATTTTTAGATAATTTGACTTTTTTCCGCCTAAACTTTTGGAGTCACATTTGGGATTGCCAGTTTTTCTCATCTGCATGTATGCAGACAAGAATATTGCTTTCCCTAATACAGTGATAAATTGGTCACTTTTCTTGCTGCGTAGGCAACAGAGCTTCTAGAAGTGGCTAAGGGAATTGAATATACTTATATTGTGAAAGTATTATTTTTTATCATGTGCCCTTCAGCCAGTGCTTTGGGTTTCAAATTCAGTGTATTTTGATGTAGCCTTGCCCCTCCCCCACCTGGTTTTCTTTATTGAGGTATAATTGACATGTAACATATTAGTTTATCAATGTAGTTTTAGCAGAAATATGAGGAATATTCCTTTGGATATCAAGGAAGAGAAAGGAAAAAGAGAAATAGTCATTTCTACCTCCAAACTCTGTGTGCATCTGTTTGGGCCCAGTTTTGAGGGCAGCTGAAGGCTTGGCTGTGTTTGGTGGGTGAGGAAGTGGCTATGAGGCTGGCTCAGGGATTTGTTTAGAGTGTTGAGGCCATTGAGTGAATGTTGGCTCAGTGTTCTTGAGGCCTTAAAGATAAAGTAAAAGTTAGGTTTGACTTCTCAGGGTCACAAGGCCGGAGTATATTTCTTGGGTCCCCTCAAATTCAGAATTGTATATTCCTTCTACCTGACAGCCAGAATCCTGTCAGCCTGAGAGTGGTGTTGGAGTGGTGAAAGTATGAACCAGAATATTGTATATATCTCTACTCTATGTACATATTGTTGGGTTTTAACTAAACTTCTCTGTTGCACTTAATACTGCATTTTCAGATTCATAAATCTCAGCAAGTATGAAATAAACATGACATTGGTAGTCTCATTTTTATTAATGAGTTTATCCATGCATTCTGTTAACAATGTGGCATCTAACCGTACCTGAGCACTTAAACGATAACTCACATAATTCCTTACAGCAGTCTTGAGTACATTACAATTAGGAGTGGCAGATTTGAAATTCAGTGAATGTTTCCCCTGGCTCTAAAGTCCCTCCCCCCCACTTTTTTTTTTTTTTTTGCCTTAATTAATGCCTCATCAAGGAATTTAGTGGAACGTAATGGAAAATGTACTGGTAAAGGTAGGCATAGACACCTACTTGTAAAACTCACATGGTTTCAGATTAAAAGAAAACTTGTATTTTTATTTTTTATGTGTCCTTAGTAATTGCTCAGTCCATGTTTGTTCAGTGAATGAATGAATGGATTAACTAGTCTAGGAACCTGTTCGTTTAAGCTTTGTTAATAAATTTGGCTCCGCAACACAGAAAGAACAGTAAATACTTTTTGACTGGAATGAGCTTCAGCTAGGCCAAACAAGTCCAGAGGAGGTGACTCCTGGAGGGAAGCATAGGGTGGTTTACCTGTTTGCCTGAAGTTGCATTTTTACTCTTTTTTAAAGTTATTTTTTAGGGTTTTTTTTTTTTCTTTTTTGAGCAAGAGAGAGTGTACACACTAGTGGTCAAGGGGCAGAAAGAGAGGGAGACACAGAATCCGAAGCAAGCTCCAGGCTCTGCGCCGTCAGCACAGAGCCCAGTGTGGGGCTTAAACTCACTAGCCATGAGATCATGACCTCATCTGAAGTTGGATGCTCAACTGACTGAGGCACCCAGGCACCCTGCGTTTTTATTTTATTTTTATTTTTCAGAGAGAGGGGAAGAAGGGCTGAGAGAGAAGGGGGGGGATCTCAAGCAGGCTCCATGCTCAGGACAGAGCCCGACCTGGGGCTCCATCCCATGAGCCAGCGATCATACCCCAGTTGCAAGTAAGAGTCAAATACTTAATCAGCTGAGCCACCCAGGTGCCCTAAGGTTGCATTTTAAGTCCAGCAGCAATGTAGAAACTTGTTTATCTCCCACCTGAGCTGCTGCCTTTCTATTATCTGGTATATGTCTTTCATCCTAACTTTGATGAAGAGGAGAGCTATATTTCTGAGTATAGTTTCTGAGTGATTTTCAAATGATAAAACTTCACTGATCTTAAATTGATTCAAGTCAGATACCTTTAAGATAAAGTATATCTAAACCATTAAGATCCTAGGTAAGTTTCTTCCTGGTTTGGCTTATTTTTAAAATAAAATTTAAGATGGCAGGAGGATTTCAGGATGATTTACTTATTTATTAAAAAAATTTTTTGTTTTGTTTTATTTATTTCTAGGAGAGAGAAACAGCGTGAGCAGGGGAGGGTCAGAGAGAGAGGGAGGCACAGAATCCGAAACAGGCTCCAGGCTCTGAGCTGGCAGTCAGCACAGAGCCCGACGCGGGGCTGGAACCCACGAACCGCGAGATCATGACCCAAGCGAAAGCCGGACGCTTAACCGACTAAGCCACCCAGGCGCCCCTAAAAAATTATTTCTTATTTAAATTTAAGTTAGTTAAAATATAGTGTAGTATTGGTTTCAGGTGTAGTATTCAGTGATTCATCACTTAGTACAATACCCAGTGGTCATCTCAACAAGTACCCTCTTTAATGTCCACCACCCATTTAGCCCATCTCCCCGCCCACCTCCCCTCCAGCAACGCTGTTTGTTCTCTGTAGTTAAGAGTGTCTTATGGTTTGCCTCGCTGTCTGTTTTTATCTTATGTTTTTCCTTCCCTTCCCCTATGTTCATTTGTTTTGTCTTAAATTCCGCATATGAATGAAATAATATTTGTCTTTGTCTGAATGACTTATTTCGCTTTGCATAATACTCCCTAGTTCTATCCATGTTGTTGCAAATGGCAAGATTCCATTCTTTTTGACCACCCAGTAAGATTCCTTTGTGTACATATACCACATCTTTATCCATTTATCAGTTGATGGACATTTGGGGTCTTTTCAATAATTTGGGTATTGTTGATAGCACTGCTATAAACATTAGGGTACATGTGCCCCTTTGAGAGAGCGCCTGCCGCAACATGTGCCCCTTTGAATCAGTATTTGGATAAATACTAGTAGTGCAATTGTTGGGTTGTAGGGTAGTTCTGTTTTTAACTTTTTTTAATGTTTTATTTTTGAGAGAGAGAGTGTGATCAGGGGAGGGTCAGAGAGAGAGGGAGATACAGAATCTGAAGACAGGCTCCAGGCTCTGAGCTAGCTGTCAGCACAGGGCTCGACACAAGGCTTGAACCCACGGACCGTGAGATGATGACCTAAGCTGAAGTCAGATGCTTAATTGACTGAGCCCCCCAGGTGCCCCTGTTTTTAACTTTTTGAGAAACCTCCATAACTACTCAAAAAATAGTTATGGCTGAAATAGTCTATAGTCATTAAGTTTTTTTGTTAATCAGAATTCAGTATTTTGATCAGCTCTCAAACTTCTATGTGTTTTTAATTTTTTTTTGTGTTTTTAAATTAAAGAAATTTTTTTATTTCTGAGAGAGAGAGAAGCGTGAGAAGGGTAGGGTTTTGTGTTTTTAAATTAAAGACATTTTTTTATTTCTGAGAGAGAAGCGTGAGCAGGGTAGGGTCAGAGAGAGGGAGATACAAAATCTGAAACAGGCTCCAGGCTCTGAGCTAGCTGTCAGCCCAGAGCCTGACGTGGGGCTTGAACCCACGGACCGTGAGATCATGACCTGAGCCGAAGCTGGACGCTTAACTGACTGAGCCACCTGGGCGCCCCTTTATGTTTTTATTTTTGAGAGTGAGAGAGACAGTATGAGCAGGGGAAGGGCAGAGAGGGAGACACAGAATTTGAAGCAGGCTCCAGGCTCTGAGCTGTCAGCACAGAGCCCAATGAAGGGCTCAAACTCACAAACTGTGAAATCATGACCTGAGCTGAAGTAGGACATTCAACTGACTGGGCCACCCAGGTGGCCGGAGATCCTTTTATGTTTTAGTTGATATTTTTGGAAGCTGTTGAAATGAGATCTGTTATAGCAGTATGGGATTGTGTATGAGCATTACACTTTGGAAGATGTGAGTTCAGTACTATTGGCTACTAATTGGTGGTATCCTTGAGCAGATGACTTGATTCCTGTTTTAATTTTCCATTTGTAAATTGGGAGTAATACTGACTCCCATAAGACTTGTTTGAATCAAATGAGATAGTCATTGAAGGTGGTATTATGTAAATTTGAGATGATAATAATACTTTGTGTACATCCCTTGGTGAGGTTCCTTCATTTAAAAACTTTTTTTTATAGTTTTTATTTTTGAGACAGAGAGAGCAGAGCATGAGCGGGGGAGGGGCAGAGAGAGAGGGAGACACAGAATCTGAAACAGGCTCCAAGCTCTGAGCTGTCAGCACAGAACTCCATGTGGGGCTCCAATCCACCAACTGCGAGATCATGACCTGAGCCGAAGTCGGACACTTAACCGACTGAGCCATCCAGGCGCCCCAAGGTTCCTTCATTTTTATTTGTTAAATAGAAGGTTAATATTTTTAGATGTTTAAAAGTTGCTTTAAAACCTTAGTGATATCTGGCTGGCTCAGTCAGTAGAGCATGTGACTCTTAACCTCAGGGTGGTGAGTTCAGGCCCCACATTGGGTGTAGAGCCTACTTTAAATAAATAAATAAAACCTTCTAGTCCTACATTGGCTGCATTTTGAGTCAGTGTGAGGTATAGTTTACACTAACACCTTAATGTAACAGTTCATTTATGAATTAAAAATGTTATGTTTCTAATTTCTTTCTTTTTTTTTTTTTTTTTAGGGAGGGAGCAACAAGTGGGAGTGGGAAAGATGGGCACAGAGAAAGGGAGAGAGAGAATCTCAAATAGAGAGAGAGAATCTCAAATAGAGAGAGAGAATCTCAAATAGAGAGAGAGAATCTCAAATAGAGAGAGAGAATCTCAAATAGAGAGAGAGAATGCTCAAATGCTGAGCATGGAGCCCGATGTGGGACTTGATCTGACGACCATGAGATCATAACCTGAGCTGAAATCAAGTCAATGCCTAACTGACTGAGCCTCCTCCCAGTTGCCCTGGAAAAAAAAAGTTTCTAGCCAAGTTAAATATTTTGTAATTTAAAAATTGGATTTTAAAATAGCTAAGATAAAAATATTAAATGGACTTTGAACTATCTATCTTCTGAAACTATAACATTGTCCATATGAAATCTTGACATGTTTTTTACATTCTGAATGACAGTATAACAAAAGAAACATGCATACTAGTGAAATTTAGAATGTATATGAAGGTATGTATATAACGGTTACTAAGTTTAGTTCTTGCCTGAAGGGTTGATTTGGTTTTTGCTGACAGCCTTCCTGCAAGATGGTGTCTTTTTCAGTTTTAGGATTTGGCATTGTTCAGTGATGCAGGTATCTGAAAGTTAAAAAGGCATATTAATTTTTCATGCTTTACGATGTGCAAAAACACTGCAATACATCGTATGACCTCTTTGAGAAACCTGTACTTACTAATGATAATAAAGTTACCTTGTGGATGTATATTCCATATTTTGTCAGTTCTGTAGGATACATTTGAGGAGTCTTTTAAGATCATGTGAGGGGCATCTTTGTGGCTCAGTTGGTTAAGCATCCAACTCTTGATTTCAGCTCAGGTCATGATCTCATGGTACGTGAATTAGAGCCCCACATTAGGCTCTGCACTGACAGTACAGAGACTGCTTGGGATTCTCTCTCTGCCTTCTCTCTCTGCCCTCTCTTTCTGCCCCTTCCCTGCCTTTGCTCTCCCTCTCAAAATAAACAAAACAAAAAAATAATTTATTACAAATTACTTACTAATTGAGTATTATTTGTTAAAGATTTACTATGTTGAATAAATGGAAAAAAACTCGATGCTGAATTTTCACTTGAAAGTGTATAGTTCTTGGGGCGCCTGGGTGGCTCAGTCACTTACGCATCTGACTTCTGCTGAGGTCATGATCTTGCAGTTTGTGGGTTCACGCCCCATGTCGGGCTCTGTGCTGACAGCTCAGAGCCTGGGACCTGTTTCAGATTCTGTGTCTCCCTCTCTTTCTGCCCCTCCCCTGCTCATGCTCTGTCTCTCTTTGTCTCAAAAATAAATAAACATTAAAAAAATGTATAGTTCTTAAAAATATAAACTTGATAGTTTTTGTGGGAATTTTAAGTAGTTTTTAACAGTTAAAAATATGAAATAAAAGTTTAGTGGTTCTTTTTAGACACTAAGTTTTTTAAAAATGTTTATTTTTGAGAGAGAGACAGAATGTGAGCTGGGGAGGACCAGAGAGAGAAGGAGACAGAGTACAAAGTAGGCTCCAGGCTCTGAGCTGTCAGCATAGAGCCCTACATGGGGATCGAACTCCCAATCCAGAGATCATGCCTTGAGCCATAGTCAGACACTCAACTGACTGAGCCATCCAGGTACCCCTTAAACACTATTTTTAAGAAATGTTTATTTTGAGAGAGAAAGAAAGAGCTTGAGTGGGGGAAGGGGAGAGAGAGAGAATCCCAAGCAGGTTTTCCACTGTCAGCCATAGAGCCCGATTTACGGCTCAAACCCACAAACTGAGATCATGACCTGAGCTGAAATCAAGAATCAGATGCTTAATAGACTGACCACCCAGGCACCCCAAAAGTTTAGTGGTTCTTTAAGTAGGTTTCTAGTCTAGTTGTATCACCTGGAAGTTGTTAGAAATGCAAATTCTTGGGCCTGACCTATTGAATTAAAAACTCTGAGCGGATCTAAAATTTAAAAATCATATTCTAGATCAACAGAATTGACATCTTACATACTTAATGGTATGAAACTTGTTTCCATTTTTGTGACTGTTCTACTTTGTGGCCTTAGGGAAATGTGTTTTTATAGAATACACTTAATAGAAAAGAAAACATAAAAAAATTTTAATGTTTATTTTTAGAGAGAGAGAGAGACAGCATGCGAGTGGGGGAGTGTCAGAGAGAGAGAGGAAGACACAGAATCTGAAGCAGGCTCCAGGCTCTGAGCTGTCAGTACAGAGCCCGACACAGGGCTTGGACTCAAGACCACAAGATCTTGACCTGAGCTGAAGTCGGAACTTGAACCAGCTGAGCCACCCAGGTGCCCCTAATAAAGGAAACATTTTTATAAAGATGACAAAGGAGTGGTCTAGAACAGGAATAGACAGAATTTTTCTGTTAAGGATAGGAGAGTAAATATTGTAGGCTTTGCAGGTCATGCCATTTCATTTGCAGCCCTGCTCGACTCTGCTATTACATGAAAGCATCCATAGTGTATAATGAATGAGTGTGCTGTGTTTGTATAAAACTTTCTTTATGGACAGTGACATTTTAATTTCATCTAATATTCATGTGTCAGAAGTATTGTTTAAAATTTTTTTCCAAACATTTAAAAATGTAAAAACTGTTCTTAGCTTGTGGACCACAGAGAGACAGTGGGCTAGATTTTACCAACCTTTGGTCATTTAATATAAAGCAGGCCAGCAAAATACTGGTCTTTACCGAACTGCATGCAGGCTGTTTCATTTAGAGTGGAAAGCTAATGTCCCTGAATAGATAAAAATGGGGGAGGATACTAAACCTTAAGAAGAATTGCCTTTTTATGTCCTGTTTTATCTTTGCTTGGCCATAGTACAGGTTGAGAGCCATTCAGTCTAGTAACAGTAGACTGTGCACTGATATCATTTTGCCATATATAAATCACTTAAAAATTATTCGTTGTTATAGAAACTTACCACACTAATCTTGAAATGTTAGATGATACTGGGAATGGGTTTTTATTTATTTATTTTTGGATTCTGACTCATTTTTAGATGAGGTTACAAATGTCACGGTGTGCACAGGAAGCAGGCAAGGAAGTTTTGAGGGAGGTAATGCCCGGAGGCAGAACAAACCGTCCAGTCTACTCTCTGGCTGGGGCCCTGGGAGGGACGTGGGAGCTCGGGAGCCTCGAGGAAGGTGTTGGTTCGGAAGATGGAGGAGAGATGATCTTGCAGGTGGCGTTGACGGTGCCTTCTCTAAGCTGGAGTTGCTGCTGCTGGATTAGGCACCCAAGCCTGGGAGGGTGCTGATACAGAGCGCGGCAGACAGGCAGTGGATGGGAGAGGTGCTCAGGGATGTGCTTCCAAGAGACGTGCAGGATGGGGCTTCTTGACTCTTGTCATCTGGGTTGGTGTCCAGCTTGAGCCTTTCCATGCTGTTCCCGCTCTCTGAGCTCTTCTGTTTCACAGCTCCTGCCAACAGCTTTGCCTGGGAGAACTTGTTCTTGGTTTCTATGGATTTCACAGCCACTTTCGTCTCCACCTCCTTGTTTTCTGGAGAAATTCCAACTTTGTTGAGATTACGTCTGTATTCCTTCAGTTCTTTCAGTTCTTCTCTTCGTTGCTTTTCTAGTAGCTCCTGCTGCCAGGAAACCTCGTTGAGGAAGTTAGTCTCATCTCGTCTAGGCCTCTTACCATGTTTTTGAATTTGAACTCTTCCTCATACTCCTGCTGCTTCCTGTCTTTCTGCTCCTGTAGCCTTTCATACAGAGACCGAGGGCCATAAACCTCCTCTGAAGATTCTTCCGGATCTACAGATTTTCCAAACTTTCTCCCATTCCAGGAAGAAAAATTTGTTTTGTTATTTTTTCAGTTTCAAGGAGTTATAGATGTTTTATCCTGCTCAAAATTGGAGGTTTAACAAAAATTACTGAATGTATTGGCTTTTCAAAGTGATACTGGACATTCAGTACCTAATTAAATTCTTATATTTAATTTAACTTGTTGATTTATGCTTTCCCTGTCATGTTGCCCATTACCTTTCCTTGCTATGAAACTATCTTGCTGTTTTCCACTAGTTTGACCTTTGAACATTATTGACAGCAGCGTGGATAAGTTTTCACATGTACTTGTTTAAAAAAGCTTTTTTAGGGGGACACCTGGGTGGCTTAGTTGATTTCGGCTCAGGTCACGAGCTCATGGTTCATGAGTTTGAACCCTGTGTCAAGTTCTGTGCTGACAGCTCTGAGCCTGAAGCCTGCTTCAGATTCTGTCTCTCCTTCTCTGCCCCTGGCCTGCTCACGTTCTGTCTCTCAAAAATAAACATTAAAAAAATTTTTTTAAGTTCTTTTGTTGTAGTAAAAAAACAAAACAAAACCTGAATTTACCATCCTAACCATTTTTAAGTCTACATGTATTTTTTTGAAGCATAAAACTGACCATTTTATTATGTTCACAACTTCTTGCCATAAAACAACCATTTTATTATGCTTAGAGCTCTGTATGTCAGGAATTTAGAAGGGTATAGTGTAGACAGTTGTCTCTGCCTCAGTGATGTCTAGGGCTTAGACTGGGTAGATTTGATGATTGGGGATGACTTGACAGCTGGAGGCAGAATCATCTGGAACTGTTTTTACTCATGTGTCTGGTGGTGGTTCTGTCGGTTTTCTGGAACATCAGCTGGGGCTTCTGGCCATAGCATCTCCAGGTGGCTTCTCTATGTAGCCTGGGCTTCTTCAAAGTATGGTGACCTCTAGGTAGTTGGACTTCACGGTAGTTCAGGGCTCCATAGGTGACTTTCCCCAAAGAACTATGTGGAAGCTGTAGGACCTTTTTTGACTTATCCTCAGAGGTTCACGACACCACTTCCCCCACCATTGTATTCTAATGGTTACAAGTTTGTTATTAAGGATGGTCCTGATTCAGCAAAAGAGGGCATATACCCGACTTCTTTTTTTTCCTTAAAATTTTTAAAGTTTATTTTTGAGAGAGAGCGCGCATGAGAGCGTGATCTGGGGAGGAGCAGGGAGAGAGGGAGACACAGAATCTGAATCAGGCTCGAGGCTCTGAGCTATCAGACACAGCCTGATGTGGGGTTTGAACCCACAAACTGTGAGATCATGACCCGGGCTGCATGAAGTCGGACGCTTAACTGACTGACTCACCCAGGCAACCCTGCATATACCCTACTTCTTTTTTTTTTTTTTTATAATTTTTTTTAAATGTTTTATTTCTAGGAGAGAGAGAGAGAGACAGCGTGAGCAGGGGAGGGTCAGAGAGAGAGGGAGTCACAGACCGAAACAGGCTCCAGGTTCTGAGCTGGCAGTCAGCACAGAGCCCAACGTGGGGCTCGAACCCACGAACCGCGAGATCATGACTTAAGCGAAAGTCGGATGCTTAACCGACTAAGCCACCCAGGCGCCCCAGCATATACCCTACTTCTTAATGAGAGGAGTGTCAAAGAAATTTGTGGGTCTGTTTTAAAAACAGTTCGGTCTGCTCTCTAGTCAGAAGTTATTTATATTCATCTCACATATAAAATACATTTGCTAATAGGTCTCATCTCACTACAGTGACTGTCAGGCTCAAGTTTGAGGTTCTGGAACTCACCGCCTACTTTTAGGTCCAGGTGCACACGAGGTGACTTGGATTTATTTCTCATGGTTTCCTATGGTTTCTCTCATTCTGAAACCTGTTAACTAAAGAGACACGTTATCTCTCCTCACTGCCCCCAGTATATTTGTAAGTTCCTTTACAACAGAGAGCATGGTTCAGACCTCTGCGAATCTGTCACCTTGTCAGTGCTTAGTAGGTATAAGGAAGTAAGAGAACAGTTTCTTCCGCAGTGCATGATTGTCCTAGTTTTTGAGTCCTTGTCTTTTTCTTGCAGTATGTTCATGCAGATGCTCCTACCAACAAAACGCTGGCTGGGCTAGTGGTGCAGCTTCTCCAGTTCCAGGAAGATGCCTTTGGGAAGCATGTCACCAACCCGGCCTTCACCAAACTCCCGGTAAGTACATCCGCTTATAATAACACTGGGGAATCTGCGGTTTCTGAACTCTGAAGTGCAGCCTACAGCTCTTTCCTTTACTGCTACTATCCAGTAAAATAACAACAACAACAAAAAGCCTCAACAGAATTTTAGCTATAGAATATTAACGTTGCTTAAGTGTAGGAAACTTCTCTTTCAGGAGTCATTTAACATTTGTATTAAACATTGTAACAACTATTTATAGACTTAATTGTTAACGTTTTAGCATGTTGTAGTTTCCTTGTAGTCTCTGTTATACCGGGTCTTTTCCGTTCTTTCTTCTAATTCAGTTCTTGTGGCTAGGCTACTTTTTTGTGGAATTTTTATTCCGTAGCTGAGATTCTTCTGAGCTCTAGTGAAAATTTAAATCTGTTGTTTTTGCAATTGATACTTTGATAGTTTCGTCTCAGTTATGCATTTTTTCCTTTTGAAATATGTAGGTTTTGTTCTTTAATTTTTTTTGTTTATTTAATTTTTTATTTTATTTTAATTTATTTAATTTATTTATTTAATAATCACTACACCCAGCATGGGGAAATCTCTACCTCATTGTGGGGCTTGAACTCACAGTCCTAATATCAGGAGACACATGCTCTACTGATGGAGCCAGCCAAGAGTAGAATTGTGTTGTTTGAATCATGTTAGGAAGATTTCCCTCATAGGTGATAAGGAATTGTCAAGTGTTTTTCTAGTACTTCTATTTAACTTTTTACACTTAATTCTCATCTATTTAGAATTTGTGTTGGTATTTAGTGTGAGCAGTGTATCTAGTTTTATCCTTTTTCTTATGGTTATCTGGTTACCCCAGTGACATTTATTAAACGCTGCTTTTCTGCCACTGATTAGAGAGCTCAGCAAATAGCCGAAGCATTTGGTTAGTTACCAAGTTCAAAGAATATTTATTTATTTATTTAATACAGTTTATTGTCAAATTGATTTCCATACAACACCCAATGCTCATCCTAACAAGTGCCCTCCTATCACCCACTTTCCCCTCTCTCCCAGTTCCCCATCAACCCTCAATTTGTTCTCAGTATTTAAGAGTCCCAAGTTCTCAGAATTTAAAGAATTTAAAGAGCAAGACACAGTATTGTTTGTCCTCAGGGGGTTCACAATCTAGTGAGCTGAATGAGTAGAGCCTTTGACTTTCCTGGTGATCTCAGGCAAAGTTTTCCAGGGGAAAGAACATCTGAATTTGAGACTTCTAAAAAAATTTTTTTAACGTTTTATTTATTTCTGAGACAGATAACGTGAGCAGGGGAGGGTCAGAGAGAGAGGGAGACACAGAATCCGAAACAGGCTCCAGGCTCTCTGAACTAGCTGTCAGCACAGAACCTGATATAGGGATCGAACCCATGAACCATGAGATCATGACCTGAGCCGAATCGATGCTTAACTGACTGAGCCACCCAGGCACCCCACACCCCCAAAATTTTAAACCCAAAATCAACTAAGCCATCTTCCCATCTCTCCCTTGTGTCTACCTCATCACTTTCAAGATAAAAGCTACACATCTAGCATAGTAAAGTTGGCCTATTAAGACTGATTCTAGCCCATTTCTCTGCCTATTTTCCTCAGTTCTAATCTTGTTAAATTAGCTGAAACGACTGTAAAGTACCACATTTTCTCAGGCATTTATGCCTTCACATGTGCTATCACTGCCTGAAAAATCCCATCCTCCAGTAGTGCCCTGAAGAACTCCTACTTTTTCAAGTCTCAAATTCAGGGGTGCCTGGGTGGCGCCATTAAAAATTTTTTTTTAATGTTTTATTTATTTTTGAGAGAGGGAGAGAGCGTGCAAGAGAGAGCACGTGAGTGGGGGAGGGTTAGTGAGAGTGAGACAGAATCCGAAGCGGGTTCAAGCTCTCAGCGCTCAGCACAGAGCCTGATGTGGGGCTCGAACCCATAAACTGTGAGATCATGACCTAAGCCAAAGTCAGACACTCAACTGACTGAGCCACCTAGGTGCCCCAGTTTTGGGTTTTAGAAAAGTCCCACAGGCTTCAGTGTGAAGAATGGGTTGGAAGCTATTGAGATTGGAGGCTCTGAAAGTTCTCCCTGAAGAAACTGCTCTCGTAATCCACTATGATGACAGTCTGCGGAGCAAGCAGTGAATTAAAGAGGGCATAAAGGAATTGAAAGGGTTTTAAGGGGGCAGAACTTGGTAATAACTTTGGTGGGGGCAGTATAGGGGCTGGAAAAGGAAAGAATTTATTAGGGTGACTATACTGAGTAATCAGATACTCTTAGCACTAAGGGGAAAGCCAGAATAAAAGCAGGTTTGTGGGGAAAGGTACTCTGTTCTCTGTTAAGGTTGGTTCTTCTATAGGCACCTCGAGTTTAGAAATCCTGTAAGATCTAGGAAATGAGATCTGGAATTTAGAGTACAGGGTTGAATTAGAAGAGATTTGGGAGTTACTGGGTACGGGTTGAATTCACAGTTGTGGAGCAAGATCATTCCTTCTGTTTTGATTTACTTCTTAGTTTTATCCTTTTGATATATTTTAACATCTGATTTAAGTTATATATGCATGATGTGTTAGCATTGTAGTAAGGACATGTATATAATTTATGAATAGATTTTTAGGTATTAGAGATACATGTTCATTTTTTACTAACGGAAATAATTCAACTGGATAATCAGTGTATTTCGTCTTCTGAACTGTGTGACTAATTGAGATTTTTTTTTTTGGTAACTTTTGTAAATTTAAAACTATTTCAAAATTTATTTAAAAGTTTGCAAGAATAGTACAAAGAACTTTCATTTTCCCTTTATTCAGAATCTCTGATTATTAACATTTTACTACAATTGTGTTATCATTCTCTTTTTCTTCACATATGTTGTCTTTTTTTCTCCTGAATCATTTGAAAGCTTCATGTTCCTTTACCTCTAGCTACATGAGATTTTAGTTCTTATTCTTATATATTATGCACCAGATTAGAATTATTAAATCAGGGGCTATTTGAAGTTATCATTTAAAACACTGTAACATTGGGCACCTGGGTGGGCCAGTCGGTTGAATGCCTCTTGATTTCAGCTTAGGTCCTGATCTCACTTGGGGTTCATGAGTCTGAGCCCTGAGTTGAGCTTGTGTTGACAGTACAGAGCCTGGTTAGGAGTCTCTCTCTTTCCCTCCCCTGCTCACACTCTCAGAATAAATAAATAATCTGAAAAAACAAAACATTGTAAGATAATACATAGAGACTGCACTTTATCAAGTATAGTATCATTTAGAGTAAAATTTATAATGTTACATGAAGTATTGTATAATGTGATTCACTTGATTGTATGAATGGTTTTAAAAAATAGTATGTACAGGAGGCTTTATTTATGGGATATTTAACTCTTGGGAACTAAACCATTATTTCTTTTTTCCAGATTAAAGATTAGGGAAGAATATTTTTAGGCATAAGTCAGAAATAAAAATAATTCATGGCTTAGTGCCAGTGGGACCAGATGTATTTCTCTTCCTCTTAAAATAGTGTTTAGCATTTTCCCAAATGAACGGGATTGATGTAATGTGTAATGGTGTCAAGCAAAAGTGGATGAGAGAGGCAGTGAAGCCAAGAATGTTTTAGTGAAACATTCAGCTATTTAACCTTGAAAGTTTTTTCCCCCTTTATGAATAAACAGTACTGGTTGTAAGAGTTCACTCTTTGGACTGATTTTTTTAAAATAAACTGGGAGTTTATATACTAACTTAAGTCATACCACATACTAAACAGCTGGCTCAGTGTAGGATATGTTCTATTTATTTATTTATTTATTTTTTATTATTATTTCTAGGAGAGAGAGAGAGACAGCGTGAGCAGGGGAGGGTCAGAGAGAGAGGGAGTCACAGACTGAAACGGGCTCCAGGCTCCGAGCTGGCAGTCAGCACAGAGCCCGACGCGGGGCTCGAACCCACGAACCGCGAGATCATGACCTAAGCGAAAGTCGGACGCTTAACCGACTAAGCCACCCAGGCACCCCGGATATGTTCTATTTAATGCTAAATTGAGATGTAAGAGGATTTAGAGAAAATTTAAGGATTTATAAGGCTAAAAGTATGTTGTACAGGCAGGGGCACCTTCTTGACCAGTCAGCAGAGCATGTGAGTCTTGATCTTTGGGTTGTGATTTCGAGCCTACTTAAAAAATAGTATGTTGTATACACAGCTATAGCATGAATTAAAACAAGAAAAAAGTGTTTTTATCTTCACCACAAGTAAAAATTCTTGTTTTTCTATAATCTCTTCAAGGCTTAGTGTATGTGCATACATAATATAATTATAATGATAGGATAGAGCCAGTTTTGTATTCTGCCTTTATAGATTATAAGAGCCTGTGTTTAAAAACAACGAAGCTCTAAGACCTAGAGGACTACTATAAGGTAAAATCAGAGTCTAAAGTAGCCAAAGTTTTTTTTTTTAAGATTTTTTTTTTTTTACATGTTTTATTTATTTCTGAGAGAGAGAGACAGAGAGACAGACAGGGTGAGCAGGGTAGGGTCAGAGAGAGAGGGAGACACAGAATCTGAAACAGGCTCCAGGCTCTGAGCTCGCTGTCAGCATAACGCCCAACGCGTGGCTTGAACCCACGAATTGTGAGATGATCTAGGCCCAAGTCGGACATTTAACCGACTGAGCCACCCAGGCACCCTAAGATTTACTTATTTTTGAGAGAGAGAGCGTGCAAGTGGAGAAGGGGCACAGAGAGAGGGGTACAGAAGATATAAGTGGGTTCAGCAGTGACAGCAGCAAGCTCGATGTGGGGCTTGAACTCACGAGCCATGAGATCAATACCTGAGTCAAAGTCGGATACTCAACCCACTGAGCCACATGGATGCCCCAAGTAGCAGAAGATTTTGAATATGTTCATGAGATGTTCAGAATTTTCAACTTAACATTGCTTTTTTTTTTAATTTGTTTTTAATGTTTTATTTATTTCTGAGAGAGAGAGAGACAGCGTGAGCAGGGGAGAGTCAGAGAGAGGGAGGGAGACACAGAATCTGAAACAGGCTCCAGGCTCTGAGCTAGCTGTCAGCACAGAGTCTGACACGGGGCTCGAACCTACAAACCGTGAGATCATGACCTGAGCTGAAGTCGGATGCTCGACTGACTGAGCTACCCAGGCACCCCTCAAATTACCGTTACTTTTTTTTTTTTTTAATATTTTTATTTCTAGGAGAGAGAGAGACAGCGTGAGCAGGGGAGAGTCAGAGAGAGAGGGGGTCACAGACTCTGAAACAGGCTTCAGTCTCTGAGCTGGCAGTCAGCACAGAGCCTGACACGGGGCTCGAACCAACGAACCGCGAGATCATGACCTAAGCAAAAGTCAGGACGCTTAACCGACTAAGCCACCCTGGTGCCCCAAATTACTGTACTCTTAAAAAAAAATTAATCATTTCATTTGCAACTATAACCTGACTACACCCTGCCATTCCATTCCATAAATTTCAGAGCGTAGAGACTACGGTTCGGAACATGGAACTAGAAAGAAAATCATAAGTGTTTTGTATGTATTAGAAATTAGTTCTTTAAGGGGCGCCTGGGTGGCTTAGTCGGTTAAGCGTCCGACTTTCGCTTAGGTCATGATCTCACGGTTCGTGGGTTCGAGCCCCGCGTCGGGCTCTGTGCTGACTGCCAGCTCAGAGCCTGGAGCTGTTTCAGTCTGTGACTCCCTCTCTCTCTGACCCTCCCCTGCTCACGGTGTCTCTCTCTCTCCTAGAAATAAATAAAAAACATTAAAAAAAAAAAAAAAGAAATTAGTTCTTTAAGTTTGTAGCTTAGATCTCTGAGTGATAAAAGTGGAATGTAAGCAACCATTTACGTGAAATGATGTGGGATATTTACTTTGTGGAGCAATGATTTAGTTTCATTTTGCTTTTCTTTATATGTATCCCATGTTTGTATGCATCTCTAAAGAGAATCGTGTAGTCTTGCTGGTCTTTGAATTTTATAGGAATGGAATCCTAAGTATTCCTCTGTGTTGTGAGCCTTGGAAGAAGTATTTATAAACATGAAAAAACGAGTTGAGCCAAACATGAGATAGTCCAGCTGAACTGTCCATCTGTGTACCTGTAGATAGTACAAATTACTTTATTTATTTATTTATTTATTTTAATGTTTTTTATTTATTTCTAGGAGAGAGAGAGACAGCGTGAGCAGGGGGGGTCAGAGAGAGAGGGAGTCACAGACTGAAACAGGCTCCAGGCTCTGAGCTGGCAGTCAGCACAGAGCCCGACGCGGGGCTCGAACCCACGAACCGTGAGATCAAGACCTAAGCGAAAGTCGGACGCTTAACCGACTAAGCCACCCAGGCGCCCCACAAATTACTTTAGATAAAAGGATGAGTCTGAAAAAAATGTAGTCCATTCTCTTTTCATCCTTGTAATTAATTCATCTGCAAGGGCAGTGAGCCAATGATTTGGCATGACCGGTCAGAGCTCAGTGGACTTCGGAGTATGGGCTTTTAGAGCCTGGATCTGTATGCCAGCCTGAGGACTTGCTGGACCAGGTGTTGACCACAGCTCCAGAAAACTAGGCCCAGTGTTAATGGCAGGTCTGTAGTCCCATCCATACCATGTGGATACACAGGTAGAAACCTTAGTTCGCTGGCATTGTTTGTATTTCTGATTTGTCTGGGTGACGCTTTATTTGTTTATTTTTTACCTGTTTTTCCCCTTTTACTTACTTTTTTCCTTTTCTCTCTTTTCCCATAATGTTTATTCCTCTGGCTTTACTGAGGTATATGATAAATGGTGCATATTTAAAATAATGATGAGTTCAGGGTAATGATCATTTCTATCACCCCCAAAAGTTTCCTTGGAATCCATCTTCCACCCCAGTCCTCTGGTAGCCAGTGACACTACAGATTCATTTACAGCTTCATCAAAAAAATTTTTGTTAAAGATCTTTTTTTATGTTTATTAATTTATTTTGAGAGAGAGAGAGCACACACGTGAGTGGGGGAAGGGCAGAGAGATAGGAAGACAGAAGATCCCAAGCAGGTTCCGTGCTGTCAGCACAGAGCCAGATGTAGGGCTCAAACTCACAAACCATTAGAAAATGACCTGAACTGAAATCAAGAGTCTGATGTTTAACCGACTGAAGCATCAAGGTACCCCAGTTTCAGGAAGTTTATATAAATAGAATCACAATGATATACTTTTTTTGCCTCAGTTCTTTTACTCAACAGTGAATTTTTTTTAAATAGTTTATTGTCAAGTTGGTTTCCATATAACACCCAGTGCTCATCTCCACAAGTGCCCTCCTCCATGCCCATCACCCCCCTTCTCCTCCCTCCCACCCCCATCTGCCCTCAGTTTTCGGCATTCAAGAGTCTCTCATAGTTTGCCTCCCTCCCTCTCCCCAACTATTTTTCCCCTTCTCCCCCACGGTCCTCCGTTAAGTTCCTCCTAATCCTCCTGTACATGCAAACATATGGTATCTGTCCTCTGCCTGGACTCATTTCGCTCAGCATAACACCCTCAAGTTCCATCCATGTTGCTACACATGGCCAGATTTCATTCTTTCTCATTGCCATGTAGTATTCATTTGTATAGATAAACCACATCTTCTTGATCCATTCATCCGTTGATGGACACTTAGGCTCTTTCCATGTTTTGGCTATTGTGGAGAGTGCTGCTATGAACATTGGGGTCCATATGTCCCTGTGCATCAGCACTCCTGTATCGCTTGGCTAAATTCTCAGCAGTGCTATTGCTGAGTCATAGGGGAGTTCTATTGTTAATTTTTTGAGGAACCTCCACACTGTTTTCCAGAGGGGCTGCACCAGTTTACATTCCCACCAACGTAGGAAGTTGCCCGTTTCTCCACATCCTCACCCATGTCTAGAGTCCTCTGATTTGCTCATTTTAGCCACTCTCACCGGCGTGAGGTAGTATCTCGGTGTACTCTTAATGGATTTTGAGATGGGCGTCATTTTTGTTGTTCCATGTATTATTATTTTTTCCCTTCTTTTTTTTTTTTAGAGAGAAGATAGTGTGAGTGGGGGAGGGGAATAGAAAGAGAATCCCAAGCAGGCTACATGCTGTCAGTACAGAGCCCAGTGTGGGACTCAGTCGCCTGAACTGCAAGATCATGACCAGAGTTGAAATCAAGAGTCAGATGCTTAACTGACTGAGCCACGCAGGTCCTCCAAATCATAGTTCACTTATCCCTTTACTGTTTATCGGCCATTTGTGTTGTTTCCAGCATTGTAAGTAAAGCTGCTATTATTGTTAATGTCCAAATCTTTTTGTGGACATTTTTCATTTCTCCTAGGTAAATACCCTAGGAATGGAGTGTTTGGGTCATAGAATTGGTAGCATTCAACTTTTGAAAGAACTGCCATACTGTTTTTTTGAAGGCATTGTATCATTTTACATACCACCTAGCAGTGCATTAGAATTCCAGTTCCTTTGCATTTTTGTCAACAGTTGGTATGATTAACCTTCATAATTTTATCCATTTTGGTAGGTATGTAGTGGAATCTCATACTTTTATTATTTTTTTAATAATTTTTTATTTTTCTGAGAGAAAGAGACAGCGTGAGCAGGGGAGGGTCAGAGAGAGAGGGAGACACAGAATCTGAAGCAGGCTCCAGGCTCTGAGCTGTCAGCATAGAGCCCGACGTGGGGCTTGAACCCATGAACCGTGAGATCATGACCTGAGCTGAAGTCAGACGCTCAACCGACTGAGCCATCCAGGCGTCCCTCATACTTTTAAAAAAATTTTGTTTTTATGTTTACTCATTTTTGACACATGAAGAAAAACAGAGTGTGAACAGGGGAGGGGCAGAGATAGAGGGAGACACAGGAACTGAAGCAGGCTTCAGGTTCTGAGCTGTCAGCACAGAGCCTGATGCAGGACTCCAACCCATGAACCGCCGATCATGACCTGAGGCGCAGTCAGATGTTTGACTGAGCCACACAGGAGCCCTTGGAATCTCATACTTTTAATTTGTATTTTCATGGTAACTGATGATGTTAAACATCTTACATTCTTCTTTTAATTTTTATTTTTTAATGTTTGATTATTTTTGAGAGGGAGGAGAGAGAGAGGGGGGGGGAGTATGGGTGGGAAAGGGGCAGATAGAGAGGGAGACACAGAATCTAAAGGGAGCTGAGCTCTCAGCACAGAGCCCGACATGGGGCTTGAACTCAGGAACTGTGGGATCATGCCCTGAGCCAAAGTCAGATGCTTAACTGACTGAGCAACCCAGGCGCTCCTGATGTTAAACATCTAAAAAAAAAATTTTTTTTTTTTAACGTTGTTTATTTTTGAGAGAGAGAATGAGTGAGTGGAGTAGGGACAGAGAGACAGGGAGACATAAAATCCAAAGCAGGCTCCAGGTTCTGAGCTGTCAACGCAGAGACTGATGTGGGACTTGAACCCATGAAATGTGAGATCATGACCTGAGCTGAAGTCGGATGCTTAATTGACTGAGCCACCCAGACGCCCCAGTGTTAAACATCTTTTTATGCATCTATTGTTTCTTCTTTTGTGAGTTGCTTATTCAAATGGTTTTTTTATTTGGTTTCCTAAGACCACCCCACATTCAGAGATTTACTAGAAAGACTCCTGAAACTCAGCATATAGTTGTACTTATAACTAAGATTTTTTTAAAGTTTATTTATTTACGTAAGTAATCTCTACACCTTTTCTATTCAGTACTGAGTGAGAGATGCTACCTACTGCAGTGAGGCAAGAAAAAGAAATTAAGAGAATAACGATCACGTGGGGAAAAAAATAAGAAAACTTGTTATTAAGTTATAATAATAAAAAAAAATTGGTATTAGCAAAAAGACATTTAGATCCATCTGGAAAAACAATCCAGTTATAGACTCACACATATCTGGTCAGCTGATTTTCAACGAAGTGCTAAAGCAATTCACCAAGCAATTCACCGAAAACCATCTTTCCAACAAAAGTGGGTCTACGGGGCGCCTGGGTGGCTTAGTCGGTTAAGCGTCCGACTTTCGCTTAGGTCATGATCTTGCGGTTTGTGGGTTCGAGCCCCGCGTCGGGCTCGGTGCTGACTGCCAGCTCAGAGCCTGGAGCCTGTTTCAGTCTGTGACTCCCTCTGTCTCTGACCCTCCCCTGCTCACGCTGTCTCTCTCTCTCGTAGAAATAAATAAAACATTAAAAATAAAAAAAAAGGTGGGTCTAAAATAATTGGATATACATACTGGGGGGAAAAAAAGCATTAGCCATAACCCTCACACTATACGTGAAAATTAACTTAAAATACCTAAAATCTATTTAGAAGAAAGTATAGGAAAGAGTCTGTGACTTTGGGGTATGCAAAAGTTTCTGTGAACACAAAAAGCACAAAACATAAAAATCAGTAAGTTGAATTTCATCAAAATTCATAACTTTTGCTCTTGGGAAGACAGTGTTAAGGAAACAAAAAGTCAAATCCCAACCTGGAAGGAAATACTTCCAATATATGTATCATAAAGAACATATTTGTGGGGCCCCTGAGTGGTTCAGTTGGTTAAACATCCAACTTCTGCTCAGGTCATGATCTCGCAGTTTGTGAGTTCAAGTCCCACATGGGACTCTGTGCTGACAGCTCAGAGCCTGGAGCCTGCTTCAGATTCTGTGTCTCCCTCTCTCTGCCCTTCTCCCACTCAAGCTCTGTCTCTCTCTGTCTCTCAGAAATGAAAAAATGTTAAAAAATTAAAAGTAATATATATGTGGAACATATAAAGAATTTAAAATTTTTGATTAAAGAAAAATACTGTGGGGGGAGGGGGGAGATGGGCATGGAGGAGGGCACTTGTGGATGAGCACTGGCTGTTATATGGAAACCAACTTGACAATAAACTATTTGTAAAAAAAAAAAAAATAGTTTATAAAGGAAAAAATTTTTTTTCATAAAAAGAAAAAAGAAAAATATTGTGCAGAAAAGAATTAAGATAGCAAGCCTGAGATTACTGTCCTCAGTTAGGCCTGCTCACCAGTCCGGCCTTGAGTGGCATCTGGGAATCTGACTAAGTATTCCTAGTCGGCTAATGAGAAGAGTAGTTTCCTGAGCGTACACTATTTGTACAATGAATGATTGTACAATAATGAATACCTACTTTGCTCCTGAGGAATGTGGAATTTTAGTATGTGTTAGACAAAAGGTACTAGACACCGCCCCCCCACCCCCATAAAATCCTTGAATGTGAGACTCACAGGCTTCCATGGGCAGAAATGTTGCCTATATGCTGCTGTCTTTTCAGTGTTGGGGAAGAATGCACTTTGTGTGACCTCTCATGTGAGGGAGAGAGCATACAGAAGCCTGCAGAATGGATTCCTCCAGACTACACCTGTGTCTTTTCCACTTGTGTCTAGGTTTTGTATACTTACTACATTAATGTAAACAAATTTTAGTTATAAGTGCAAGGGGCTCCTGGCTGGCTCAGTAAGAGAAGCATCCTACTCTTGTTCTTAGGGTCGTGAGTTTGGGCCCCATGTTGCATATAGATATTACTGAAAAAAGTAAGTAAAAACTTAAAAAAAGTTTTTAATGTTTATTTATTTTTGAGAGACAGAGGGCAAATGGGGGAGGGTCAGAGAGAGAGGGAGACACAGAACTAGAAGCAGGCTCCAGGCTCTGAGCTGTCAGCACAGAGCCTGATGCGGGGCTCGAACTTGTAAACCTCAAGATCATGACCTGAGCCGAAGTCGAATGTTCAACTGACTGAGCCACCCAGGCTCTCCAGAGATAAACGTTTTAAGAGTGGAATTCTAACCTTGTTAATGGAAAAACATTCATTTTTGCACTATTTTTTTTTTTTAATTTTTTTAATGTTTTATTTATTTCTAGGAGAGAGAGAGAGAGAGACAGCGTGAGCAGGGGAGGGTCAGAGAGAGAGGGAGTCACAGACTGAAACAGGCTCCAGGCTCTGAGCTGGCAGTCAGCACAGAGCCCGACGCGGGGCTCGAACCCACGAACCGTGAGATCATGACCTAAGCGAAAGTCGGACGCTTAACCGACTAAGCTACCCAGGCGCCCCTCATTTTTGCACTATTAAGTATGATGTTAGCTATAGACTTTTCATAAATGATTTTAATTCAGGTTATGGAAGTTACTTACTATGACTAGTACACTGAGACCAACTCAACCTTCTCAGCCACCCAGGTGCCCCTGGGAAACTGTTTCTTGCTCAAAGGATTAGCTATGCTATAGCTGTGAGAATCACAAGATATGTGATAATGAAAGCTCTTCAAGAAATTAGAAGTAACATGAAAATTGATCGCTGCCTTTTTCTAGCAAAAGTTTTCTTGGTCAAAGGAAAAATATAGATCTAAGTTAGAGATATTATTTGAACATTTATAATACTAGTTTGTTATCACTTTCAGCTCTTGAGGATGACCCCAAAGAGCTAGGTCTTCTGTTTCAACTCAACTCCTAGCTGAGACTGTGAATTTTGTGTAAACCTGAGGACTAACAAAGCAATGTAATGTCCTTTGAACTGAAGCAAAGTTTTATCAATTAACCATTGGTAGGATTTGCTTTACCTTCTTACTCACTACAAGTGTTTAGTATGTATTTATTGATTGATATGCCCTTGCTCTGATGCTCTGACAGCCAAGAAAAGTGAAAGGCTGTTGATGAAATTAGCTGGAAAACTGAACTGTATTTAATTTCTGAAATTGATCTTAAAGTATCTACCAAAATGTAAAGCACAGTGCTGACTTACATCTCTGAACTTAGTGAAATTATTAGTCCTCAAAAGGAGATACGTTGAGGAGATGGGTACACCTATTTTCAGGGACTCGCAATAAATTTTAGAGTTACTTTCTAACTGTCACAGGAACTTAATAATACCATTTTATATATATCTTTGTAATTCATGTAAATATTTTAAAGATAAAATTTTTTGTGAAAGCCATTTCTACAAATGAAGCTGCATATTTCGACTGGGTATTACTGTTTTGGGACCTTTTAGACAAATAACAGTCCATTGGCGATCTCTCTCTGACACTTTGGAATTTCTATCCAGTAAGTGTGACTGACCTACCTTATGGCAGAGATCCTCATGAACTTGTTCAGTCTGGTGTAATGGAAAGAGTAGGAATCAGAGGACTGTTACTTTGACAATCATTTTCCTTCATTTGATTTAGGAAACCATGCTGTGTGTTAAATAAATTTGAAGGAGAAGGAAGTTGATAAGAAGAGGCTTATAATTATAAGAAAAAGGAGTTGGAGGCGTGCTTGGGTGGTTCAGTTAGTTGAGTGTCTGACTTCCGCTCAGGTCATGATCTTGTGATCTGTGTGGAACCTGTTTCAGATTCTGTGTCTCACTCTCTTTCTGCCCCTCCCTCCCCTACTCTGTCTCTGTGCCTCTCTCAAAAATAAACATTAAAAATTTTTTTTTGAAAAGGAAAAGGAGGGGTGCCTGGGTGGCTCAGTTGGTTAAGCGCCTGACTTTGGCTCAGGTCATGATCTCATGGTTCGTGGGTTCAAGCCCCACATCGGGCTCTGTGCTGACAGCTAGCTCAGAGCCAGGAGCCTGCTTCAGATTCTGTATCTCCCTCTCTCTCTGACCCTCCTCTGCCCACTCTCTCTCTCTCTCTCTCTCTGTCAGAAATAAATCATTAAAAACAATTTTTTTTAATTAAAATTTAAAATGAAAAGGAGTTGGACCTGATCATTGGTTTTATAATCATTCCTTGCAGAGCTACTAAGTGACTGAGGAACAGAGGAATAAATGGGGAGGTCTGAGAGGAATCTGTTGTTTTCAAGTTATAGGAATTCCTAGGAATATTATCAGCAATTGCTGGGTCATGGGCTGTGCATGTTCAGTTTTGGTAGATACTGCTAATTTTCCTGAACATTTGTATCAGTTTATACTCTCATAGACAGTATACAGGGGTTCTCATTCTCTTATTTCTCACTGATGCTTGGACATTTTCTGTCTTATTTTAGTTTTGGGGTGGATTTGTGGTGATACTGCATTTTCTTTAGTTGCTAATGACTAGTGAAGTTGAGCACCTTTTCATATTTATTGACCATTTTGCTATTCTCTTTATTGACGGGCCTGTTCAAATCTTCTGCCCATTTTTTTAGAATCCTGTCTTTGTCTTTCTCATTTTTTATTTTTCATTTGTTTATTTTTTTAATGTTTATTTTATTTTTGAGAGAGAGCACGTACGCACATGCAAGTGTGAGTAGGGGAGGGACAGAGGGGGAAGACACAGAATTGTTTTTCTCTAACTTATTTTACTTAGCAGAATACTCTATCTCCATCCATGTCATTGCAGATGACAAGATTTCACTTTTTTAAATTGCCGAATAATATTTTATTGTATATATAAGTATATGTATATACACACCACATTTTGTTTATCCATTCATCTTTTTTATTTATTAAAAAAATTTTTTTAAAATATTTTATTTATTTCTGAGAAAGCGTGAGCAGGGCAGGGTCAGAGAGAGAAGGAGACATAGAATCCGAAGCAGGCTCCAGGCTCCCAGCTTTCAGCACAGAGCCTGATGCAGGGCATGAACCCATGAACTGCAAGATTGTGACCTGAGCCAAAGTCACATGGTTAATTGACTGAGCCACCCAGGTGCCCCTATCTATTCATCTTTTGATGGACACTTGGGTTGCTTCCATAGTTTGGCTACTGTAGATAATGCTGTAATAAACATAGGGGTGCATATATCCTTTCAGATGAGTGTTTTTGTATTCTTTGGGTAAATACCCAGTTGTGGAATTACTGGATCATAGGGTAGTTCTCTCTTTTTTTTTTTTTTTTAAGTTTATTTATTTTGAGAGACAGTATGTGAATGCTGAAGCCAGGGAGGGGCAGATAGAAGGAGAGAGAATCCCAAGTAGGTTCTGCAGTCTGTACAGAGCCAGATGCTGGCTCGAACTCACAGACCTTGAGATTATGACCTGAGTGGAAATCAAGAGTCTGACACTTACCTGACTGAGCCACCTAGGTGACCCAGGGTAGTTCTACTTTTAACTTTTAAAAAAAATTAATTTATTTTTATTTAATTTTTAATTTTTAATTTTTTTTTTTATTTATAGGAGAGAGAGAGAGAGACAGCGTGAGCAGGGGAGGGTCAGAGAGAGAGGGAGTCACAAACTGAAAAAGGCTCCAGGCTCCGAGCTTGCCGTCAGCACAGAGCCCGACGCGGGGCTCGAACTCACGAACCGCGAGATCATGACCTGAGCGAAAGTCGGACGCTTAACCGACTAAGCCACCCGGGTGCCCCTTTAATTTTTAATTTTTAAATTTTTTTACAGAGAGGAAGAGTGAGTGGGAGAGGGGCAGGGAGGGAGGGAGAGAATCTTAAGCAGGCTCCATGCTCAGTGGGGAGCCTGATGCGGGGTTTGGTCTCATGATCCCAAGATCATGACCTTAGCAAAGAGTCAGATGCTTAACCAACTGAGCCATGCAGGCACCCCATTATTTTTAACTTTTTTTTTTTTTTTTTTTAATATTTTTATTTTATTTCTAGGAGAGAGAGACAGCGTGAGCAGGGGAGGGTCAGAGAGAGAGGGAGACACAGACTCTGAAATAGGCTCCAGGCTCTGAGCGGACAGTCAGCACAGAGCCCGACGCAGGGCTCGAACCCACGAACCGCGAGATCATGACCTAAGCGAAAGTCGGACGCTTAACCGACTAAGCCACCCAGGCGCCCCTATTTTTAACTTTTTAAGGAAGCTCTGTACTATTTAACACAGTGGCCGCGCCAATTTGCATTCCCACCAACAGTGCACATCCTCACCGACATAGTTTCCTTTTTTCTTTCTCATTTTTTTTAAAAGGAGTTTTTCTTATGTGTCCTGTATCAGAAGTATTTATTGTAAATATCCTCTTGGTAGCTTATCTTTTTTCCTCTCATGATATTTTTGGGTGAACAAAGGTTCTTTTTTTTTTTTTTAAATTTTTTAATGTTTTATTTATTTCTGAGAGAGAGAGAGAGCGAGAGTGAGCAGAGGAGGGTCAGAGAGAGAGGGAGACACAGACTCTGGAACAGGCTCCAGGCTCTGAGCTGGCAGTCAGCACAGAGCCCGACGCGGGGCTCGAACCCACGAACCGCGAGATCATGACCTAAGCGAAAGTCGGACGCTCAACCGACTAAGCTACCCAGGTGCCCCGGGTGAACAAAGGTTCTTAATTGTAGTATAGACCAGGTATCAATAAACTTTTCTGTAAAGGGCCAAATGGTAAAGTTTTATCCGTAAAAGATCAGAGAGTAAATGTGTTGTCTTTGCTGCAGCTTCTCATCTTTGTTCTTGTGTGATTGTAGCCACAGTGAGTGTGGATTTTTCTCCAATAAAACTTTATTTACATAAACAAAAGAAAGGTTGGATTTGTGTCTTGTGTTTTTGTGTTCTGTGGAGTTTTTGTGTATTTGAATTTTGGAATTTCAGCACTTCTTCAGTGGAATTTTATCTGGGAATCCTGTTGGTCTGGGCTGAGAATTTGCTCTTTAAGGCACTTCAGAGGACCTGCTAAATTTAGGACCAATTCTTATGTTAATTTGTTGTGGGATTTCTAACTGAGTTGTAAAGTTCCAAACTCAAATTGTCTTTTGATGGAAGCTTGTTATCTTCTTTGATTTTTGGCTGGCAGATATTTTTTTCCAGTTTATGCTTTTCTACTGATGCAGCCTTTTGATAGTCCTGGTTCTCCGTGTGTGTTTGGGGGGGGGGGCGGGGTGACTGTTTAGTTCTAATGTCCTCCCTTGCTTTAGGTCTATAGTCTTATTTTCTGTCCTTGCATTGGCAGTGAAACCCTAGCCTTTACCTTATCAGTGTTGTTACACTTGCCTGTTTAGTCTCTTCAGCAGCCCCACCCTGTGTCATCCTAGTGTGGTTTTTTTTTTTTAAACCTCAGAAGATTGCCACTTTGACTTAAGGTTTGATTTTTTTCTTCTTCTTTGATTTTTAATTTTTTTTAAATGTTTACTTATTTTTGAGAGAGAGAGAGCGTGAGCAGGGGAGGGACAAAGGGAGAGGGAGACACACAGAGTCTGAAGCAGGCTCCAGGTTCTGAGCTGTCAGCACAGAGCCTCACGTGGGACTTGAACTCATAAACTGCGAGATCATGACCTGAGCCTAAGTCCGACACTTAACCGCCTGAGCCACCCAGGCACCCCTATTTTGTTTTTTTTTTTTAAGTTTATTTACTTTGAGAGAGACAGAGATAGTGCGAGTGGGGGAGGGTCAGAGAGAGAGGGAGACAGAGAATCCCAATCAGGCTCCTCCCTGTCAGCACAGAGCCCAGCACAGGGCTTGAACCCAAGAAACCAAACCATGAGATCATGACCTGAGCCAAAACCTAAGAGTTAGATGCTCAACCAACTGAGCTACCCAGGCACCCCTTAATTGTTTTTTAAAAATGTTTATTCATTTTGAGAGAGCATGAGTGAGTGTGAGGTAGGGGAAGAGAGAGGGAGAGAGAGAATCCCAAGCAGACTCTGCAGTGGTAGCACAGAGTCCAATGAAGGGCTTGACCCCATGAACTGTGAGATCATAACCTGAGCTGATACCAAGAGTTGGATGCTCAACTGGCTGAGCCAACGAGGTGCCCCTAAAATATTTTAATTGTTTTTAAGTGTATATTCCAGTGACATTTTTCTTATATTTGCATTGTAGTCCAACATTAACTATCATCTGTCTCCACAACTTGGTCATTTTTCCAAACTGAAATTCTCTGGAGCGCCTGGGTGGTTCAGTCAGTTAAGTGTCCGACTTTGTCTTACGTCATGATCTCGTGGTTCATGGGTTTGAGCCCCACATTGGTGTTTGCACAGACAGCTTGGAGCTTGCTTCAGATTCTCCGTCTCCCTTTCTCTTTGCTCCTCCCTTGCTTGCACATGCACTTTCTCTCTCTCTCAAAAATAAATCATAAACATTAAAAAAAAACAAAACCCTCTGTACTCCTTAAATAATGACTCTCCATTCCTCTCTCTCCCCTACCCCTAGCAACCATTCTGTTTTTTGTCTTCTTAATATTCGACATCGTGCTGTTCTTTTCCTATATTATTTTGTAAGAATCATTTTCAAGGAACAAATGCAGGGTGTATTTTTTTTCTATTTTACATTTATTTATTTTTGAGAGACAGAGCACAAGTTGGGAAGGGGCAGAGAGAGAAGGAGACACAGAATCTGAAGTAGGCTCCAGGCTCTGAGCTGCAAGTATGGAGCCTGATGCAGGGCTTGAACTCACAAACCATGAGATCATGACCTGAGCTGAAGTTGGACGCTTAACCGACTGAGCCACCCACGTGCCCCTATTTTAATGTATTTTTTTAAAATGTTTATTTTGAAAGAGAGAGCAGATGGAAAGAGCAGAGAGAGAGAAAGAGAGAATCCTAAGCAGTCTCCATGCTGTCAGCTCATAGCCTGATGCAAGGCTCAAACACATGAACTGTGAAATCATGACATAAGCTGAAATCAAGAATTAGATGCTTAACAGGAGCCACTCAGATGCCCCTGCATGATGTGTTTCTAATATTTTCATCTTATTAGACCATTTGATGATCAGTTTATGTGAAACTTTTACTTCCATAATGTGGAAGTCATTCAGCATTTGATCTATTTGACCATTACTTTTATAATCCATAAAGTGAACATCTCTTTGATATTGTACAGGTCTAGCTATAAGTTTACATATAATATAATAGTTATACCATGTTTCAGTGGTCATTAAAATATAGCAAAAGTTCAGTTATAATTTTTGTATGACTTAAAGTTGGGAATTTGAAAAAAAAAGTCTGACATACTAATATTTTCTTACTTTACAGTAAAGTCATTTTTAGAAATTGTGTTACTCGAATTTTATACATTTCAAAAGTCAGCATTTATTTATTTATTTATTTATTTATTTATTTAATTTTATTTTGAGGGAGAAAGAGTGAATAGTTGAGGGGCAGAGAGAGAGGGTCCTAAGCAAGCTTCGTACTGTCAGCAAAGAGCCTGAGGTGGGGCTCGATCTCATGAACCATGAGATAATGACCTGAGCCCAAATTATTCAGGAGTAGTACGCTTAGCTGACTGAGCCACCCAGCCACCCCTAAATATCAAATTTTATATTTACTAATGGAATTTGTAGTATATCAATATTCATTCCATTACTGTTTCCTGATGAAACATTTTATCTTTTGTAAATCTTGTTTTTCAGTGACTTTGTTTAAAGAGTAAAATGTTAGTTGAAATAAAAAAAATTTTAGTCCACTTTAGGGAAAATTTCTTTATAAAACCTTATTTGGTTCCAGAAATTATTTAAGGAGGTTATTAAGTTAGGAGTTGTTTATATCTTTTGCATTTATAAAACTTTGAATTCAGACATACTCTGAGTAATTTTGTCAGAACTTTTATTTTTCTCATGTGTAACTTGTATCATTTTTAGGCAAAATGTTTCATGGATTTCAAAGCTGGAGGCACCTTGTGTCACATTCTTGGGGCTGCTTACAAGTATAAAAATGAACAGGGATGGTAAGTTTTGGTGTTACTTTGTATGTTTTGATGTGATATTTATTTAATGTTAAAGCCTCTTCTTTGTATGATGTTAGAGAATTACATAAGCATATTATCATTTGCAAAGCGAAAGTTTATCTGGTATTCGAATTTACTTTGTTCTTACATCCAGGAAGAATATCAAACAACTCTTGCGCTTGTTAGGTTATTTCTCATACATGGCTGTATGTATGTAATAGATGAGTGTGCACTGTTAACAAACTGGAAGGTAGTCTCCTTGTGAAATGTATGAATGTGTGTTGTAAACATAAGTTGTGCCAAAAGATAGCTGATTTTTTTTAAACGTTTATCTAGTTTTTTTTTTTTAACTTTACATTTAACGTTTATGTAGTTTTCAGAGAAAGAGAGAGAGAGAGAGCGCGGGAGCACGAGTGGGGGAGGGGCAGAGAGAGAGGGAGACACAGAATCTGAAGCAGGCTCCAGGCTCTGAGCTGTCAGCACAGAGCCCAACGCGGGGCTCGAACCCACAAACCCATGAGCAGTGAGATCATGACCTGAGCCAAAGTTAGACCCCCAAACAACTGGGCCATTCTGGCACTCCCGAAAGATAGCAGTTTTAAGCGAACACTCTTCTGGTGAACATTTCTTCTGAATGAGAGATATGTAATGTGCCATCCTCACGACAGAGGTGAAAGGAAGCTGGCTCTGGAGCACAGTTGGTTACTAGGGCAGCGGTGCAGCAAGGAGGGGAATCGCTGTTGGTGTTGCTTCTCCCTACATTCTTTTTTTCCCCCTTTTTCACACCATCTCTCTTGGTACTTTATTTCTTTTCTCTCTTGAACTTGGGGTTCCTGCCATCTCTCTGTGGGAAATTGAGTTGCTGAGACTAGTAAGTGTTTCAAGGTGATGGGTCTGAGTTCAGGGAGGGTGGGGTGTCATTTCACAGGGAGAGGGTGAGGGGACGCTGAAATGTATAGACTCGAAGTGATTTCATGGTTTTAGTTGTGTTGTCTGTGTGCAGTTCAATCTTAGCATCTTTCCAGAAGAATACTCTTGTAAAGTTAAGCTAATCCAATACTTTATGGCTGGAAAATGTAAATGTTGACATCAATAAGTAGGACAAGTTTACAAGTAAATTATTTATAGTGAACTGTGAAAGATGCAGGGGGAAGCGGAAGGGACAGAGGGAGACACAGAATCCGAAGCAGGATTTGTCAGCACAGAACCTGGCACAGGGCTTGAACCCATGATCTGCACGATCAAGACCCGAGCCAAAGTTAGACGCTTAACTGAGCCACCCAGGCGCCCTGTCTTGCCTTTTAGAAGTTTGCTTTGGAATCCCTTCATACCCCTTTCCCAGGAGTTAAACTCATTCTCCAGGATCCATTTTTGATTATTTTTATTCAGACTATATTTTCTGTAAGTAGCTGAGAATAAGAATAGAACATTCCTGACTGTAGTCACAAGAGGCAGCAAAATGGGGGTAATACAGCTAACGAAGACCCTTTAGACAGTAGGTATTGCTTTAGATTGAGAGGCTGCTGTGAGACTTTGTCCAGCAGATTGCCAGAGGAAAACAAAGCAGAAGACACATTAATTATTAAATTCTCAGTGGAGAGCTGATATTTACAGTCTAAGTGACCAATGGTTTTATTTATTTATTTATTGTTTTTTATTTTTTTAAATGACCAAAGGCTTTAAAAGCTAGAGAGAAATATGTTCATTTGTTGCCTTTTCTATACAGCTGCATTATGAATCAAAAAGGCTTTATACTTATTGGGGGGGAGGGCCGCCTGGATGCTCAGTCAGTAGACCATGTGACTCTTGGTGTATTTTTGTCTTGCCTTTTAAAAACTTATCACAACAGTCAAGAGTTCAATCCCTACGTTGAGTGTGGAACCTATTTAATTAAAAAACAAACAAGCCCAGATAGGGTTTATAATTTTAGTTTTTTTAATTTGCATTTCTCTTGTGGGTAAGTTTGAGCATATAGATTTCTATATTGTAAAAAGTAAAGCTTATTTAAGTATTCTTGGTTGAGGTGCCTGGGTGGCTCAGTTGGTTAAGGGTCCAACTTCAGCTCAGGTCATGATCTCATGGTTTGTGGGTTTGAGCCCCGCATCAGGCTTTATGCTGACAGCCAGCTCAGAGCCTGGAGCATGTCTTCAGATTCTGTGTCTCCCTCTTTCTCTGCCCCGCCCCCGCTCATGCTCTGTCTCTCAAAAATAAACAACCTTTTTAAAAAAAATTATTCTTGGTAATTTCAACTAAAGGTTAGTTGACTTCATTTCACTTTTTTTTAATTAAAAAAATTTTTAAATATTTATTTATTTGTTAGAGAGAGAGAAAATGAGCGAGCCAGCAAGAGCTGGGGAGTGTGCCACAGAGAGAGAGAGAGAGAAAACCCTAAATAAGCCCCACACTCAGCATGGAGCTCGACATGGGGTTCCGTGATCTTCCAACCATGAGATCATGACCTGAGCCAGAATCGAGTCGGATGCTTAACTGACTAAGTTAAGTGCCACCCAAGTGCCCCAGATACTTCCTTTGCTTATATAGCATACTGCTGAATCAGGAAAGTTTTCATCTGTTGTGTTATTAAAACATTGGCAAACCATTTTAGTTTATTATTGTGGAAAATAGAAACTGTATGTAAAAGCAGAATAATACAATGTCATTTACTTTCATGTCCTTTATATAATTTCTCTATAAATATTAGAAATCTCTATGCCCACCATGGGACTTGAACTAACAACCCCCAAGATGAAGAGTCACATACTTTACCAACTGAGCCAGCCAGGTGCCTTTAAAAAGCATAGGGTTTTTTTTTTTTAATGTTTTATTTATTTCTAGGAGAGAGAGAGAAAGACAGTGTGAGCAGGGGAGGGTCAGAGAGAGAGGGAGTCACAGACTGAAACGGGCTCCAGGCTCTGAGCTGGCAGTCAGCACCGAGCCCGACGCGGGGCCCGAACCCACAAACCGCAAGATCATGACCTAAGTGAAAGCCGGACGCTTAATCGACTGAGCCACCCAGGCGTCCCTAAAAAGCATAGGGTTTTTAAAGAAAGCATAATAATAGTACTATTATCAACTAAGAAAATTATCAATAATTTTTCAGTGTTATAGGGGCATCTGGGTGGCTCAGTTAAGCATCCGACTTTTTGTTTTGGCTCAGGTCATGATGATCTGATTTGTGAAATCAAGCGGTTTGTGGTTTGTGAAATCAAGCACTGCATTGGGCTTCATGCTGACACTATGGATGGAGCCTGCTTGGAATTCTCTTCCTGTCTCTCTACTCCTCCCCTGCTGGCTCTGTCTATCAAAATAATTAAATAACACTGAAAAAAAAATTTTTTTCAGTGTTATTAAATACCCTCTTAGTGTTCAAGTTTCCCTGATTATTTCATGGATGGTTTTATATTTATTCAAATCAGTATTCAAACAAGAGTCATATATGGCATTTGGTTGATATGACTTAAGTCTCTTTAGGAAAATTAGTATTCCATTTGCTCTTACCCCTCTTATCTTTCCAAGTTTTTTTTTCTTTTACAGAGACAAATTTTCTTGTAGAATATTCTGTGTTCTAGATTTTGCTGATATGTCCCTAGTTTATTATTTAACATAGTCTTTCTAAATTTCTAGTAAAATGGTAGATTTAGAAGCTTCGTCTTTTTTTTTTTTTGGCAACAGTACTTCATAGACATTGTGGTGTCCCTCCCCCTGGAGACATATAGTGTCTTGTTTCTGCTTCTAATAAACAGAGGTTTATGTTCAGTGCCTAGAATCATGCTATCATTACAGTGTTACCAAATGATAGTGTTCATAGTTTGAAAAAAATAGAAAGGAGATTTTGTAGGAGTACCTGGGTGGCTCAGTCCAGTAAACGTCAGACTTCAGCTCTTGTCATGATCTTGTGGTTCATGAGTTTGAGCCCTGCATCGGGCTCTGTGCTGACAGCTGAGAGCCTGGAGTCTGCCTCAGATTTGGTGTCTCCCTCTTTCTCTGCCCCTCCCCGACTCATTCTCATTTTCATCCTCTCTCTCTCTCTCTCTCTCTAAGATAAAACATTAAAAAGTTTTTTAAAAGGTCGATATTATAATGTATAGATATAGGTCCTTATTGTTTTTTAGTGATTCTTTGTAGGAGACTTATTTTCTCATTCCTTCTTAATTTATTAGCTGGAATACTGAGGAATTTAACTCACCAGTAATCAGAAAGCTAGAATAAATTCTTGATTCTTTCTCTATTACCAGATTGATTTAACTTTTCATCTTCATTTACAGGTAAATCCAGGCAACCCTATTTTAATTTGTTTAATGACTACTTTCAAACTATTTCTCAGATTTCTAGGAGAGGTAATTTCCTTCAGCCTAATTTATTAATTTAGTAAGGAAGCAGTTTTTCTATGAATAGTGAGTAAAGTCTTAAGTAAGCAACTCTGAAGTAAGACATTTCTAGACATAGTTCTTTTGTTATCATAAGCCTGTGAGTGATCCCCCTTCTTTAGAAAGGGAAGATATTCAACGTGTCCCTCCTTTTATTTTGCTCAAAGAACTGATAGAAGCCTGTCTGCTCTAATAGGGTTGTCCTAGTTAGTCACATGTTATTCTGTTGTTTTGCTAGTTAATAGAACTTGCTTGGAAGAGGTTAGGGAAGGAGAATACTAAACAACCCCAAAAATGGAGTTTAAGGAAAAGTTCTGTGTACCAAGGTTAAATCAAGATATAATTACTTGAGACAACGGTCCCTCTTACATGTAAATGCCATTTTTGAAGCTGCAACTATTTCTATTCTGAATTATCTATTTCTATGCTTTAGCGGACACTGCTTAATTTCCAAATGGAATTCTTCAGGAAACACATCACTCTTGTCACGGCACACTAATCAAAAAGTCATAATAAATATTAGACCTCAGTATAGTAAAATTTCCTGAGTGGTTTGCTTTATAAAGCCACATATTCTGTGAACCACTAAGGCTACCTAGGACAGCTTTCAAAAAACCTAGTCTTTGTTCTGAAGGCATCTAATGAGATGTCTTACGAACAAGATGATTCTTTTGTGGGGCTGTAACAGCAGTGTGCACAGGATGTATTAGGAACATGACAGTAAACAGGCATAACTTTGTAGGGAAAGTGGCTTGTGATAGACCCTGGAGGTGATAGGATCAGGCCTATGGAGTAGGTAGTGATGTCCAGGAAAGGCTGTAGAGTGTGGAAGAATGGTTGGAAGTGTGGGAAGCATCTCCAGGATAAAAGAGGGTGACCTGAGAGTTAGAGCATGAGCTCTAGATGCAGACAACTTATTATTATTCCTAGCTAGCACATGATAGTGATGCTTTAAGAATGTTATAAGCATAGTTAACATTGATTAATCACTTACAGACTAAGCGTAAACACTGTCTCAAGCCCTCAACATATATACCTCATTTAACCTTCACCAAAACCTTAATGGGCCATTGTTATTCATGAAGAAATTGATCCTGGATTAGTAAATCACTCCAGACTACATAAATAAAAATGGGATCAGGATTAGAACCCAAAGCACTTTGACTCCACAGCCCACACTCTTGATCACTGAGCAAAATTAAAGTAAGTGTTGAATAAAAAATAGTGAGAAAGAAGCACTAAGATTTGTAAAGATTTAATCATCTGGAAGTGACTGAGAATAAGCAGACAACAGCAGAATATTATGCTTGTGTACTTACATAAAAAGACATCGAGAAAAGGTAAATAGATGAATTTTGCCACATTTGGGGCGCCTGAGTGGCTCAGTTGGTTAAACGCCTGGCTTCAGCTAAGGTCACGATCTCACGGTTCACGGGTTCGAGCCCCTCTGTGCTGACAGACAGCTCAGAGCCTGGAGCCTGTTTCGGATTCTGTGTCTCCCTCTCTCTCTGCCCCTCTTCCACTCATGCTCTGTCTCTCTCTGTCTCAAAAATAGATAAACTAAAAAAAAAAAAATTTTTTTTACCATGTTTAGGGCAATAGTAGGCTCAAAGAGAGCACAAACACTATTGAATTTGAACAAATGACTTTTAAGCACATAAACAGTAGATAAACTTTCCTTATACTCAAAGAATGGTATAGTAGTTCACTGCTTTTAGACCTGAGGGCTCCTTTTCTATATATTGTAAAATATTTTAGATTTAAGGAAAATGGGATACTTCATGGAATTAGTACTTCATTTTGACTAGAGTGAATCTTTTTTTTTTTTTTAATTTTTTTAATGTTTTATTTACTTCTGAGAGAGAGAGACACAGCTTGAGCAGGGGAGGGACATAGAGAGAGGGAGATACAGAATCGAAAGTAGGCTCCAGGCTCTGAGCTAGCTGTAAGCACAGAGCCCGACGCGGGGCTCGAACCCACGAACCGTGAGATCATGACCTGAGCCGACGTTGGATGCTTAACCGACTGAGTCACCCAGGCGCCCCTTGACTAGAGTGAATCTTAATGTTATAACATTTAATGTTTTATGAAGGTGTTAACATTGCTTTCTTACACGACTGAGAAAATACCCTCATATGTTTTGTAGAGTGCTGTTTTAATTTCTGAATCTTTGGAAATTCATTTTTGTTGAGTGCTAAAACTAAGTTTTCACTTTTGTTTAAGGTAGAAAACAGATTAATGATTTTCTTCTCTTTTAGGCGTAGGTTTGATCTACAGAATCCATCTCGAATGGATCGTAACGTTGAAATGTTTATGAATATTGAAAAAACATTGGTGCAGGTAACTTAGAAAGTTAAATTATTAAGACTTTTTCCCCCTTAATATATTCTCAGTTCTGTGATTAGCTTTATTGGATTGCCAAAAGATCAAAGGAAGAAAAAATTTCTGAAACTATTCTATTGTTTTTATGAGGTTTTGAGGATTAGCTATAAAATATGACTAAAACTTGCCATGTATAGAATATTGATCCTAACTTCTCATAAAAGAATCTGTGGTATTTCCTTTATTTCATCTAATCCATTATTTGAATCTCTTTCATATTTAACACACTCTCTCAGTCTACTGGTCACTCATTTATACAGTCCGTTTCTTTGGATTTGTTTCATGGTTGTGCCATTAATATAGATCTTATTTTCCCAATTAGATATAACATGGACAAGAGGACACTTAATTTTCTTCTTTTCTTTCCTAATATTTTTATTGATTGATAGTTTTTAATGATCACTGAGCTGAATTAGCCTTCCTGGGGAGAAGCAGCTGGCAAGAATTCACTAGATATTATCATAAACTTGATGCCTGAAACTTGTCTCATGGACTGTTAGAGAAGTAACTGGTTTTTTGTTGGTATATTGAGTTTTTGGTGATTTGAGGAGTTAAAATATGCATTTTAAAAAAATTAAAATATGCACATTTTATTTATTAAAAATTGTTTTTAATGTTTTATTTATTTCTGAGAGAGAGAGAGAGAGAGAGACAGCGTGAGCAGGAGAGGGTCATAGAGAGAAGGAGACACACAATCTGAAGCAGGTTCCAGGCTCTGAGCTAGCTGTCAGCACAGAGCCCGATATGGGGCTGGGGCTCGAACCCACGAACCGTGAGATCATTACCTGAGTCGAAGTCGGACGCTTAACCGACTGAGCCACCCAGGCACCCAAAATCTGCACATTTTAATCAGTGCTATTTGTAAGGTTAGAAATGGGAAAAAGAGCTATAGTTCACAGCCTTTATTTTTTACGTAACTTACACAATGAGCCAAAATGGCATTTCCCCAAGCCCCACCCCCACCCACACCAATAAAAGGTGTAGGTAGAAACACTACATTAGATATGGACTATTAAGGTCAGTTCAGGTAAGATTAGCTATAGGAGTGTCAGTATGGCAGTATGAAATGAAAACTTTAATGAAAAATATGAATTTCTTTAGGTAATGATTCCCAACATTTTTGGTCTGGGTGTACTTAGCTGCAGAGAATGGCTCTGGGGATGGCATTAAGTGGCCTGCTAAACACTTAGCTTTTATATTGAGATGAGACTTCTGCAGTCTATACTAAAAAACATCTTCTATATTAAGCACTATGGTTTTGAATGTCAACTTTTGCCGTTAGGGTAATTCATGAGTAATGTGACATCATTTCAAAATGAAAAGAATTTCGAAATCTCTTTTTTCTTCCTCAGAGCAATTGTCTGACCAGACCCAGCATCTACCTCATTCCAGACATTGATCTGAAGTTGGCTAACAAATTGAAAGATATCATCAAACGACATCAGGTAATAGACATGATCACTTCAGAAAAGTGTGTAGTAGCAACCTTATAAATCTCAATCATAATGTCTTTTAGTTTCTGTATGTTTGCTTTAAATGAGTTATCTCTCTTTGGTTCTTACAGTTCCAAGTTTTTTTTCTCTCCAGCATTTCTCTCTAGCATTTTCCTATTTATTGAAATACAGTTGACACATAACATTGTGGAAGTTTAAGGTGTACCATGTGGTGATTTGATGCACATGTATATCCAAGACTAGCATTTAATAGTCATTGGTATGGAGTTATGATAGTCTTATTGCAAAACGTGCTTATGTAATTTATTTTTTTAAATATTTTTATTATTTCCAGGAGAGAGAGAGAGACAGCGTGAGCAGGGGAGGGTCAGAGAGAGAGGGAGACACAGACTCTGAAACAGGCCCCAGGCTCTGAGCTGGCAGTTAGCACAGAGCCCAACGCGGGGCTCAAACCCACGAACCGCGAGATCATGACCTAAGCGAAAGTCGGACGCTTAACTGACTAAGCCACCCAGGCACCCCCGTGCTTCTGTAATTTAAAGAGATCGTGTGGTCTGTTTCACAAACACAGTGGGAGTTGATGACACAGTTGTTGGTAGGAGGATATCAAATATTGTTTCAAGTAAACCTATCTTCTCTCACTCCCTGACCCTTTGATGTGTGTTGTATTTATATATGCGAACTGGAAAATTCTGCTTTCTGCATAAGCTTTTTTGTTCTGATTCACATGTACCAGTGCTGTCTTCGGACATCTTTCTCTCCCTCCTTGAACCTCATGTTAGGCTGAGACCTAGGGTATTTACTGCATGTAGGTTTGTGACTACTATATGTGGCTTAACTGTAAGCAAACCTGTAACATGGTAAACTACCTGAGGACATCCAGATGCTGTTTCCAAAACAGCATTATTTGAGTGACAAGTGTTAACTAGTCCTTAGGATTAGTTGAGAAGCCTCCTGAAATAATCTTTCTTCTTTCTGCTGTAAGAAAGATTGTCAGTTGAATTATGTTTCAGTAGTTAGTAAAATATATTCTAAGTTCTTAAAGCAAGGATTTCCTTTTTTTCCTTTTTTAAAAACATTTTAAGGCTCTTGATTCATATTGTCTATTCCAGTTTTTTTAATGTTTATTAATTTTTTAAAAATGTTTTATTTCTGAGAGAGAGAGAGAGAGAGAGAGAGACAGCATGAGTAGGGGAGGGTCAGAGAGAGGGAGACACAGAATCTGAAACAGGCTCTAGGCTCTGGCTGGCTGTCCGCCTACAGAGCCTGAAGTGGGGCTCGAACCCACAAACCACGAGATCATGACCAGAGCCGAAGTCAGACGCTTAACCGACTGAGCCACCCAGGCGCCCCTAATGTTTATTAATATTTGAGAGAGAGACAGACAGACAGACAGACCATGAGTAAGGGAGGAGCAGAGAGAGAGGGAGACACAGAATCCAAAGGAGGCTCCAGGTTCTGAGCTGTCAGCACAGAGCCCGATGTGGGGCTTAAATTCACGAGCTATGAGATCATGACCTGAGCTAATGTCAGACGGTTAACCAACTGAGCCACCCAGGCGCCCCTAAAGCAAGGATTTCTAATACTGCTTACATTTGGAGATTTAATACAGTCCTTACATATAGTATCCCTACCATAGAGAAAGATACTAGTATTATGCTATCAGATCAGGCAGTCTCAAAGTCCATTTGCTCTTCTCACTAACATTAGGACTTGGAACAAGTCACTTAATCTTCTTTTCTCTTCTTGACTGTTTATTGGAGTGGCCGTCAAGTGTCGTTTATTTAAAAATTTTATTACTTATTTTTGAGAGAGAGCATGTGCACAAGTGAGCAGGGGAGGAGCAGAGTGAGGGGGGTCAGAGGATCCGAAGCAGACTCTTCTGACAGCAGAGAGCCCGATGCAGGGCTCAAGCTCATGAGCTGTGAAATCATAAGCTGTGAGATTATGACCTAAGCTGAAGTCTGACGCTTAACTGACTGAGCTGCCCAGGTGCCCCAAGTGTAGTGTAATTACATATGGAATGTTAGAAGGCAAAAGTGGAACAAGTTAGCCTGTTGGCTATTGCCTTCGAGCTGTAATTAGCTATTCTTCTTGCTACAGGTCATCCCGGAAGAAACTTACATATTTTCCTATGGTTGATACTGAACATTTAGTTGCCGTTTTTCAGAAATCTGGCTTAGTAATTGTTCTCTAGGGATAACCTCTATAAGGTTGTAAAGATCTTCCTGGCTTCATAGAATCTTACAGAAGAGACCTTAAGCTAAGGATATTATTGAATACTGTTGATTAATCTTTTGTTCTGACATTCAAAATGCTATAGTAACTCTGTTGTTTGAGTACTTACAGTGTACTTGTTACCAATCTTTGCTCATTGCTAAATTACAACAAAATCTTGTAAAATAGGTATTATTACCACTGTATTTCACAGAACATGCTGAAGCACAAGAAAAACTTAGGATTTGTGATGACTTTGGAGTAACTTTTAGAATTGGAAGTACTCATATTCCTGATAAGGTTACCTAGAGAGAGAGATGTAGAGAATTAGCCAGGAGGCACTTACATGATTTTTCTATACAATATAAGCTGTGTCTATACATAATTTATGTGTTTTTATATGTTCTTGTTAATAATTATCCTTTTCTCGGACTAAAAATAGTAAAAATAGTATAGTCTTAAAACATAAAGTAATGCCTTGGCAATTCTCCGGCATTTTGCATCTGGCGTTGCATAATTTGTTTCCCACGTGCTTTACTTTTATGTTGTTTATTCGTTTGCTTTCCAGGGGACATTTACTGATGAGAAGTCAAAGGCTTCCCACCACATTTATCCATATCCTTCCTCACAAGAGGATGGTAAGTTCATTGTTGGTTGTGAACTCCTCCTTCAGTAGATTTTAAATTTTATCAGAAATTTATTTAAAGGCTGTAACCTGTGTTTTGTAAAAGAAACTTTCAAGTATTAAGTAACTTGCACAGCTTATTTAAATGTAGTTTTCTATTCTTTTTCTGAATTGGGCTAAGCAAACTAATTCTTTCTTGTTCAACTTACTTATCATTGGACTTTTATTTCTTTCTTTGTTGGTTATATTATCTGGGTGTTCAGTTTAGGCATACCTTATGTATTAACTTTGTTAATGTTTGCTTTGTTGTTTGTGTTCTGAAAAGTAAGAGATCTTGCAAAATGAAAGAACATATCCGGGAAAGAAGGCTTGGTGACTGTCTGAACAGGACCCACTGTATTTTAGTTCGGTTAATGTAAGATGGTTCAGATTCTGAACTTTCACTTCTGCTATTCTGCAAGTTGATTTTGTCAGTGGCCAGAGTTCTATAGATTAGAACTAGATAAAACTTAGATAATTAACCAAATTAATTTAAGTTGAGAAATTGATCTCTTACAGGGATCGTCTTCTGGTTAACATAACATATCCCTGTAGGACATCTATATAAGAAGCCAAATTATGTCAGATTTGAGTTCCTAATTGTCCCATGCTGTGTACTTTTTCTTGACCAGTGCAATTATGCTAGAAGTCAGTAACAAAAAGCTTATTAGACAATCCCTATACATGTTTGAAAATTAAACATATTGCAATTATAAAAAGCTGGATGAGGGGCACCTGGGTAGCTCAGTTGGTTAAGCTTCTGACTTCAGCTCAGGTCATGATCTCACAGTTTGTGGGCTCGAGCCCTGCGTCAGGCTCTCTCTCTCTCAAAGATAAATAAACATTAAAAAAAAAATAAACATTGCCAAGTAATCCATGGGTCAAAGAAGAAATTACAGTGGAAGTAGAAAATCTTTGGAACTGAATGATTATGAAAATAATAATAACGTACAAGAATATTGTTGGATGCAGTTGAAGCTGTGTCCTGAGAGAAATAAATATCTTTAAATGTGTATGTTAGGAGAGTGGCTCAGTCTTTTAAGCATTGAACTTTTTTTTTAAGTTAATTATTATTATTTTATAAATGTTTATTTTTGAGAGAGAGAAAAGAGCACAAGCCAGGGAGGGGCAGAGAGAGAGGGAGACACAGAATCTGAACCAGGCTGCAGGTTCTGAGCTGTTAGTACAGAGCCCGTCATGGGGCTTGCACCCATGAGCTGTGAGATCATGACCTGAGCTGAAGTTGGATGCTTAACTGACTGAGCCACCCAGGGTCCCTTAAGCATCCAACACTTGATTTTGGCTCAGGTTATATATAATCTCATGGTTTGTGGGATTGGGCCCTGCATCAGGCTCTGCACTGATAGTGTGGAGCCTGCTTGGGATTCTCTCTCTCTGTCCCTCCACATCTCATGCTCTTGCGCTGTCTCTGTCTCTCTCAAAATAAGCATTTTATATATATATATATGTTATATATATATATATATATTGTATGTTATATATATATATTTTATGTATATTTGTATGTTATATATATATATATATACACACATTTATTTATTTTTTGAGAAATAGAGTGAGACAGAGTGTGAGCAGGGAGGGTCAGAGAGAGGAGACACAGAATCCGAAGCAGGCTCCAGGCTCTGAGCAGGCATTCAGCACAGAGTCCGATGTGGGGCTCGAACCCACCAACTGTGAGACCATGACTTGAGCCAAAGTTGGACACTTAAGTGACTGAGCCACTCAGGTGTCCCTAAATAAACATTAATTTTTTTGGGGGGGGGGCTAGTGCAAGCAAGGGGGGGCAGAGAGAGGGAGACAGAGGATCTGAAGTGGGTTCTGCGGTGACAGCAGTGAGCCTGGTGTGGGGGTCGAACTCCAGACATGTGAGATCATGACCTGAGCTGAGTTGGACACTCAACTGATGGAGCAACCCAGGTGTCCCTAAATAAACATTTTTTAAAAAATGTTTTATTGGGGCGCCTGGGTGGCTTAGTCGGTTAAGCGTCCGACTTTCGCTTTTTTTTTAAAATGTTTTATTTATTTTTGAGAGTGAGAGATCACGAGTAGGAGAAGGCCAGAGAGAGAGAGAGAGAGAGACATAATTGGAAGGAGACTCTAGGCTCTGAGCTGTCAGCACAAAATCCGATGCAGGGTTTGAACCCATGAGCTGTGAGATCATGACCTGAGCTGAAGTCAGACGCTTGACCGACTTAGCCACCCAGGCGCCCCGCCCCCCTAAATAAACATTTTTTTTTTTAATGTTTTTATTTATTTCTAGGAGAGAGAGAGAGAGAGACAGCGTGAGCAGGGGAGGGTCAGAGAGAGAGGGAATCACAGACTGAAACAGGCTCCAGGCTCTGAGCTGGCAGTCAGCACAGAGCCCGACGCGGGGCTCGAACCCACAAACCGAGAGATCATGACCTAAGCGAAAGTCGGACGCTTAACCGACTAAGCCACCCAGGCGCCCCCCTAAATAAACATTTTAAAAATGGTATGTTGGGGTGGCGGTGCCTGGGTGGCTCAGTCGGTCAAGTGTCCGACTTCGGCTCAGGTCATGATGTCACAGTTCGTGGGTTTGAGCCCCATGTCAGGCTTTGTGCTGACAGCCAGCTCAGAGCCTGGAGCCTGCTTCAGATTCTGTATCTCCCTCTCTTTCTGACCCTCCCCTGCTCACGCTGTCTCTCTCTCAGAAATAAATAAAACATTAAAAAAAATTTTTTTTAAATGGTATGTTAGGAAAGAAAGACTAAAAAAATCAGTGCTGCACACATCTTTTTTATGAGATTGGAAAAAATAGCAGCAAATTAAATATAAAGAAAGAAAGAATCAGAGACAAGATTTTATGATGTGGAAAATAAACCAGAGCAAGGCACTGAGCAGTGTCAGAAATGGATCTCAGAAAAGATCAGTGAGGCTATTGGAATTGTGCTCCAAGTAAGCAAGAACAGAACAAATAAAGTGAAAAATGGAAGGAGGACATTGCTATGGATCTTACAGATATTGAAAACAATTAACAGGGGCTAAGGTAGGTTTGTTTGGTTGCTTGTGTGTTTGGTATCAAATCTCAGAAACCATTGCCTCATCCAGAGCCCTGAAGTTTTACAACCTGTTTCCTCTTCTAAGACTTTACAGTCTTGTTACTTTTAGATCTTTTCATCATCAGTGTGATACCTATTTGTTACAGTCAGAATGTCAGCTCTGTGATTGTTGTGCTTTTATAAAGTGAGAAACCTTACCTTGCCTTCATTGAAGGCATTGTTTCTTCCATTGAACTCTTTGTTTCTCAGCCTTTATCCCATTAGGTAATAGCTGCTGATCTCCACTAGATGGGGGTGGTGGTTTGAGTGATGTTAGAAAACTGATTCTGTTGCAGGCTCTAATAAGGCTGATAAAAAACTTTTAGCATGTGAACTTTTTGGGAAAAAATTGCCTTTTACAAAAGATTTGATCTGTGATTGTTATATCCAGCTACTTAGTGATTCTTTACCAGTGCTGGTTTCATTTTTCTCCTTGGTTTAAAACAACTTGGTTTACTGCATACTCATGCGTGCTTGATATTATCAGTAGTTATAGCATTACAGTTGCTCTAACTACTGATACTATTCTATTCTAATATAATCAGTAAGACATGGTTCTGCACACTGTACGATTTACCTTAGAATAACTGACTGTCAGGAAAATGTTGACTCTGCAAAGCCCTGTGCTGGACACCCTTACATGTATTTGTTTCAGGTAGGTGTGTAGATGATAACAATACCAGCCAGAAACACATTAGGAACTGTGTTGAAAATCCTCAAAAATGCAACATATCTTTAATGAGAATTAGCCAAAATTTAAAATAAAATGTGATATTTAATGGGCCTTAATCTTTTTGTAAGATTTTGGGTATGGCACCCTAGAAGAGGGTGCAAAATAAGCAAAAGCATAGAAGTTAAAAAATTAGGAACTTTGAGGAGAAAGAAATGGCAAAATTTGGCTGTGTATCTTAGGATAGTGGGGTAGAAGTGTGGGTAGGTGGGAGGACAAAGCTCTGGTGTAGAGGAGTTTTGTTTTTATTGGGTGGATGAGGGTAAGAATAGATGATAATGAGGATTGTGGTGAAGATAAATGTACAACTGTGGCTGTGTTAGGAAAATTTACCTGAGAGCCGATTTCTGGGATATATATACGATATAAGGAGACTGGTCAGAGAGCAGGACCCTTCTTGAAGCTTGGAGTTTGGTTGCTTAGTGAGGAAAAATTGTGTCATTGGATGAGGTAAATCAGGAGAGCAAAGAGATAAGTCACATGGCAAGCCAAGGATGGTCCATATCTTAAAAGTCAAGGGAAAATAAGGAAAGTATTTTAAAACACAGGAGGTTGGCAGTGGATCTGTTTTACAAAGAAATGAACTGAGTCCTTAGACAAGGCATTTGGCTTTGTCAGTAAGGAAATAATTGGTAACCTTTCAGAATGAAATTTTAGTAACTTGCAAGTGATAGTAAGTTGTAGAGTTGATGGAAGATTACCAACTTCTTTTTATTTATTTATTTATTTTTTATTTCTAGGAGAGAGAGAGAGACAGCGTGAGCAGGGGAGGGTCAGAGAGAGAGGGAGTCACAGACTGAAACAGGCTTCAGGCTCTGAGCTGGCAGGCAGCACAGAGCCCGACACAGGGCTCGAACACACAAACCGCGAGATCATGACCTAGGCGAAAGTCAGACACTTAACCGACTAAGCCACTCAGGCGCCCCAAGATTACCAACTTCTGAGAATGTATGGCAGGGAAAAGAAAATGTAGGATGCCACCCAGCAGGTGGCCTGGGTTTTCTCTTTCAATATCTGGCTTTATAGTGTGTTTCTGGGTAGAGCAGAAGTAAACTGAAGCACATAATGGAGTTGAGACCTGGAAGTGTTACAAGGGTTGGTTTAAAAACATGGGTTCACTTACTGGTTTTAGCAGAAATAATATGTATTTCCTCAGAGATGAAAATAAATAAAGAGAATTTTAAAAATTGAGCTATTCATTAGAAGAGGAAGACAGACTAACTTAATTACTATTTAGATGAGTGAATTTGTCCCTTAGGCTTTCTTCACTCTTTTTCTTAACTATTCTTCTGACTTCAGAATTTCAAATGTCCAGGCTTTGAGTTCACTGATTCTTTCTTCTGATTGGTCAAATTTGATGTTGAACCCTTGAGTGGATTTTTCAATTTGGTTATTATTTTTTAACTCCAGAATTTTTGTTTGATTCTTTTTTTTATAGTTTCTATCACTTTGTTGATATTCTATTTTGTTCATGCATCATTTTCCTAATTTTGTTTAGTTATTTAATATGTTTTTTTATATTGCATTGAGTCTCTTTATTTTTTATTTATTTTTTAAAAAAATTTTTAATGTTTTATTTATTTCTAGGAGAGAGAGAGAGACAGCGTGAGCAGGGGAGGGTCAGAGAGAGAGAGGGAGTCACAGACTCTGAAACAGGCTCCAGGCTCTGAGCTGGTAGTCAGCACAGAGCCCGACGCGGGGCTCGAACCCACGAACCGTGAGATCATGACCTAAGTGAAAGTCGGACGCTTAACTGACTAAGCCACCCAAGCGCCCTGCATTGAGTCTCTTTAAAACTATTACACTAATTTCTGTATTTTGATATAGTATTTTGCAATTTTACTGAATTCATTTATTCTAAAAGTTTTTTTGGTGATTCTTTAGGATTTTCTTTCTTTTTTATTTTAATGTTTATTTATTTTTGAGAGACAGAGCATGCACTGGGGAGGGGCAGAGAGAGAGGGAGACACAGAATCTGAAGCAGGCTCTAGGCTCTGAACTGTCAGCACAGATCCTGATGTGGAGCTTGAACTCATGGACCATGAGATCATGACCTGAGCCGAAGTTGGACGCTTAATCAACTGAGCCGCCCAGGCACCCCGATTCCTTAGGATTTTCTAAATGTAGTATCATGAATTCTGCAAATGGTGATAGTTTTGCTTCTTCCTTTGCAATTTGGATGCCTTTTATTTCCTTTTCTTGACTAATTACTCTGGCCAGGACTTCCAATACCGTGTTGAATAAAAATAGTGAAAGTGGATATCATTGGGGGCAGCTGGGTGGCTCTGTCGGTTAAGCATCCAACTTTGGCTCAGGTCATGATCTCACTGTTGCTGAGTTTGAGCCCTGCATTGAGCTCTATGGTGACAGCTCAAAGCCTGAAGCCTGTTTCAGATCCTGTGTCTCTGTCCCCCTCTCTTGCCCCTCCCCCTCTCATCTTGTCTCTCTCTCTCTCTCTCTCTCTCTCTCAAAAATAAACATTAAACAAACAAACAAACAAAAAAAAGAAAGTGAATATCCTTGTCTTGTTGATCTTGAAAAGCTGAGAGCTTTTTACCATTGAGCATGATGTTACTTCTGGGCTTGTCATATATGGCCTTTATTATGTTGAGTTTATGTTTGCTCTGTACTACTCTGTCAAGAGTTTTTATTCTTAGATGGATGTTGAACGTTTTCAAACGATTTTTCTACATCTATTGAAGTGATCATATGATTTTTGTCCTTCATTTTGTTAATGTGGTGTATCATGTTGATTGACTTGCTGGTATTGAACTATGTATCTTGCATCCCTGGAATAAAAACCCATTGGTTGTGGTGTATGATCTTTTTAATGTATTGTTGAATTTAGTTTGCTAATATTTTCTTGATAATTTTTGGATCTATGTTAATCAGGGATATTGTCCTGTAATATTTTTTTCTTGTGGCATCCTTGTCTGGTTTTGGTATCTCAAAAATGCTAGCCTGTAAAATAAGTTTGGAAGTGTTCCTTCCTCTCCTGTTTTTTGGAAGAATTTGAAAATAATTGGTATTAAATCTTCTTTGAGTGTTTGGTAGAATTTAGTAGTGAAGCCATCTGTTCTGGGACTTCTGTTTGTAGGGGTTTTTTCAGCTATAACTGATTTAATCTCCTTACTCTAGTCATCAGTCTGTTCAGATTTTCTTTTTGATGATGATTCAGTCTTAGACAGTTGTAGGTTTCTAGGAATTTATCTGTTTCTTGTAGGTTGTACAGTTTGTTGGTGTTTAATTGTTCATAGCTGTTACAATCCTTTTTTTTTTTTAAGGTTTATTTTTTTTGAGAGAGAGAGTGAGGGAAGGGAGGGGCAAGGAAGAATGGAGGGAGAGAGAATCCCAGACAGGCTCCACGCTGAGCCCTATGCGGGGTCAGTCTCATGAGCCTTGAGATCATGACCTAAGCCGAAATTAAGAGCCAGACGCTCAACCAACTGAGCCACCCAGGCGTCCCATTTATTATTTTTTTTAATTAGGCTCCACACCCAGCGTGCGGCCCAGTGTGGAGCTTGAACTCATGACCCTGAGATCAAGATCTGAAGTGAGGTCAAGAGTCAGAAACTTAACTAACAGACTGAGCCACCCCTGTGCCCCCACTGAGCTCTCTTTTGATCTTGGTGGTGGCCAGGCTTCCAGAGTATGCCAGTTACCCATTAACACTCTAAGTCATTTGAGACAGAAACCTGTTCCTTGGGCAGCCCTCTCAAAAGCCAGAACATAGGATGTATGTTCTACTCCTCCTACCAAGGAAGAAGTTGGGATTTGGGTGATTCTCCTGATCACATGCAGTTGAACCAGCCTCTCTGTGGCATGGCTGATTCTCTGGTGCTACATTAACTTATTTAGTTAGCTTTCTTTTCATATCTGTTCCATTAGTGCTCCCAAGTCAGGTGAGACATACCAAGCTCTCAGATAGCCCCCTCCCTAATAATTTGGAACACTGGATACATATTCACTCTTTTCAGTCCAAGGGAGGAGCTACAAGCTCAGCTTTTCCTCCTGATCCTGCTGAGCTCTGCTGGCTTGGGAAAATTGCTACAGTGGTTGATATGAAATGGCTTTTCTTACTGTTGCAATGTAGCTGTTCTTGACTTTGAGCCTGCCTGAGATACTGCAACCTGTTAATTGGTTCCTAGGGTTCTCATGGAGGCTTTAGTGTTAAGTCAGTGTCTTTGTAGTGGAACAAGATCTCTAATGCCACTTTGCTGACATTTTTTCCTATATGTTATTCCCTTTCATGACTAAATTACATTGTATTTTGTTTAGCCAATTTTGTAAGCTTATGAACACTTAATTACAAATAATGCCATTATGATAATTTATATACAGGTTATAGTGGGGACATATGGTTCCAATTCTCTTGTGCTTATACTTAGAAATTGAATTGCTGAGCCATATTGGCACTCTGAATTAAACGTTTTCTGATACTGCCACCATGTTTCCCAAGGTAGCTATACCATTTTATAGTCTCATCAGCATTAATTTTTCTGTATCCTCATCAAGACTTTTTATTTGCTCTGTTTTTATATTGGTCTTCATAGTGGGTGTCAGACAGTATCTCTTGGTGATTTTGATTTGCATTTCCCTAATTGTTAATGACCGAAGTGTCTTTCATGTGTTTTTGTGCCATTTGTAGCTAGATCTTCTTTGAAGAAATGTTTCATTTGATCCTTTGCTTATTTTTTAATTAGACTATGTCTTTATTTTTGAGTTATGAGAGTTATGTGTATGTTCTCAGTTTGCACTAATTTTAACTCATAAAACTGTAGTTGTTTTATTGGTTCTGTGTGGCTTATAATCATCTCTGGGAAGAATGTAGATTTACATCTCTAACCTTTAGTTATTTCTGCTACCAGGCAAACTTCAAAAGGCAATCAGTGCCACAGTGTCTTTCTATCAAAGTCACTTGTGAAAAAGATGGGTATTTTTTCTTAATCTCTAAAAGCTGCACAACCTTTGAAGATAGATTTGGTATTCTAAAGGGCAGCTCTTACTAGTTAAGAGTCAGTATATTTTAGGGGCGCCTGGGTGGCTCAGTTGTTTAAGCATCCGACTTTGGCTCAGGTCATGATCTCACGGTTCATGGGTTCGAGTTCCGCATCGGGCTCTGTGCTGACAGCTAGCTCAGAGCCTGGAGCCTGCTTCAGATTCTGGATCTCCTTCTCTCTCTGACCCTCCCCTGCTCACGCTGTCTCTCTCTCTCTCAGAAATAAATAAAACATTAAAAAGATAATAATAAATAAAAAAGTATATTTTCTTGCCACATAGTGAGTTATGAAAGACCCACTGGCCTCCTCTTCACTTTTTCCTTGGCCATTTTGGGATATCAGGCTAAGGAACAGGGCTTGATTTGTTCCTATTCACATTCTTTCAAGATAGTAAGGTAAGCAGTTGAAAATGCTTGAAAAAGAACACAGGCATAGGACACCTGGCTGGCTCAGTCGGTAGAGGATGTGACTCTTGATCTCAGGATTGTGAGTTTGAGCCCCACATTGAGTGTGGAGCCTACTTAAAATAAAATAAAGCACACAGGCATGTGGCCTTTCATGCCTTTAGTCGGTGAACCTGGGTCTGTTTATTACTGAAATTGGCAATGTAAAGCCCCTTCTACTTAGCTGGTTTCACTTAGTTTTTCTATTTTGCTATTTCTTGGGTTTCAAGGGGCTTACTTTATTAGTTCCCTCTGAGCACTAGAAGCAAGTTTGCTAAGCTACATTTAGACTACCAAAGAAACAAACATGCAAGTACTGAAATGTAGATATAATCCAACTATGATTAAAATCAATAAGAATCATCCTGTTGTATATATTTGCACCTATCTTTGGTAAGGAAACTTGAAGTAAAAATATTTAATGTGACCATATTGTTTACATTGTTGATGGTAGGGCTAAATTAACAGGTATAATGCGATTAAAAATAATAAAAATATTATTGGTAAAAGCTTTGCTGTAGCACTATAGGATCCCAGAGGAAGTGAATCTAGAGGGAAAAGAGCATGTAGTAGAACTTTCATCAAGGACATGAAAGTCCTTGAAGCATGTACAGTAATTGCAAAGCCTCAGACGAAGAGGTTTTACATGGGAAATATGGCAGTAAAGAATATAGCATTCATGATTTGGATGGAACTGGAGACAAACGGGCAGATGGATGGGAGAGGAGTATTTTACTGCATGGACAATTGGATTTGCTAAGAATGATGGATAATAGGCCTAGAATATAATATTTCTGCATACATGGCTGAAAAACTTCCTCTTAATATGATAGGCACAATGTTCAATTATGAGAAGATTTTTTTGGAGTTTGCTTATTAGGAAACCAAACATTCTAATTAGAAATGTAGTCAAAATAATAATTTATTCATTTATTTTGTTAGCCTGACTAAAGTATTTTCTTTTTTTCTTTCAGAAGAATGGTTGAGACCAGTGATGAGAAAAGATAAGCAGATGTTGGTACACTGGGGGTTTTATCCAGACAGGTAATGTTGACATGTCCTGAGACCTGGGACGGATTTTTCTCCCTGGAAGCCAGACTTATTTGTATGTAGTTTGATTTTCTTAATAATGACAACTTTGTTTCAGTGCTTGATCTCACTTTTTGAGCTTTACTTTTCTTATTTTTGGAACTTAGTTTAAAGTCGCTGGCTTTATCTTAGTTTGTTGCGTTTTCAAAACAGCCCTTCATCATGGTATTAGAATGCCAGTCTATGTTTGTTTACATCAAGAAACGAATTTTTCTCCCTAATATTTTATGACTATTCACTTTTATTTGTTTTTTAAAAAGAAAATCTCCATGCCAAACCATAAAGGATGAATTATTTTATGTCTAAAGAGTAGAGTTTTTCTTCTTGGCAGAAATTTATTTCCCTAGTGTTATTATTACTTGAAGATAATCATAACCGTTTCATTCGAAATCATAACCATTTCACTTTTACTTCTCCTAGCCAAAAGGCCGAGAAGCGATGTGTGTTTTATTTTCTAAGTATAAAGAATATTATAAATAAGTACTAGATGTTAATGGTGTTAATGAAAATGGTGGTCCTAGGATACTTCCAGATAGGGATAACCTTCCATGAATTTCATGGGGGATTCTGCCCATTGTGGGTTTTCATGTCAGACCAGTCTTCCTTCACCTGTACCCCCGTCCACTTTCAGCCTTCTCATATTGAAGCAAATCCCAAATATAACGTTTTAATAGTAAATATTTCAATATGCATTTCTAAAAAAAAAACAAGACCGCAAAATAATAGTAAAGTAACATCACTGTCAAATATAAAAAACTTAACAGAATTCCTTAATACAGTGTCCTCTATCCAGTCAGTGTTGTCATATAAGTGATACTTATGATTAATTTATAGATTGATATTTGTTGGAAGTAGAAATCAGCCACATTTTGTGACTCACTGATATATTTGTAAACACATTTTTCAGATTCTAGGCTCTCTCTCTTGTCTTCCCTACCCCCTCACCACATGCATTGTATTATTTAAGATACCAGGTTCTTTGTCCTGTAAAGTTTACCGCACTGTGGGGTTTTTTTATGGCCTCACTATGGCATTTTTGAACATGTTTTTCTGTTCCCTGTATCTCCTTTAAATTGGTAGTTAGATCTAGAGTTGATCGGAGTCCATTTCAGTTTATGGAAGGAATAAGACTATTGCATAGGTTTATATTTTTCATTGTCTTCAATGAACATGTACAATGACACATACTGACTGGTTATGCACTCTTTTTAGGTTAATCTATTTGAGTAACTTTATTTTACTTGTGAAGATATTTTTGAAGAAGGAAATAATGTCTTTAGATATGTTCAAAATTTGAGAAGTATATGAACAGTTTTCATATAGGCTGAGTTGATTAGAACCAGATTAAGTCAGTTTGCTAATCAGCATCTTCTAAACCAGAATTGATTACTTTAAATGAACTAACAGGTTTTTAATAATATTTAAATTATTATTATAAGACATTTCTAGTCTTGAGACATCAAGTAGTCCTTGGTACTGTTAAACCTTTCAAGAGTATAGGAAGTCTTTTTTTTTAATGTTTTTTTTTTTTATTTATTTCTAGATGAGAGAGAGAGAGAGACAGAGCGTGAGCAGGGGAGGGTCAGAGAGAGAGGGAGTCACAGACTGAAACAGGCTCCAGGCTCTGAGCTGGCAGTCAGCACAGAGCCCGACGCGGGGCTCGAACCCACGAACCGCGAGATCATGACCTAAGCGAAAGTCGGACGCTTAACCGACTAAGCCACCCAGGCGCCCTAAGAGTATAGGAAGTCTTAAGGAAACCAGTTTGCCCTTTGAAACATTTAGGTGGAAACTCAGATTTGGGATGACAAGCTTCATAAGTATACAGTTGAAGTAAATTTTATAATAATACACTATTAGACACGTTATATATATAACAGTAAAAACATGTTAGCCTGTTTGCTAAACTTTCTCTTTATGTATCAGGTAAGATACAGTAGCTAGTTTAAGTCTTGTCTTCTCAAGGGACCTTGTTCACTTTCTTTATTAACTATATCGCAGTCCCCCTGTCACCCTCATCTGTAGGGGATTTGTTTTAAGGCTCTCAGTGGATATCTGAAACCAGAGATAGTACCAGACTTTACGTATGCTGTATTTTTTCCTATATGTATGTACCTATGATAAAGTTTAATTCATAAATTAGGCACAGTGACAGGTTAACACCGGTAACTAATGAGAAAATAGAGTAATTATAACAATATGCTGTGACAAAAGTTATATGAAATATATTTCAATACCTTACTGTATGGTATTCACCCTTCTTGTGATGATGTGAGATCATAAAATGACTTCGTGATGAGATGAAATGAGGTGAGTGACACAGGCACCATGATGTTGTCTTAGGCTTCTGTCAAACTTCTGATGAGAGATCAGGAGGACCATCTGCCTTCAGTCACATTGACTGGATAACTGAAAGTGTAGAATGAAGGACCCTGGGGAGGGGGATCTGCTGGAGTTTGTGCCCTTCTATCTTTATAACCGTTTGTACTCAAGACTGAGCGCATGTAAGGTTATCAGTTGCCGATTCATCATTGTAATCTTTACCTGGTATAATTCATAACTTGACAAAGGACCTTTTCTCTCCAGTTCATGTTTTAAGTGTTACTGGAAAACTTACCAGAGTGCCGTGAATAGATTCGTAGAACTATGCTTGTTCCGGGTGCTTTTGAACTAACTTCTGAGTAGTAACTTCAGGGAGGCCATGCTTGTTACCACAGTTTTATTTTCATTTAAGTTTCGCTTGGTTTTACAATAATTTCTTGGCCAGTATAGTGGCGTTGACAGAGTTTCAATTTGGTAGATAATTCTATGCTTATTTGAAAATTGTGGAGGAGTAGGAGGAGTGATTGAAAGAGCAAACTGTTGAGCACAGAGATGTGAAGATATGGGGGGTGAGCCATATGATACCTGGGTAGCGAGGAGCCTCTGTAAAGGGCTTGAAGTGGCCACTGCCTGGCATGTTTAAAGAACCCCATGAGGGGCACCTGGGTGGCTTAGTCGGTGAAGAGTCCGACTTTCGCTTAGGTCATGATCTCGCGGTTCGTGGGTTCGTGCCCCGCGTCAGGCTGTGTGCTGACTGCCAGCTCAGAGCCTGGAGCCTGTTTCAGTCTGTGACTCCCTCTCTCTCTGACCGTCCCCTGCTCACACTGTCTCCCTCTGTATCTCCTAGAAATAAATAAAACATTAAAAAAAAAAAAAAAAAGAACCCCATGAATGCGCGTGTGCCTTGATTATAACATGAGTGAGGGGAGAGCAATAGGAGACAGGACCAGATCATGAGGCCTTGGCAATCCACTCCAAGAATTTTGACTCTTCCTTTGAGTTATGTGGGAGTTGTTGGAAGGTTTTGAGTAGTGATAATGTGGACTGACTTGATTTTCAAAAGGATCGCTTTGGTTGCTTTGTGAAAAATTGACTCAGGCTTTGGGCAGAAGTAGAAGGTTGAGAAGTAGATACTGGGCATATTTTGAGGGTGGTACGAACTGTAGAAGTTGCTGATGATTGGATTGTAGGAGTTGATTGAGAGTGAAGTCAGGGTTGTCTCCAAGGATTTTGGCCAGAACAACTGGAAGGATAGAGTTGACATTTACTGAGATGGAGATGATTGACTAGGGCACATTATCGGGGTCAGGATGGCACTATGTGTTGAATTTTGATGTTAGTTTTGAAAGCCTTACTAAACATATAGGGGAGACATAGAATTGGCAGTTAAATTCATGAGTCCGGCATTTAGGGAAGAGGGCAGATGAATATATATTTGAAGCCATAGGGCTGTATAAGATCAAGAGAATGAATAGACAAGAAGGGGATTGTTTCAGAAACTGAAAATTGGGACTTTGCAGTGTTGAAGAGGTTTGGGAGAAGAAGAGAAACTGGCAGTGAAGACTGAGGAGAGGCTGGTGGCTAGAAGGACCAGTAGAGGATAGTGCTGCCTTAGAGGCCAAGTTAGGGAAGTAGCTTCGAGAAGAGAGTGATCTACACATTGAAATTCTGTGCACTGAGGCTTGAACTTTGGATTTAACAGTGTCAAGATCAGTATAGGCCTCTACAGAAGAGTTTTCTTGTCAGAGTAGCAGAGACAAACATGTATGAAATATTGCTATTACTGGATCCTAATGGTATTTCTAAAATACATTTTTACCTTTTGATTAAAAGTCTTTTTAGTGAGTGAATTTGGATTCTAATCTGTTTTTCCCTTTTCTCATTTTCTTTGTAGCTATGATACTTGGATCCATAGTAATGATGTTGATGCAGAAGTTGAAGATCCCCCAATTCCGGAAAAGCCATGGAAGGTGAAAGATCCCTTTTTAAAAACATTCTTGTGTAACTTAGTAGCGTTTCTCAGCTCTTTTCTGTAACTATGTTTCAAGGAAATACAGAATGAGGATCTTTCTTTCTTGTCATCCTGTTAAGATACCCGTGGCCACGAGGCAGTAGTGTTTGAGGAGACCCCAGAGTCCAATTCTTGTGGTTTGAGACGGTTGAGAGAGGCGCATGAGGAGTACACTTGAACACTGATGGTGTCATTTAGGGAGGCTGGAAGCCGTGCCTGCGTGGCTCTTATTATAATAGTCCTTTCTATAGTAATAGTAGTAATCCACCCTCAACTCTTAATTTGGCTTTTTAAAAGAATATTTATTTTTAAGAGAGAGGCTTAGAGAGAGAGAGATAGAGGATCTGAAGTGGGGTCGCACTGACAGCAGAGAGCCCAATGCGAGGCTCAAACTTATGAACTGTGAGATCATAACCTGAGCTGAAGTTGGATGCTTAACCAGTTGAGCTACCCAGGCGCCCCATTTTTTTGGCTTTTAACACGGAAGTAATTCTTCTTTTTTTTTTTAATTTTTTTAAATTTATTATTTCTAGGAGAGCGAAAGAGTGAGCAGGGGAGGGTCAGAGACAGAGGGAGTCAACAGACTGAAATAGGCTCCAGGCTATGAGCTGGCAGTCAGCACAGAGCCCGACGTGGGGCTCGAACCCACGAACCGTGAGATCATGACCTAAGCGAAAGTCGGACGCTTAACCGACTAAACCACCCAGGCGCCCCTAACACGGAAGTAATTCTGAAAGTTGCAAGAATAATATAAAACAAAGTTCTGCTTTATGCTCTTCTATCAGATTCACTTGTTGTTCATTATGTAGGATATTAATTTTTAAAGCAATATTAATACCTGATACAGAGACCATATTTCATTTGCACCAAATGTCCCATTGATAGAGTGCTACACTGAGTCTCTTCCCTCATCCAGGATCCAGGATCCAGTTCAGGATCACACACTGCAAGTAGTTGTTAGATCTTTTTAGTCTACTTTAATGTGGAAGTTTTAGCCTTTTTCTTCCACGACACTAGCAGTTTTGAAGTATATAAGCTAGATTTGTGTGTGCGTTTTTTTTAGAATGCCTGAATCTGAATTTATGTGGATATTTCCTCATTATTATATTCAGGCTATGTTTTTTTGGCTGCAAAACTACTTAAGTGGTATTCTGTTCTCAGAGTGTCACATCAGACGGCATGTATTTCACTTTTTCTCATTATGACTGATTGTTTGCTAAGTGCCCGGTTTTCCCACTGTAACGTTACCAGTTTTCTTATTGAAATTAAAAGTATACAGGAATACTTTGAGATTATATAAATATCTTTTTCTTCATCAAATTTGTATACCAAAGTTTGCTGACCCTTTCATAAGGAATTCCTACCTGACTGAATTTGTTATTACTAGTGGTTTTCTCACTCCATTCTGTCTGTGCTTGTTATTGACATTTTGCAGTGGGAATGCGCTTTCTTTTCTCCCTCTACATGTATCTGTAGTCTCAGTACGTGCTCATGGAACAGTGACATTATCGCTATTCTGCCCTCTGATGAATGGTCCAGAATTTAGTCGGTGGGGACTCCTTTAAGCTGACTCCTGTGACCTTTTGGTATTAACTTGATTCATTTTGCACATTTCCTGTTTCTGAGACAAAATACTTCCAACCTCTTTTTGCAATTCTATATCCCGGTCCTGGAATCAGTTATTTTTGCAGAAGATCTGATCCTTTCCATGAGAAGTGAAATTATACATAATTTTTATTGGCTGTTTTATGTAGTATACTGAACACTTAAATTAAATCAAAGTATTGGATGTTATACCTGATTCAACCTAGTTTGAGTTGTGAGGCCTTCAGAAAGACTTAGAGCTTTAGATTTCTTTTTTTTTTTTTTTATTTTAATTTATTATTTCTAGGAGAGAGAAAGAGTGAGCAGGGGAGGGTCAGAGAGAGAGGGAGTCACAGACTGAAACAGGCTCCAAGCTCTGAGCTGGTAGTCCGCACAGAGCCTGACGTGGGGCTCGAACCCACGAACCGTGAGATCATGACCTAAGCGAAAGTTGGACGCTTAACCGACTAAGCCACCCAGGTGCCCCAGAGCTTTAGATTTCATATGAGGAAAATGGGATTAACAAAGTCTATTTTGAAACTCTTTTATTTGAAAATGTCTTCACACTTAAAAAGTAAGAATAAGAAGAATAGGTGGCATACACCGCTTATCCAGATTGGCCTCTTGTTTACATTGTACTCCCATTGGACCTATCACTTCCCCTCTGTGTGTTTTTATGTATATATTTTTTATTCATAACCTTTTGAGATAAAGATGCGTATATCACAGGCCTTTAAGGCATAAGTTGGTCTTTCCTAAGAATACGAGATTCTCCTACATAAGCACATTGCAGTTGTCAAATTCAGTAAAATTTAATGTTGATACAGTACATTACTGTCTTCCAGTTTTGTCACTTGACCCAATAATGTTTTTTGTAGCTTTTTTTTCTGTTACAGAATACTGTTTAATATCAGCTGTTACAGTCAAGTGTCCTGTCTCTTCAGTTTCCTTTAACCTGAAACATTACTGTGGCATTTCCTTGCCTCTTAAGACATTTTTGAATTTGAAAGGAACATTTCTCATTTGGAATTTGTGATCTTTTTTTAATGGTTAAATCAGAGTATTGGGTAAGTGATGTTGTGTCCTTCTCAGGGCCCCATATTGAGAGCCATGTCCTGTCCATCTGCTCCTGGTTGGTGATGCTAATCACCCAGTTAAGGTGTGCTGTAATCTACTGTATAGTTCCTTTTTTCTTTTCACTTGCAATTTATAAGCAATCTGTAAGAGATTCTTTGAGACCAAACAGATATCCTGATTCTCATCAAAATCCTGCATTCGTCTCCAGATTTAGCATCCACTTGAAATTCTTGCCTGAGCCAATCTTTTCTTTGATGATCGCACAGTGATGATTTTCCATTCCAGCCCTTCCTCCACATTAACCATTTGGCTTTCAGAGTTCTATAAGCAAGAGCCCTTCCTCTCCCCTTATTTGTTACCAGTATGGATTTATGGAGTTCTCATTTTTCAGTGGTCAGTAACTCACTATTTAATTATTTTGGTGCTGAAATTATTTTGTATTTGTTTACACAGGGAAGAATTGTCTAGTCCTGAATTCCATTGTACTCCCTTTGAGAGATTGTATTGGATGATAGGAATATTGTATAAGCTAGATCTGTGGTTTAAATATCTGTATCTATACAACATTCAGAGAACCCATCATTTTATTAATTCTTACTCAGAAACATTAACAAAACAAAAGAAGTTGCCATGTAAAGGGCTTGGGAGAATCCCGAATCTGATTTTCACTTCTCCACCCACTCCTCAACTTTTTTTTTTTTTTAATGTTTTTTATTTCTGAGAGAGAGAGAGACAGCATGAGCAGGGTAGGGTCAGAAAGAGGGAGATACAGAATCTGAAGTAGGCTCTAGGCTCTGAGCTAGCTGTCAGCACAGAGCCTGATGCGGGGCTCGAAGCCAGAAACCATGAAATCATGACTTGAGCCAAAGTCGGACGCTTAACCGACTGAGCCACCCAGGTGCGCCCCAGTCCCCAACTTTGGCTCTTCCTGAAAGGCCTTCAGAAAGCACCTGTGTACTTGATGTGCAGATGTCCTCTTTCATCATTCCTTAGATTTTTGTTGAATGCATAAATCTAGAAACATCCTACATGCCTATAGCAGTGGCTAGCTTTGGCCTATTGCAGTTGAATTTTTATCAGTGGTTTTCATCAAGATAAAGATGACATGATTAGTGAAATAAGCCAAATGGAGAACAATAAATACCGAATGATAGTGCATTTATATGGAATCTTCATGGGGGAAAAAGCCCTAGAAACAGAGTAGAGAAATTGTTACCAGTGACTGGGCTGGGTAGTGGGGGCTACAGGGGGAAGTAGAGAGCAGTTGGTAAAAGGGCATCAACTTGTAGTTAGGAGAATTGTCTGAAGTTCTAACGTAAAACATGGTGACTATAGTGGACGACACTGTCGTATAGTTGAAATTTGCTGAGAGAATAGAACTTAAATGTTCTCACACACAAGGCAGATAAGTATGTAAGGTGATAGATATGTTAATTAATAGATGGAAGGATCCTTTCTCAGTGTGTATGCATACCAAATCACCATGACGTACACCTTGAATATCTTACAGTTTTATTTTTCAGTTATAACTGAATAAAGCTGAAATAAAGAAAAATGACATGATTATCAAACATAAGGGTCTTAGTCATCAAAACTTCAGTCCATGGTTGCCTGGGTGGCTCAGTAGGTTAAGCATCCGACTTCGGTTCTCTTCATGATATCATGGCTCATGAGTTTGAGCCCTGGTTGGGCTCTGTGCTGACAGCTCTGAGCCTGGAGCCTTCTTTCCAATTCTGTGTTCCTGTCTCTCTCTCTGCCCCTCCCCCTCTGTCTCTCTCTCTCGGTCTCTCAAAAATAAACATTAAAAATTAACAAAAACCCTCAGTCTATGCAAAACTACTGATGCTTTTTTACTATACTCAGTAACATGAAATAAAAATTAGGAATAGTAAGTTGCCATTCACAGGTCTTTAATAGTCTCATGTTTTTAAACTGTTTTGTGCAACTGAGGCTTTGAGAATAAGTCAGCTTTTATTTTGAATACTTTATAAAAACTATAGTGATTTATTATTTATATAGATACACATGCTTCATTGTGGTTTTAGGTTCATGCGAGATGGATTTTGGATACTGATGTTTTCAATGAATGGATGAATGAGGAGGATTATGAGGTGGATGAGAACAGGAAGCCTGTGAGTTTTCGTCAGCGAATTTCAACAAAGAATGAAGAGGTATTTGGTTTGGTACCGTTTTTTTTTTGTTTTGTTTTGTTTTGTTTTTTCCCTTTAGCTGTTTCTTCTCTCTGGGGCTCATTGTTGCTACATTTTCACTAATAAACTCTCACATACATCCCAAGGTGCATCAGATATATATAAAAGTTAATAAATGGCCATACAGTTGTCTCAGGAGCTGGCATTCCCATGAAAGCGGCATGGAAATCTCAAAGGGTCATTGAGCTTTCAAGTGATGCATGCAGTGTGGCAGTGTTCCTGCTGATTTTCTATGTAATCTCTACACCCAGCACAGGGCTCAAACTTAACCCCAAGGTCAGGAGACGTATGCTCTACCAACTGAGGCAGCCAGGTACCCCTAGTATAGTTGATTTTCCTTTCTAGATCTGAGTTTTAATTTTGTGAACCAAATATTATCATGGATTAATTTAGGTGTTGATTTTTTTTTTTTTAATTTTTTTTTTTAATGTTTTATTTATTTTTAGGAGAGAGAGAGACAGCATGAGCAGGGGAGGGTCAGAGAGAGAGGGAGTCACAGGCTGAAACAGGCTCCAGGCTCCGAGCTGGCAGTCAGCACAGAGCCCGATGCGGGGCTCAAACCCACGAACCGCGAGATCATGACCGAAGCGAAAGTCGGACGCTTAACCGACTAAGCCACCCAGGCGCCCCTAGGTGTAGATTTTTTAAGGAAAAATTGATTTTGTCATAGTAGTTTTTAGCTTTGTTACCATGTACACACATAGTAGTTAGCACAAAGTATAAGCCTCCAAGTTCTCAAAAGTATGGTTCAGCCCTTTTTTACAGTGGGAGAATGTGACATTTATTACTCTTTAATCTTTTAAGAAGCTCAACCACCTAATATTTATTCATGATTCTTGAGAAGCTACTACTTGGGAGGTAGATGTGGCCCAAGAGGTAGAGGGTTCTGAGATTTGGATGTGTTGGTCTGTTGATTAATGACCCACTTCGTAAGACTCTCATTCCATTTTACTGGGGATGCATAAAGTTTCTGCTTTTTGTTTTGTATTTTAGTTCTTTGAAAAATTGAGACAGAAATACTTCAACTGCTCACTTAGAATGTAGTTTTTTTCATATCTCTTTTCAGCCCTGAGACTTTCTTACTAAAATTCTTTGTCACACTGTGTGTATTTTTTTATTTTATAAGAAAAATTATTTTAAAAGTGGGTCATTTTAGAGGTGCCTGGATGGCTGAGTCATTTAAATGTCTGATGCTTGATTTGAGATCAGGTCTGGATCTCATGGTTGGGAGTTCAAGACCCATATTGGGCTCTACATTGGGCATGAGGCCTACTTAAAAGAATAAAAGAAACTGGGTCTTTTTCATATCCTTTTATTTATAATTTGTCATTATTTGCTTTGGAATTTGACTTAAATTTTATTTTTCATTTAGCCTTCCCCCCAGTATACTTACATATTTGTTTTCCTTTAATGTATTTCTAACCATATCTTTTTTGTCATTAGGAATATTTAATTTCTTTATCACATTATTAAACAGGTCTGTCCATAGCCATTTCTATTCAGATTTAGATGGTTTATTAATTTATTCACTTATTTTTAGGGTTATTCTATAAAAATGTATTTAATGCATGTTTTTAGGGGTGGGCACGAGGCTGACCCTGTTGGTAGAGCACATGACTCTTGATCTTGGGGTCATGAGTTCAAGCCCCACATTTGACATGTCGTCTACTTAACGTGTTAAGGGGGCACCTGGGTGGCTCAGTCAGTTAAGTGTCCAACTTTGGCTGAGGTCATGATCTCATGGTCCGTGGGTTCGAGTCCCATGTCAGTCTCTGTGCTGACAGCTCAGACCCTGGAACCTGCTTTAGATTCTGTCTCCTCCTCTCTCTGCACCTACCGTGCTTGTGCTCTTCTTCTCAAAAATAAAATAAAAGTTAAAAAAAATTTTTTTAAATGTTAAGGGGTGCCTGGGTGGCTCTTTCAGTTGAGCATCTGACCCTTGATTTTGGCTCAGGTCATGATTCCAAGGTCGTGGGATCTGGCCCTGTGTCAGACTCTGTGCTGAGCATGGAGGTTGCTTAAGATCTTCTCTGTTTCCCTTTATCCCTTTCCCCTGCTCTTGCTGTCTTCTTTATCTAAACTTAAAAAACAGAAAATATTAATAGCTCTTTATAAAAATTTAACTTCAGGGGTGCTTTGGTAGCTCAGTCAGTTAAACATCTGGCTCTTGGTTTTGGCTCAGTTTATGTTCTCATGGTTCGTCAGCTCGAGCCCTGCATCAGGCTCTGTGCTGACAGTGTGGAGCCTGCTTGGTGTTCTCTCTGTTTCTCTCTCAAAAATAAATAAATTTTAAAAACTTAAAAAAGTTAAATTTCAGGGGTGCCTGGGTAGCCCAGTTGGTTAAAGGCGTGACTTCAGCTCAGGTCATGACCTTGCAGTTCGTGGGTTTGAGCCCTGAATCAGGCTCTGTGCTAACAGCTCAGAGCCTGGAGCCTGCTTCAGAGAGAGAGAGAGAGAGAGAGTGTGTGTGTGTGTGTGTCTCTCTCTCTCTCTCTGCCCCTGGAGCCTGCTTCAGAGTGTGTGTGTGTGTGTGTGTGTGTGTGTCTCTCTCTCTCTCTCTCTCTCTCTCTCTCTCTCTCTCTCTCTGCCCCTGGAGCCTGCTTCAGAGAGTGTGTGTGTGTGTGTGTGTGTGTGTCTCTCTCTCTCTCTCTCTCTCTCTCTGCCCCTGGAGCCTGTGTGTGTGTGTGTGTGTGTGTGTGTGTCTCTCTCTCTCTCTCTCTCTCTCTCTCTCTCTGCCCCTGCCTTGCTTGTGGCCTCTCTCTGTCTCTCCCTCGCTCTCAAAAATAAAACATTTTAAATGTTTAACTTCAGACTTACTGAATGTATAGTGTGTGCAGTTTAGATTTCCTCTAAAGCTCCCTGTAGAGGTATGTAAGATGACTCAGTTTTCCAATTTGATGCTACAGAGCTTCTGAAAGGAAGCAGGTAGGTAAGGAATATGAGGATACCAGAGATAATGTTTAATTGATGTTTTAATTTCTGTGTTTTCTTAATTTTTATTTTTTGTACTTCAGGTATAGTACTTTAGATTATCTAGGTGTTAATTCTTTATTGTCTGTTTTATTAAATCCATAGTTACCATCTATGGTTGAATTTTGTACATTGATTGTGTATTCTGCAACTGCTGAGCTGTTTAGTTCTGATCAGTTTTTGGTAGATTTCTTAGGGTTGTCTGTGTATGAGGTCATGCCGGCTCTAGCTGCAAATAGAGATATTTCTACTTCTATAGATTACTTTTAAATCATAAATTGCAATCTTATTTAACATCTTTTATGTCATAAAATTTTCTCATATTCCTTTTACTGATGTGTCAGGAGCGGTTTCAGATACATTTCCACAAGTTTATTCACCAGTATTTGTATTATCATTAATTTAATAGCAGATGTTTCATCTTCTTCAGTAGTTGAAAGTGTTTTTCCCGTCTGAAACAATGTGAACAGGAACAGATTTTAGTTGTGCAGGATTTGGGCATGTCTGCTTCATGGCATAGTTTGAATACTTGGGGGATGGTTCTGATGTTTTCGTTGGTGGTGCATCACCTGGAAGGTCAGAGAATGTCTTGACTATCGGTGGTCCAGAACCCTTAATGATGTTCCTTTCAGTGGCTCTGAGCTAGTCTGTTTGGTATTATTCTTGTGAAAACTCATCTTGGGCAAAGGTTTGTAGACACTGAGGAGTCACAAAGAGTGGCTGATATTTATTTCCATTTACTTCTTCCTAGCCAGTCAGAAGTCCAGAGAGAAGAGATAGAAAAGCATCGGCTAATGCTCGAAAGAGGAAACATTCGCCTTCCCCTCCGCCTCCTACACCCACAGAATCCCGGAAGAAAAGTGGAAAGAAAGGGTAAGAACTGCAGCATGATTCAGAAGGTATTAAAACAAACTCTAAAGGACGTTCCAGATTTTTACATTTATACTAGAAGTTTTGCCCAAAGGAAGTTGGCTGACTTGGTGGAAATATTTGCTTTGACAGCTCATCTTGTCAGATGTTACCTGATGGCCATCATACGCTGTATTTATACTAAGGCACCTTGTGTTGAAGGTGGTCTCTACAGTGACATAATCGTAGTAAGTCTAATTAACATGCAACACCACACATAGTTAGAATTTTTTTTCTTGTGATGCTACTTTCTTAGCAACTTTCAAATACATAATATGGTGTTAACTGCAGTCACTATACTGTATATTACACCCCTAGGATTTATTTATAATGGGAAGTTTATACCTTTTGACCAATTCATCCCATCCCCTACCTTTGGCAACACCAATGTATTCCCTCTATCAATGAATTTATTTTTCTAGATTATACATGTAAGATAGATTATATGGTATTTATTTTTCTCAGTTATTTCACTTAGCAAAGTGGCCTCAAGGTCCATACATGGTGTCCTAAGTAGCAGAATTTCCTTATTTTTTTAATGGCTGAATAGTAGTGCATCTCTCTCTCCCCCTCCCTGCCTGCCTCCCCCTCTCTCTCTCTCTCTCTCTCTCACACACACACACACACACACACACACTCACACTCACACTCTCACTCAACTCGTTTAACTTTATATTAAGTTGAAGACATACTATGATATCTAATTTGTATTTTTTTTTTTGGGGGTTTTATTTCTAGGAGAGAGAGAGCAGCGTGAGCAGGGGAGGGTCAGAGAGAGAGGGAGTCACAGACTGAAACAGGCTCCAGGCTCTGAGCTGGCAGTCAGCACAGAGCCCGACGCGGGGCTCGAACCCACGAACCGTGAGATCATGACCTAAGCGAAAGTTGGACGCTTAACCGACTAAGCCACCCAGGCGCTCCTCTAATTTGTATTTAAAATATAGCCACTCCAATTCCACGATCAAATTCTGAGAGAAACTATTTTTCTCTCTCTGGGCTAGCTGTGGGAAGGCGATAAACCTTGGGCTTCTGGACTGGAGCTTTGGTTCATAGCTTAGTGAGAGTGGAAACCATTTACAGAATCTTAAAACTGAAAGGGATCTTTGAAGTATCCTAAACATCTTTATCTTAAGCAGGGATTGAAGTTCATGGTAGAGAGGTGACTATTCCAAGGTCACCTAGAGAATTTTTGCTTAGAGTCAGGATTCAAAGCTAGTTGCTCAGCTTCCTGTTCCTGTATCGTTTCAGCTAAATTCTATCACCATTAGCAAGGTCTGAGGGTAGATTGTTTGGCTCTTTGTCTTTCTTTCATTTTCTTCCCCTCTCTTCCTTTCCCTTTGTAAGATGGCCATCTGGTGGTGTCTTCATTTATACGAAGGTACCTTGAATACAATCTTTTTTCTGTATCTAATTATATATTGAGCAATGTGGCTGGTAAGGAATTTAAGAAATTATATTCACCATTTAAGAAATTGTATATTCATTAATTTTAATAAGAAATTAGTGTCTCTCATTTTATCAATTTATCACAAATAGTCATTTGTGATTACAATGACTCCTAGAGGAAATGAACCTATGTTTCTTTCATGTTCAGCGTAGTGCCTTGTTCAGGGCATTTGCATTTGTGCTTAGTGAATCTTGCTTGCATGGGGATTTTAGTTTCTATTGAATAAGTTGATTTGGGGATTAAGTGAGACTTGAAAGCCCCTGTACAGCGTCTGGTTTGAAATAGATACTTAATAAATGGCAGATTTACTTAACATTTATATATTAAGTAGATACTTAATTTCAGTCTTGTCTGGCTCAAAATATTGTAGTCTTAGAAAATGACAGCTTGCAAAATGTATACTTTCATGTGACTGTAAATTTGTTACATTTCTGGCTGTTGACTGTAAAGATCTATTTTGTATCTTTTCTCCATTAACTTCCTTTTACTGACTCTGTAGTTGAGTTAGCTTTTTTTTATGCCCAGAACATGCCTTAAATCATGTTTCTTTTCTTTTTTTTAATGTTTTATTTATTTCTGAGAGAGAGAGAGACAGACAGCGTGAGTAGGGGAGGGTCAGAGAGAGGGAGACACAGAACCTGAAACAGGCTCCAGGCTCTGAGCTAGCTGTCAGCACAGAGCCTGCGGGGCTCAAATCCATGAAAATCATGTTATTTCTTGAAGGGTAGGGTTATCTGAACCATTATTAACTACGCATAGAAGCTTTTAGAGATGTTAAAAAGCTCTACGTTTTGTTATTTTGTAAAATATCCTGTGATATAAAAAAAACCCCACAAAAGTAGATTTTTCTTTAGCTATTATGAGAGTAACTCCATTATGTAAATCTCTAATCTGAACCTTATGGTTGATGTGCAGAGAATTCAGAACTCCCTGCTAACCGTGTGAAGAAAGCCACACAACTTTGCCGGGTATTCTTGGGCCTGAAATCGATGTATGCTTCTTCACACTTCAAGGCCGAGATTCAGTGCCAGGACACCAGTGGTCACCAAACCAAGACGTGGTGTCTAGAAGGCTCACAGTGATGGCATTGATCCTCTCCTCTGAGTGTAAAGCCCACCAAATTAAGCCCCCAACTCAATTTTGCATGCCCTTGACCTGAATACATCTGTCCCCTTGTGAACATGCATTTGAGTTTCATTATAAATTCCCTTTAACGAAAAAACACTGACATTTATTTTTCTAATGGTTGTTTTATTGATCTTTCTTGCATCTTTTCTTCCTTTTTTTACATACTTAATTCCTTGCCACCTTTAGGTTCATATACTTCTAAACAATTGCCATGGAGTTTTTGTTAAAAATTTTAAAAAAATTTGCCTGTATACCTGATTGTTATCTATTTCAGTATTTTTTCCCGCTTAGAAGAGAACTTTGCTCACTCTCAGCAGTTTGAGGACTCGGGCTGCCCCACTGTGTGTTTCTGTCACCTCTTTGTCCCCTGCTTTTCTCTTGTCAGTGTGCTCAGGGTTCCTGCCTGTTCCTTCATTCATCATTCTGAAACATTGCATACTTTTTGGTGAATTGTTATAGTTCCCGTTAGCTTTAGTGTCCCTTCAATCCTGATTCACTTTTTATTTTCTTGAACTTTTATTAATTTCTCTGCGTTGGTACACACATTCACTCTTTATTTTCTTGAACTTTTATTAATTTCTCTGTGTTGGTACATATCATTATAGGAGGTAGATGATAATTTCTGTCTTGCATCCTGTGTAATCCCTCAGTCATTCCATTCGTATTTGAACCTTAATCTGCTTTCTGGAAAATATTAGTTTTAAAATAAATTAAAGAAAGAACAATAGCAATTAAAAAAAAATTAGTACCATCCTAAATTGCAGTTCCTGATATTGGATGATACAAAGAACCAGGAAAATACGGTTGTACATATCTTTGAGAAAATTTCTTATGTAAGTGATTGTTTATGATGTGAGATAAAATACGTGCCATATTTCCTTAGCAGATGTTCTTTTATTATACTAATTTAAAACCTTTAGGATACTATCTGCAATTTGTATTGTGGGATTTCTGTGCCCATTTCTGGCACCCAATAACCTTTATTTTCCTTTTGGCTGGTTAGATGTAATTTGGGAATGTACCTAATTTTTTTTTAAATTTCTATTTGTCTTTTAAAGCAATTCTGAGCCTAGGTGGTAACAATGAGGTTAAAGCCTTTGAAATTGCTATGAGTAGCTATAGTCATTCTTATTTATATACCCTATGTGTTTTAGCCAAGCTAGTCTTTATGGGAAGCGCAGAAGTCAGAAAGAGGAAGATGAGCAAGAAGATCTTACCAAGGACATGGAGGACCCAACACCAGTACCCAACATAGAGGAAGTAGTACTTCCAAAAAATGGTTTGTATTTTTCTGCCTAGAATATCAGAGTATTAGATGTGATTTAATCATTCTTAGCAGTGCTTCAGAATGAGTCCTTTCTTGCTGTGTCCCTAGTTACCACCTTTCAAAGTCAAAATGTTTATGAAATTACCTTTTGCCTTATCTTTTTGTGTACATTGCTACTTATTGAGAAAAACACTGTGACTAAAGAATTCTGTAAATTTAGCTATGCCTTAAAATTAATGGTTCTTAAATCCTAGTAGAATCAATCTACATATGAGGAGTACTTATCCATATACATTTTAACCTGTTTCAGTCAGTTATTAAGAGAAGGATGTTAGCTAACTGTATTTGTGGGTTGGTCTGTTTTTGTCTTTGATGCCTGTGTATTTTCTTTCTTTTATGTATTTTCAAGTACTTTGAAGCTCTGCTGTTGAAGGGCATATACATTTAGCACCATCATGTCCTCCTGATGAACTGACTCATGTTGTGTGTCTCTTGATGCCATAGTAGTGCTTGTCTTGAAGGTCAGGTTCTCTGGTAATAATACAGCCTCATCATACCACACTCTTTTTTATTTCTACATTTTTTTTTATTAGTCCTCATGTACGTAACTCTAGTACAGCAGGTCTGTAAATTACACAGCTGTGTTCTTAGACTTTATTTTTTATTTTTTAAAGTTTGTTTTTATTTCTCTCTGACCCTTCCCCCTGTACACATGGCAGAGAGGGCTAGAGGGAAGGGGCAGAGAGAAATGGAGAGAGAAAAACCAAAGCAGGCTCATACTGACAGTGCCTGCTTACAGGCACTGCCTATGCTATGAGCCCTATATGGGGCTTCATCTCACTGTGAGATCATGACCTGAGCCTAAATCAAGAGTCAGATGCTTAACCGACTGAGCCACCCAGGCATCCCTGTTCTTATACTTTAGATTTCTAACTTATGTCTCTCTTGCATCCTGTTAGTTTCACTTTGATTATTTAAAGCATATTGCTTTTAAGCAGCACATTTTTGAGGCTTGTTTTTATTCTCCTAAAAAACCACATTTTAAAAAAATATTACTTTTTAGAAGTCTGTTCTCACCACATTTTTTTTTCAACTTATTTTGAGAGAGAGCGGGTGCATGCGTGCCTAAAGAGTGAGTAGGGGAGGGGCATGGAGAGAGGGAGAGAATCCCAAGCAGACTCTGTGCTGTCCAGCTGTCCACTCAGAGCCCATTGTGAGGCTCTATCCCATGAACCGTGAGATCATGATCTGGGCTGAAATCAAGAATTGGTTGATTGATTGACTGAGCCACCGAGATGTTCCCACATTTCTGTTTTTAATTAGAATATGAAGCCCACTGAAATGTAACAGAACGGTTGATGTGGTTGGGCTTAAATCTTCCATTATGATTTTTTTTTCTATTTGTCCCTTGTTCTCCCTCTTCTTTTGCCTTAATCCACTACTTTTTTTTTTTTTAATTTTTTTTTAATATTTTTATTTATTTCTAGGAGAGAGAGAGAGACAGCGTGAACAGGGGAGGGTCAGAGAGAGAGGGAGTTACAGAATCTGAAGCAGGCTCCAGGCTCTGAGCTAGCTGTCAGCACAGAGCCTGACAAACTCCAACCGGTGAGATCATGACCTGAGCTGAAGTTAACACTTAACAGACTGAGCCACCCAGGCGCCCCTTTAATCCACTACTTTTAATGTTATATTCTGGCTTCTCTGTTTGTTTTTCTTTTATTTTAGAACTTCTGTGGTTTCTTTTATATATATACGTATGCTATAAATATATACATATATACCATAGTTCTAATTGAGATATTTTTCACATGGTATAAAATTGACCAGGTTAGAGTGTATTTTAATTACTCCAGTGACTTTTTTTGTATATTCATTATGTTGTACAATCATCATCTCTTTCTTAATTCTAGAAAATTTTCATTCCTCTGAAAAGAAACCCCTTATATACTGGGGTTAGTCCAAATTTTCCTCCTATATTCTGGCAAATCCACTATTCTGTTTTCTGTTACATAGATTTTCACAGTTCCCTATTTGATTTTTAACTGTTTTTTTCTTCATGGTTTTATAGGATTATAGCATATATCTTTTTTCTTTTTAAGATACTATTTTTAAATAATCTCTACATCCAGTGGGAAGATGAACTCCATGATTTCGAGATCAAGAGTTGCATGCTCTACTAACTGTGCCATCCAGGCATCCTTATATCCTTCTTTATTGAATCTATTTTGAATCATTACTGTGTAGTTGAGATAAAAATATGTGAATTTTACCATAATTTAATTTATACCCTTTCCAGTTTTTCTGTGAAATTTTCATATATTTTATTTCCACATGTATCATAATCCCCACAACGTTTTTCTTTTTCTTTCTTTCTCTCTCTTTTCTCTTTTCTTTTTCCTTCCTTCTTTCCTTTAGTCATCAGTTAATATTTTTAAGAATTTAAATAATGAGGGGCGTCTGGGTGGCTTAGTCGGTTAAGCGTCCGACTTTTGCTTAGGTCATGATCTCACGGTTCGTGGGTTCGAGCCCTGCGTCGGGCTCTGTGCTGACTGTTTCGGAGTCTGTGACTCCTTCTCTCTCTGACCCTCTCCTGCTCACGCTGTCTCTCTCTCTCTCTCTCTCTCTCTCTCTCTCTCCTAGAAATAAATAAAACATTAAAAAAATTTAAATAAAAAAGCTAATAAGGTGGTGGTAGTCTAAACTGTAAAGCTGTAATAATGAATGTGGTATGATTTGGACACTGGAATGGCTGAATCCATTAGTGGAATAGAATGTTGGTTCAACTGTAGATCCATATTTGTTTATAAATTTAATTTACTATGACTTCGGCAGTGCCATTTTGTGGGAAAAGTCCAAACAGTTGCATAAGTACATCTGATAAAATTTTGTATTCTTATTTGTGTCGTAGGTAAGAATTTAAGCTTTAGATGGATTCAGGTGTCAAATTTAATAGCAAAATTGTTGAAGTAACTTACGAATATTGATGTATGTCATGCAAGTGTTAGCCTTGGATAAAATATTCATTAGCCATTTAACAAAGAATTAGAACCCTAAATTTGTATAAAGATTCTTAACATCCTGTAGAGTAAAGGGCGAAGTATTCCCCCTGCCCCTTGAAGAACTACTTTATTATTTATTTATTTTTAAAATGTAATTCCAAGTTAGGTAACATATAGTGTAATAATGATTTCAGGAATAGAATTTAGAGGTTCATCCCTGACATATAACATCCAGTGCTCATCCCAACAAGTACCCTCCTTAATGCCTATCACCAGGTTAGCCTATTCCCCTACCCAGCCCCCCCCGCCAGGAACCCTCAGTTTTCTCTTTGTATTTAAGAGTCTCTTATGGTTTGTCTCCCTCTCTTTTTTAATTTTTGCTTCCCTTCCTCTAGGTTCATCTGTTTTGTTTCTTAAATTCCACAGAATAGTGAAATTGTCTTTCTCTGACTGACTTGTTTTATTTCCATTTAGCTTAGTATACTCTAGTTCTGTCCACATTGTTTCAAATGGCAAGATTTAATTCTTTTTTATCACCTAGAAATATTCCACTGTGTGTGTGTGTGTATGTATCACATCTTTTTAAAAAAATTTTATTAATACTTATTTTTGAGAGAGAGACTCAGAGTGCAAGTTGGGAAGGGTCAGTGAGAGACAGAGACACAGAATCTGAAGCAAGCTCCGGGCTCTGAACTGTCACCACAGAGACCAGCGCAGGGCTTGAACTCACAAACGGTGCGATCAGATCTGAGCTGAAATCAGATGCTTACCCGACTGAGCCACCAAGGCACCCTATACTACATCTTCTTTATTCATTCTTCTGTTGATGGACATTTTGGCTCTTTCCATACTTTGGCTGTTGTCGATAGCACTGCAATAAATATTGTGGTGCATGTGCCCCTTCGAATCAGCACTCCTCTATCCTTTGGATAAATACCTAGTAGTGCAGTTGCAGGGTCATAGGGTAGATCTATTTTTAACTTTTTGAGGAACCTCCACACTGTTTTTCCATAGTGGTGGCACCAGTTTTCCCACCAGCAGTGCAAAAGGGTTCCACATCCTCGCCAACATCTGTCATTGCCTGATTTAATTTTAGCCATTCTGACAGGTGTGATGTGATATCTCAATGTGGTTTTGATTCGTATTTAAGGGCAAAGTATTATATACTGGTAATTTTATCAAATTTCAGGGCCATTAAATGTATGGAAAGATGCTGACGTCATTCAAGTAACATTTTTTATCTATTAGTTTTTAAAAACTTAGAAAATAGATGATTCTCAAAGTACTGATGTTTTGACAAAGTGGGTGTTCTCAGATTCTGTTGGTGGAAGTATAAATTAATGAAGCCCCTTAAGACAATTTGGCTGTATCTCTTCAATTTTAATGTGTACATACAGTAGTGGTTTTAATTTCAGAGCCCATTTTAAGTAATTATAGGCATGCGGTAAAGATGAATGTAAGAGGATGTGGATTATGTTACAGTGAAAAATTGAAAATAAAGTTGCCATCAATATAGGGCTGGTTACCTTATGACCCATCCATGGACATAGTGGATTTATTGAAAATGAAATAGTTGTACATAATTGAAGTATATAATTAAAAATACTTAACATGAAGGGGCACCTGGCTGGCTCAGTCAGTTAAGTGTCCAACTTCAGCTTAGGTCATGATCTCACAGTTCGTGGGTTCGAGCTCTGCGTTGGGTTCTGTGCTGACAGCCAGCTCAGAGCCTGGAGCCTGCTTCAGATTCTGTAATTCCCTCTCTCTCTGACCCTCCCCTGCTCATGCTGTCTCTCTCTCTCCCTCAGAAATAAATAAAACATTAAAAAAAAAAAAACTTAACATGGAATGGTCACATAGATACATTGTTGAATGACAAAAAGTAGAATGCTAAGGAAGAAGCTCAGTATGGATAACACTTCTATAAGATTTAAACGCCTCAGGGGTTTTTTTAGGTTTATTTATTTACCTTGAGAGAGAGAGAGAAAATATGAATGGGGAGGGGCAAAGAGGGAGAGAAGCTCAAACTAGCTGGAGGGGGACATAGAGCTCGATTCGATGACTGTGAGATTATGACCTAAGCCAAAACCAAGAGTCAGATGCTTAATCTACTAAGCCACTCACGCGCCCCTAAACCGCTCATACAGGTTTTGAAGTTTGCAGAGATTTGGGGCGCCTGGGTGGCTTAGTCGGTTAAGCGTCCGACTTTTGCTTAGGTCATGATCTCGCGGTTCGTGGGTTCGAGCCCCGCGTCGGGCTCTGTGCTGACTGCCAGCTCAGAGCCTGGAGCCTGTTTCAGAGTCTGTGTCTCCCTCTCTCTCTGACCCTCCCCTGCTCACGCTGTCTCTCCTAGAAATAAATAAAAATATATATATAAAAAAATGAAGTTTGCAGAGATTTATAATAGGTATCTGTTCTCGCTTAGTTTATTTACCTAAATGAATGGCACAAAAATGGGAATCCACAAACACACAGAAAATGTAATAAAAAATACTTTTGGGGAAGGGATTGAAAGATTATTTTCAGGTTTTGCTGTCTGTGTATTTTGTACTTTTATTATGATAAAATTGCTGCTTGGGTAATAAATTGCAAAATGGCAGTCTTACATTAAATGTTAATATTTTTTTATTGGACTTAGAGTTTTTCATGAAGGTGAGCACTCGATGATGGTGGTTTGCAGTGATATTCATGTAGTTTTTAATCATCTTTTATCTTCTTTTAGAAAAGTAGAACTTTCCCCCTAAATCATAATTTTTTTTTTCTTTCTAGTGAATCCAAAGAAAGATAGTGAAAATACACCCGTTAAAGGAGGAACTGTGGCAGATCTAGGTAAAAACCAAAACAACTTGCACACTTTGGTGTTGTGTCTGTCAGTGATTCAGCTTCTCTCATGATTCTTCCTTTCCTGAGAGATGTCGCACCCAGTGACTATGCTTTCCAGCGCACATGGTGACTGTGGTCACCAGCACCACTGTCAGTTTGTTTTTCTGCCATATTAGGAAATTTAATTTCCTGTGATCCATCTTTTTTCATTCTTACTGATTTGTGTTTTGCATCTTTAGAGCAAAGTCTATTGACTTTTTTTTTAAGTTTGTTGACTCTTAAATACTTTATTTCCTAAAAGTATTTCTTCTAGTTTGCTAAGTAATACAAGATGAGAATGCCATCATCCATTCATAATAGTATTTGCAAATTACAGAGTACATTTTCACGAGTACGGCATGGTCCTTGGATGTGCTAGAGGGTAAGAAGAGGAACGTAGTCACTTGTTGCCCTTAAAAAAAAAAAAGTAGAGGTGTAAACATCTTTGTCCTTGAGAGTTGTATATGGATCTCAGTTTCTCTCTTCACTTGTAAAAACCAAGGGAGAACCTAGTGTTTTCAGGATATACTACATTTTTGATTTTAGGGAATTTTATACCTAAAGGGGCTTTTAGGTCTCCTTATGTGATAAATGAAACTTCCGTTTCTCTATCTGCTCACTAAGTGAATTATGTATTCATAGAATTTCAATTTCAAAGAAATTGCAGAGATTCTTGATGGCAACTAGGATGGATAGTTAGAGGGTTTTTTGTTTTGTTTTGTTTTTTACTTCATTTCACTATATCCTCCGCCTTAAAGCCTCTCATTGAACATCAGGTCTAATTTTGATAATGTTAAAAGTAGAAATAGAAAATTGTCTTGACAGTTTATATAAAGTTGGTATTAGGTCAACAAAATAAGTGAAACAAATGCTGTCAAAACATTATTTCTATCTTAATTGCTTTTAACATTATTAATAGAGTATTAATAACTATCAATAACTTCCATTTTCTGTAAGTTTATATTGGTTTTTCCACAAATGCTATGTGTCCACTGAATCAAAGGCCAAGAAAACAAAACTGGCTATACACAGACTTTTATGTTTTCTGTAATGTGACAGAGTAAATGATTGATAATCTTCACTTGGACAGTTTGTTGAACAGAATGATAGTTTCTATTTTTTTTTAATTAACCGTTTTATTTTTCCTTTATTTAGAGAAACACCTGGAAAGAGGGAGGGAGGGAGAGAGTGCGAGCATGTGAGAATATTAAGCAGGCTTCATGCTCAGCCCCACTACCCTAGGACCATAAGTTGAGCCAGAATCAAGAGTTAGAAATTCAGCCAGCTGGGCCACCCACGTGCCCCAATAGTTTGTGTTTTTTAAGTGTACATCCTAAAAAGGAATCAATCTGTAGTTTTTTGAGCGTAGACAATTGTCCTTTTAGAAATGAGAGTGACTATGAGAGTGTTTTTGTGATAGACTTTATCAAAGTAGTCAAGTTGAAGACAGTTTTAAGAACTGGATAGAAGTTTCGATTAGATCTAAAATTTTTAATGCTGGGTATAAGAGTTCTGTTTGTGTTTGTAAACGGCTCACGTTCTAAACAGTAGGGGTGTTTTGGCTGAAGATGCTGCTCGTTACAGCTGGAGAGCTGGAGTCTGTAGAATTTGAAACTGTTGGCCTGGCCTCTCATCCAAGGACCAGGCTTCTCCATGGATCACTTAAGCATCTGGCTTTCTGCATTAGCCGTAACCTGAATCATTTGCCAAGGGTAACTGATCCATCAACTGGGAATTCCTGTTCATAGACTTATTTATTGTTTTAACTGGTCCATATTCTGCCTTATATGTCACCTAGCTAAATATCCCGAGTCCTTTCTTCCTTCCTTTCTTAAGATCGTTGAAAGGTCAAGATCCAGGGGCTGAGGTGAGAGTGGGATTGCCTACATCTAGAAGGAGGAAGAGAACGTTTATTAGTACTGTTTCGGAATCCCTAAGCAGGGTGGCCCTTCTACTTTAGTACTGGCAGAAGTCTATTTTCTTTGGGTACCAAGACTTCCTCTAGGACAGAAATCTGTCACTAATTTTATTTATTAAAAAAAAATTCCTTAATGTTTATTATTTTTGTGAGAGAGAGATTGAGCTAGAGTGAGCAAGCTTGAGCGTGAGAGGGGCAGAGAGAGGGAGACACAATACAAAGCAGGCTCCAGGCTCTCAGCTATCAGCACAGAGCCTGACGTGGGGCTCAATTCCATGAACCGTGAGATCATAACCTCAGCCGAAATAGGATGCTTAACCAACTGAGCCACCCAGGCACCCCTGCCAAACAGAATTTAAATGATATATTTTGACCAGAGAGAGACCATTAAGTTGTGTTACCACCATATAGTGAGAAATTGGTTATCATGGGGTTTACCAAAATCCAAAGAACAAAAAATTCATTTTTGACAACCTTAGTTAGAACTGTTAGTCACTTTGTAGAAAAAATTTAGTCCCTGTGTGGAGCTGGGTGACCATAATTTATTTAGCACACAGTGAATCCCCTATTTCTGATAGCAGGTGTTTTTCTGACTTACAAATCAAGCAACAGTGTCCATTTCTGTTTTGCATATTTGCCAGGTATTGTTCTACATACGTTTGCATTTCATTGTAAAACCGTCTTAGTCCTGTGTGGTTTTTTTCTTTAAAAATTTTTTTAATGTTTATTTATTTTTGAGAGAGAGAGAGATAGAGTATGATTGGGGAAGGGACAGAGAGGGAGGGAGACACAGTATCTGAAGCAGGCTCCAGGCTCTGAGCTGTCAGTACAGAGCCTTACATGGGGCTTGAACTCAAGAACCGCAGTATCGTGACCTGAGCCAAAGTTGGATGCTTAATCCACTGAGCCAGCCAGGCACTCCAGTCCTGTGTTATTGATGAGGAAGTACAGCCCAGAGGGGTTCAGTAATGTTTCCAAACGTACAGCTGTTAAACAGCACAGCACAGACTCAGGTCTATATATAGTGCCAGTGCTTTGTGTCACTGCACTCTGCTCTTGTGCTGGGCTCATTTCTCCCAGCCTTCATAGCTCATAGTGACCTTTCAGATTTGTGAAGATGTCAGGTCTGTTCTCATCTCAGGCTCTTTGACCATGCTATTTCCTGTCCCTGGAATGCTTACTTTGTTTTCCCATATGTTTCAGCTAAAATGTTATCTTTTCAGAGAGTTTTTCCTCTTTATTTGGAAGGGTTCACCTACCCAAACCCTCTCTAAAATACGAATTTGTTTTTCTCTGGATACCAGCTTTCAACATCTGAAATCTTTTTGAGTATTTTCCTTCCTATCTCCTGCCACTCCCAACTGGAATGTAAACTCCATGAAGGCAGGGACCTTTTCTTCTTTTTCCTGTGTCCTTAACATTTAGACCATGACTAGCACATAGTAGAGGCATTCTAAAGAATATAATTGAATGTTTGAATGCTACCTGTTCACGTATTACTGATCTTTTTATATTATCTAAAGTAGACATTGGCATACTTATTCTGGAAAGGGCCAGCTAGTAAATATTTTATACAGTATGGGCCATATAGTTTCTGTCACAGTGTATCAACTTTGCCATTATCATGTAAACAAAGTAATAGTTAATATATAAACAAATGTCCACACTGGCACTTTTACTTTTTGCTGTGGAAATCAGTTGCCTGGTTTAAATTGTACTTGAGTTTATTCCTGTTCTTTTTCAAGGCCAGCATTTAGGGTTTGGAGTCTTCTCTCCTCAGAAGTTATTAACACTGTTACCAAGACTTTATCTGTACTGACTGATTCTCACCTCTTTACTTTTCATTTCATCACTCATTTCCTCTGAGATCCGAAGTGTCATTACTTTGTTTCATTAAATCTCAGGAGGCAGAGGTCCTAATCAAGTCCCTTACCTTTTATTAGTAAGGTCATGACTGTGATTAGTAGCCCAAGCAGTACTGAATTATAAATTCCCTGTTGTTGGAAATTTTTTATTATTTAATGCTTTGAAGCTCTGTTAATCTTTGTGCTTCTGTGTATAGTTCCAATGTACTGAATTATTAGAGGTGAGTTTGCTTTAATAATATTTTATTTCTTTCCTTTTCTCTTTCTAGTAACAATTACTTAAAGTTTTAAAAATTATCTTGAAGTTTCCAAGTAATCCATTTACCTGGTTTTTACATAATTGTATATTTTGGTTTTGCAGATGAACAGGATGAAGAAACAGTCACGACAGGAGGAAAGGTAACCGTTTAATTAGGCCTGATGCAAAAGTAGCTATATAAGGGTCCAATGTATGGAGCAGTAGAAATACTGAAAGTGTCTTAAAAATACTCAATTTTGAGGCCCTTCTGATTTTTGTTTTTAGCCCATCTCTGAAATAATTTGTCTTTCTTGACTCCTAACATTTTTCAAAAGGAAATTTCTGTCTTCTAATGTAGTGTCCCTCCTATGCTAATTTTTGATTCTGTTAGAGTCCTGGTTACAAAGTAGTAATCAGAGCTGAATCCAGTGTTCCAGGTGTTATCCGATGGTACAGATGAGCAGGGACCATACCTTGCCTTGATTTTCTCCCTTCCATTTCCATCAGTTCATTTCCAGTTCACAGCCGATTCGGCCTTTGATCATGCACTTAACCTTTTTTGAACTATTATAGTCAGCTGCTTCCTGTTGCATCAGTTCTATGGTGGAGACATTTCAGTAATTATGCTGTTGAAAGGTGTGGGATTTAAGGCAGGGTTTTAGTTTTCTTTTTAGTAAATGGCCCATTGTTCATTCATACTGTCAATTTTGTTATTAATAAGTATAACTAATCCCTAATCTCTTTGAAATAATTTTCTTCCTTTGCTGAAAATGGATAGTTCTTTTTCATTGAGTCAGAGATATCCCCCAAATTGACGTTTATTCTTGTGTTTTTTATAAATTCAAGGAATGAACCTATTTATCACAGGATTGCCCTGAAAACTATCTCAAGAAATTCCTCTATGTAATGCTCTTCATCTGAATTGTTCCTATGATTTTTTTTTTAAAGATTTTATTTTTAAGTAATCCCTGCATCCAGTGTGGGCCTTAAACTCATAACCCTGAGATCAAGAGTTGCATGCTTCACTGACTAAGCTAGGCAGGCACCCTATAATTTTCTTTTTTAAGTCAGACTTTTTTAGTTAATGAGCTACTTAAAATCATTAACAGATGTTACATTTGTAAAAATATTTTATTTCGTGTAAATACTCTTATGTGGTAGTGAAAAAGACCCAAATAAAAAGCCAAACAATTGGCCATAGGAGATTTTTTTTTTATGCCACGGGCAAGGGGAACTAGGGCATTTTGAAACCAAGACTAAGTCTTGTATAACTGAACCCAAAACTGATGAGAAGTATTTACTGTAACACCTTGTCCCACGATGTCATCCTGCACATTTCCTCACTCAGATAATTAAACCATAGAGTATTGTCTTTTCTTTAAGTCTATTTTAAAAAGTTTTTGTCTCAATGTTTATTTATTTGCTTTATATTTATTTATTTATTTATTTATTTATTTATTTATTTATTTATTTCTAGGAGAGAGAGAGAGAGAGAGAGAGAGAGAGAGAGAGACAGCATGAGCAGGGGAGGGTTAGAGAGAGAGGGAGTCACAGACTGAAACAGGCTCCAGGCTTTGAGCTGGCAGTTAGCACAGAGCCCGACGCGGGGCTCAAACCCACGAACCGCGAGATCATGACCTGAGTGAAAGTCGGACGCTTAACCGACTAAGCCACCCGGCCGCCCCTATTTTTATTTTTTTAATGTTTATTTATTTTTGAGACAGAGAGCGAGCAGGGGAGGGGCAGAGAGAGAGGGAGACATAGAATCTGAAGTAGGCTCCAGGCTCTGAGCTGTCAGCACAGAGCTTGATGTGGGGCTCGAACCCACAAACTGTTACACCGTGCCCTGAGCTTAACCAACTGAGCCACCCAGGTGCCCGAATGTTTATTTATTTTTGAGAGACAGAGACAGAGCATAAGCAGGGGAGGGGCAGAGAGATAGGGACAGAATCTGAGGCAGGCTCCAGGCTCAGAGCTGTCAGCCCAGAGCTTGACACAGGGCTCGAACTCACAAATGGTGAGATCATGACTTGAGCCTAAGTCTCAGGTTTAACTGACTAAGCCACTTAGGCACCCCCTGTGGGACTTTATCAATTGCAGTGCCATTCTCTCCTGAATAAAGGTGGTATTTTGTGTTCTAATTGATTTTGAGAAACCTTCATCTCAGAAACACATTAACCCTGAGCATGGTTTTTACTAGCTCCCCTAATTTGGGAATAAAAGTTCTTACCTTTGTCATCAATATTAGCATATTTATTGCAACATCATTTAAGTAACAACCGGAGTTCCTTGGGACTTTATTTTTTTAATTTTTATTTATTTATTTAAAAAAAATTTTTTTTTAATGTTTTATTTATTTCTAGGAGAGAGAGAGAGACAGCGTGAGCAGGGGAGGGTCAGAGAGAGAGGGAGTCACAGACTGAAACAGGCTCCAGGCTCTGAGCCAGCAGTCAGCACAGAGCCCGACGCGGGGCTCGAACCCACGAACCGCGAGATCATGACCTAAGCGAAAGTCGGACGCTTAACCGACTAAGCCACCCAGGCGCCCCATATTTTTATTTTTATTTTAATATTTTTTTAATTTATTTCTAGGAGAGAGAGAGAGACTGTGAACAGGGGAGGGTCAGAGAGAGAGGGAGATACAGACTCTGAAATAAGCTCCAGGCTCTGAGCTGGCAGTCAGCACAAAGCCCGACGCGGGGCTCGAACCCACGAACCGTGAGATCATGACCTAAGCGAAAGTCGGACGCTTAACCGACTAAGACACCCAGGCACCCCTCCTTGGGACTTCAAAATGTTACCTTTTTTTCTGTACTCATTGATCTTAAGGAAATTACTGTCTTAAGTTTCTAGGCAGTAATACTAGATACTTACTTCAAATAATACAACATAGATATTTATACTGAATGAAGTTAAAGGTAGAAATTAAAGTAGAAACAGTATAAAAGTACAATTTAAAATTTAACTGGTTTTTAATAGGAAAGAATTTCGTAAGAATAAAAACAGTAAAAACACGACAGATAAAAAGTTGATAGATTTAACTGTACAAAATTGGAAGACATCTGACTGTCATAGAATCGACTTATTTCCTGTGGTGCTTTTGATAAAAATGTTTAATTGGAAGTTAATTATGAAGAATCAATAAGATAGAGCTTAGTAAACATTGTACAAGTCATGTGATCTGGAGTTTTAAATCCTTTGAATGTCCTTTAATACACCCCCAAAGGGAGGCAGGGATTGTATTAGCCAGGCTAGGTTCTCAGGTGGAATCGTTAATAAAACTTCCATAAATCGGATAAAAATCAGCTGACTTTTATTAGTGACAGTGATTAAGAGTGTAGGCCCTATAATCAGGATTTCTGAAATTCTACCCTGTTTATAACTTATTAGCTCAGTGCATCATTTTCTCACCCATAAAAAAGGTGGTAATCCCTGCTAATATTGTGAGGAATGAATGAGATAAGGTGCATATAGTCGCTAGTAGATACTTACTCATGAATCTTCGGGTAGGGGAAGGCTTGTCATGCTTCATTAGGGTCTTTGAATCACCTCCTTATAAATCACTTGAGAACCCTAGGATTCAATAAAACTGGACAAGCAGGAAGCAAGCTCTTGTGGGAAAAGTTTGAGTCTTCTCGGAGTTGATTCCCTTATCTGTAAAAGGGAGGACTAAAATTTGCTATGATATCTGGGAATCTTGTAAAGATTAAAATACCTTAAAACTGTGAAAGGTTGTTTTTATTTGAAATTTGTTTCTCAAGTCCTTGAAATCGGATCAGCTAGCTTCATTTTATACCCTAATATTAGAAGTTTGAAAGCTGTTACATATCTCTCTATAGTTCTCTGTTTCTCTCAGCTCTGGCTTCTTTTCTGTAGGAAGATGAAGATCCTAGCAAAGGTGATCAGAGTCGTTCACTTGATCCTGGAGAAGATAATGTGACAGAGCAGACCAATCACATTATTATTCCTAGTTATGCATCGTGGTTTGATTATAACTGGTGAGTGGGCCGTGTATATCTGTGAATACGATACTTTGGTGTGGGAGAACTTCCTTGAAATTATGTTGTGCCTTTCTGCCCAAGTCTGTCTTGTCATTAATCGTTGTCAGATGGATGAAGGAAGATGGAAAGTGATTTTATTTTAAGTTCATAATGTGTGTGGTTTTTTTTTTTAAGTTTTTATTTTATTTATTTATTTATTTATTTTAAATATTTTTATTTATTTCTAGGAGAGAGAGAGACAGCGTGAACAGGGGAGAGTCAGAGAGAGAGGGGGATACAGAATCTGAAGCAGGCTCCAGGCTCTGAGCTGGCAGTCAGCACAGAGCCCGACGCAGGGCTCGAACCCACGAACCGCGAGATCATGACCTAAGCAAAAGTCGGACGCTTAACCGACTAAGCCACCCAGACGCCCATTTTTTTAAGTTTTTAAATTTATTTATTTAGAGAGACCTTGTGCGTGTGAGTAGGGGTAGTGTAGAGAGATAGGGAGAGAGTGGGAATCCCAAGCAGGTTCCACACTGTTAGTGCAGAGCCTTGAATCAAAATTCAAACCCATGAACCATATGATATAACCTGAGCTGAAACCAAGAGTTAGACATTTAACCAACTGAACCACCCAGGCTCCCCTGTAATGTGTTCTTTAAAGCAGTTTAGGGATGGAAACTAAGTTGTGTTATACCCAGGGAGTGTAAAATTTTGTAAGCTTAAACTTAATCAGTTATGATTCAGATGGACAAATACTTAGATATTTGATAATTATAAAATATTGGCATTCGTTAAATGATTTTAAAATATAAGGGGTGCTAAGCTGGCCCTGTTGGTAGAGAATGCAACTCTGGATCTTGGGGTTGTAGGTTTGAGTCCTACGTTGGGCATAGAGACTACTCAAAAATAAGAAAATCTTCAGTAGTGACTTCATTTTAATACGCTTTTTTTTTTTAGTGCACTTATAACTAATGTAGGGCTTGAACTCATGACCCTGAGATGAAGAGTTACATGCTCTACCAACTGAGACAGCCAGGTACCCCAGTAGGAAATATTTTTAACGTTAGGCTTTTCATGTATAAAAATTTCAAGAAAACACTCTCCTCAGCATATTCCCTGTCATTTACCACAACCATTTGTCACCATTGGGGTGTGGTTGGAGAGAACTGTAGTCCTAGATATTTTATTAATTACTTATGAAGTGTGACTATTTCATGTCAGGCTGATTTTTATTTGGCTTTTTATTTTTATGTGTACCAGAACTTACCCTCCAGATAGTTAGCTTCTTTAAGGTATTTTCACTGAAAAGTTATGTATTTAACTTAAATGATGGTGCCCTTACTCAGAATCTAGTGGTCTTATTTGGATCTATTGCCTGCTCTCAAAAATTATACATTATCAGTCTTTAAGGACAGATGTGATTTTATGTATATGTGTCGTTATACGTGGCATTTAGACATATATACATTTTTTAGAAGCCAATTTAAAAGAAAAGGATAGGGGCCCCTGGGTGACTCAGTTGGTTAAGTGTCCGACTTCGGCTCAGGTCATGATCTCACAGTTTGTGGGTTCGAGCCCCGTGTTGGGCTCTGTGCTGATGGCTAGCTCAGAGCCTGGAGCCTGGAGCCTGGTTCAGATTCTATGTCTCCCTCTTTCTCTGACCCTCTCCTGCTCACTTGCACGCGCTCTCTCTCTCTCTCTCTCTCTCTCTCTCTCTCTCTCTCAGAAATATATAAAAAACATTAAAAACTTTTAAAATTAAAGAAAAAGATAGATGATCGATTTGGAACTATATTTTTTTCCAAAACCACAAAGTATGACTCTAAAATTGAGACTTTTCTGCATGCCTTTAACACCTCTGAATGCCGTTCCTAAATGTTTTAAATAAATAGAAGTTGAAACAAAGTAAGTATATAGCTTTTCTTTGAAGGTCAATCTTCATTATGTGTTAAATAATTTTTATATTTGGACGTGTCTCAGTATCACTGTTACTAATTATAAGTACATGTTCAGGTTCAGAACGGTTTAAAAGGACACACTTGAAACTAGCGTTCTTTTCCTCTAAAATGAAAAAAGTGCAAAGTTATCAATCATAGTACATATCTTGGTAGGTTTTTATAGGTTACAGAAACACTCATTTACATTATAACCACTGCGTGTCACAAAGCTTGCTCTTTTGGATACTGGAGGTGTGTGTCACACTCCTATTTTATAGATAGAAGTAAATACTATGTGGAAGTGCTCAGAGTCACAGTTGACAGTGGAAGAACTCAGATTTTCTGATTCTGAGTACTCCACTTCCTGAGTCACTCTCAGAACCTAAGCAGTTAGCTGCCCACACATATGGAAAAGAAAGTGCTTGAGATTAAACATTCATGTGTGTTTTGTTCTTAGTGAATATAGAAATTGTGGTTTTTTGGTGTGTGTGCAGGCTTTTCCTAACCTGTAACAATAAAACAATGAGAAGTATATTGGAACTATATAATTAATTGCTTACATCTATTCTTTTCATAGTAAAACTTGGAAAGTTGTTACACTATATATAACATTAATTGGGTTTTAGGGATTATCTTCCTACACATTTCCAGGTAGTTCATTGTATTTATAGTATTTGGCAGTACAGATTCAGTTCAAACAATTTATATGTTCTCAAATAATGGAAGAGTGAAAGTTTTTTTTTTTTTTTAAGTAAACTCTGTGCCCAGTGTGAAGTTCAAACTCATGATCAAGAGTCAGATGCTCTACCAACTGAGCCAGCCAAACAGTGCTTTTAGTTACATTCACGGATTATTAATTTGCTCTTCTCTTTGTAACCAGTACATGTTGCATATCTGGACAGCCACTGAGACACTAGAAAGTGTCATCAGTAAAAACATTGATTTTGTAGTAGGATCAAAAATCTTTATACTAGATTAGATAGTTGGGTCATTTGTATAGTTCACGAGGCTTGATTTTACATGGTCTCTGTAGTGGTTTCATCTGTAACATTTTATAAAATTATCAGTGCCTCTACCTAATTAGTAAAAATTAGTTCTGTGATTGATTTCCTTGTTTATAAATCTTTATTTTCTTAATTAAAAAATTTTTTTAATATTCTTGAGACAGAGAGAGAAAGTGTGCGTGTGAGTATGGAAAGGTGAGAGAGAGAGGGAGACACAGAATCTGAACCAGTTTCCAGCTCTGCACTATCATCATAGAGCCCAGTGTGAGGCTCAGACTCCTTTAACCGTGAGATCATGACCTGAGCCAAAGTTGGACTCTTCACCAACTGAGCTACCTAGGCGCCCCATAAATGTTTATTTTTGAGAGAGCACAAGCAATGGAGGGGCAGAGAGAGGGGGATACAGAGGATTCAAAGGGGACTCGGCACTGAGAGCAGAGACCCCCATGCGAGGCTCAAACTCAGGAACCACGAGATCATGACCTGAACTGAAGTTGGGATACTTAACTGACTGAGCTACCCAGGCATCCCTTGTTCTGTGATCTTTATATAAAGGCAGTAGATTACTGAAATCATAAAAAAAATTTTTTTAATGATTGTTTATTTTTGAGAGAGAGAGAGAGAGAGGGTGAGTGGGGAAGGAGCAGAGAGAGAGGGAGACAGAATCTGAAGCAGGCTCCAGGGTCTGAGCTGTCAGCACAGAGCTTGACACAGGGTTCAGACTCAGTGAACTGTGGGATCATGACCTGAGCTGAAGTCAGATGCCTAACCGACTGAGCCACCCAGTCGCCCCTGAAATCTTTTTTTTTTTTGAAAGAGAAACAGAATGTGAGCAGGGGAGGGGCAGAGAGAGAAGGAGACACAGAATCTGAAGCAGGCTTTAGTCACTGTCAGCACAGAGACTGACATGCGGCTCAGACTCATGAAGCATGAGACCATGACCTGAGTCGAAGTTGGATGCTCAACCAACTGAGCCACCCAGGCGGCCCAGATTACTGAAATCTTTTTTTTAAAAAAAGTTTATCACAAAGTTTCTGAGGGCTGGAAAAAAAGTTGCATTGATATGAAAAGCTCAAGAAACTGATTATTGTAAATTCCATCATCTTTTGGCTGGTTGTCACTTCACCAGTTTGTTTCTGTGCCAGCTGCTGCAATGTTTGTCAGCCAGTATCCAAAGAACTTTTAGTATTTTGTGGCTCATCATGTGGCCATGATATGTTCTGTCAAGTATATAATAAAATTTATAGCTTTCAGTGTGATAATAGAAGCTTTTGAGTTTGGTTATGGGAATAGAAAAACTATAGTTAAGTATTGAGGGTGAGAGAGGGAAACCTTTATTATATGCTGTTTATAACTAGGAACTTATGCAAGCCAATTGGTTTTTTTAAAATAATGCTTGAGGGGCACGTGGGTGGCTGAGTTAGTTAAGTGTCCAACTTCGGCTCAGGTGATGATCCCACAGTTCATGACTTCGAGTTCTGCATTGGGCTCTGCTGTTAGCACGGAGCCCACTTCGGATCCTTTGTCCCCTTTTCTATCTGCCCCTCCCTTCAAAAAAATAAACATTAAAAAATAATAATGTTTCTCTTTTGGATTTATCAGTTCGACTTTGAAAATTAAACAAGCTTAGCTTGGGGCGCTTGGGTGGCTCTGTCAATTGAGCGTCCGACTTTGGCTTAGGTCATGATCTCACCCTCCCCTGCTCATGCTGTCTCTCTCAGAAATAAATTTATAAAAAAATTTAGAAAAAAACAAACAAGCTTAGTTTAAATTTTAAGATTTTTTAAAATTTATTATTATTTTTTAAATATTTCTGAGAGAGAGAGAGAGAGAGACAGTATGAGCAGAGGAGGGTCAGAGAGAGAGGGAGACACAGAATCCAAAGCAGGCTCTGAGCTAGCTGTCAGCGCAGTGCCCGACGCAGGGCTCGAACCCACGAACCGTGAGATCATGACCTGAGCTGAAGTCGGATGCTTAACTGACTGAGCCACCCAGGCGCCCCAAGATTTTATTTTTTTAAGAGGATGTTTTGTTTTTTATTCCTCAGTATCCATGTGATTGAACGGCGTGCTCTTCCTGAATTTTTCAACGGGAAAAACAAATCCAAGACTCCAGAAATGTGAGTGAAATATAAACATGTAGTCCTGATACTGTTACTTTAGAATGGGGCTGATGTTAAAAGACATTGTTAATTTGACTGTGTTTGGCAGGGTTTTGTTAAAATTGTTAAATAAGAAAGTATTTTGAGAGAGCGTGTGAGTGGAGGAGGGGCAGAGAAGTGGTGGGGACAGAATCCCAAGCAGTCTCTGTGCTGTCAGCTCAGAACCCAACTCCAGGCTTTGTCTCGCGAACTGTGAGATCATGACCTGAACGGATATCAAGAGTCAGACACTTTTTTTTTTTTTTTTTAAAGAGTCAGGCACTTAATTGACTGAGCCACCCAGGCACCAGGGCAAGGGTATTGAAAGTCATACTTCTGAGTTCTTTTTTGCTAATGTTTGGAAGTTTGCAAATATGTTACTCCATGAGGAACACTGTTCATACCTCAGCCACATAGAATTCCTTGCTATAAAGGAAATTGTTCTAGATTTTTACTTCTTCCATTTGCATCATGAACCTATAACCTTAAACTACATGCATGTCAGTTCTTACAGCCAAGATTGAAATTAGTAATAGGCATTCACTAAAATGAGCTGAGTTTCCTTCCTTAACAGTTCCCAGTTTGTGTTTAGATTATGTATATTTATGTATGATGATCTGGGAGAAAGTGGACTCTTTATCTTATTTTCTTAATGAATAATTACTAATTGAAAGAATGCCAGATATGATGACAAAGCTGCCTATAAATTGATTTTAATTACATAAAGCATTGTTGTGCTTTTGCATTGGAGATAAAAACCTTTTTAGGGATGGAAGAATCTTTTTGAGAAGTATTTTTGTATAGTTGTCTGTTGACTGTTAAATATACATTTCTGGAAACCCTTGCCCATAAAATAAATCCACACATGTCATACTATAAATACTTTTCCATATATTATCTTTATAGTATGAATTCATTGTGTACATACTCATGTGACTTCACAAATTGATGTCCTTTTTTTAAATTGTTTGAGAAGGGTAATTTTCCACATTGAATGCATGATAGAATACAGATATTTGAATAATATTTTCTTATAGTAGATTGTCCACAACAGTTTGAGATTGTAAGTTAGGATAATTCTCGCCTTTCCGTAACATAAGTGTAAGGATTTATTTAAAACCATAGTCAAAGATTTGGCATGAGAAAGCCTGATAGTTTTTGCATCTAGTGAGAGATGGTGTATTCTTCTGGCTAATTTGCCAATTGCCAGCATTTGTAAATACTTATGGTTCTTGGCAGTGTTCTGTTTAAAAGCACAGTTTATCTTTTTAGTCTGCTCAAATTTGAAAATTTACTGTTAGATCTTTGTTTATACATCTGTGCTTATATTAGACCTTTTTTGAGCACTATACCTTTTCTATTCTGATGTAGCCAACCTTAACTTGTGCTAGACTTTTTTCTTTTGTGGCTAGGTCTCTAGCTTCTTAACACTCTTTTTTTAGATATTTTATCACAGAGGGGAGAGTGGGTGGTTCATTTGGTTAAGTGTCTGACTGTTGATATCAGATCAGGTCATGATGTCACAGTTTGTGAGATTTGGCACCAAGTTGGGCTTTGCACTGATAGCACAGAGCCTGCTCGGGATTCTCTCTCCCTCTTTCTCCATCTCTCGCGTTTTCTCTCTCTGCCCCTCTCCCAGTTGCGCATGTGTTCTCTCTCTTGCTCACAATAAAAGAAGATTGTTGTTCATAAAAGACAATAATAAATAAAATATTTTGTCACAAAAATGCTTGGGTTTGTTGTAAAATAAATGTCCTGTGACTCCGAAACCCAGTTTTTCTCTCCTTTTTTTTTTATCTCTTCTTGTTTTAACTCTGATTTTGGCCTCATGGGTTCTACTCATCGCCTGGCTAGGTATATAGCCATTGTCAGAGCCGGATCAACATGTGGCTCTACTAAGAATATAGAAATGAGATGCAGCCCTTGTTAAGAACATGAATTCTAGAGCACCTTCAGCCCCCAACACAGAGTATCTGCTAAATTCTGGCTCCACACTTACCAGCCTTGTCTAAGGGACTTTTTTTTTTAATGTGTATGTTTTAAAATTTTTATTTTATCTGTCGAGGGAGTCAGAGAGAGTGAGAGAGAGAGAGAATCCCAAGCAGGCTCCATACTGTCAGCGTGGAGCCTAGTGCAGGGCTCAAATTCACAAACTGAGATATGACCTGATTCAAACTCAGGAGTCAAATGCTTAATTGACTGAGTCTCTCTGGTGCCCCAGAACACATTCTTTTTTTTAAGGTTGGTTTGTTTTTTTTTATTTTTTTATTTTTTTATTTTTTATGTTTTATTTATTTCTGAGAGAGAGAGAGACAACATGAGCAGGGATGGGTCAGAGAGAGGGAGACACAGAATCTGAAACAGGCTCCAGGCCCTGAGCTAGCTATCAGCACAGATCCTGATGCAGGGCTCAAACCCATGAACTGCGAGATCATGACCTGAGCCGAAGTCGGATGCCCAACTGACTGAGCCACCCAGGCACCCCAAAGTTTATTTTTGAGAGAAAGAGACAGAGTATGAGCAGGGGAGCGGCAGAGATAGAGGGAGACCAGAAACCAAAGCAGGTTCCAGGCTCTGAGCTGTCAGCACAGAGCCCAACATGGGGCTTCAACCCCCGAACTGCGAGATCATGACCTGAGCCGAAGTTGGATGCTCAGTTGACTGAGCCACCAGGCGCCCCTAGGACACATTCTTTAATGACTCTGTGCTTTAATTTCTTCATTGATAAATGAGATGACAGGGGACCCTACCTTAGGGAGAGATTGTGAGGTTTAAATGAATTACTGTGGATACACAGTAGTTACAGAGACAGTGTAAGTAACCAGGTGTTATTTGCAAATTCTGCAGTTAACTAAGGATTTATTTATCCATTCACCCCATCACAAAGTTTGTATTTACGTTAGTTCATGTTCATATTTTAATCTGTCTGTTTTTAAGGAAACTCTATGCCCAGTGTAGGTTTCGAACTCCTGTCTTCAAAATCAAAACCCACCTGCTCCACCGACTGAGCCAGTCAGGCACCCCTGTGATACTGTTTGTTGGAATAGAAACTTCTTGTTGGATTTGGTTATGGAGAATATGAAGATTATTGGCTCTATGAGTTATTATTTCTGAAAGGATATGTATTCACCTTATGAATTTTGCCACTGCTGTTTAGATACTTGGCGTATCGAAATTTTATGATCGACACATATCGCCTAAACCCCCAAGAGTATTTAACCAGCACTGCTTGTCGGCGAAATTTGACTGGAGATGTGTGTGCTGTAATGAGGTAAAACGCCTGACTTTTTCTCAGACACTTCACTGCAGGTGGTTACCGATTCATTGCTGTTTAATGTTTGCTTGATCCAACTGGATATTTTGTTAGTAAAATAATAAAATGTCTTTTATTTAGGGGTTGAGTATTTTTAATACCTTGGAGTTTTCTATTCTTTATAGGATTTTACACTTGTCTTTTATTTTATGATAAAATCATAAAATGACCAAGGACGGAGAGTGGGTTGGTCTGGAGAGTGGCTAAGCTCTCTACACTGGATCTGTCTAAAGAAACAAATCAAATGGGAATCTCCTTGTTTGAATTTGGTCCATATGTGAGTTTTTTCACCATGGACTTAAATGAACATTTGTTTTCTTCTTTCTGTGATTGAAATAATCAGGCTTTGTACTAGGTTTTGGACACTGTTGTCATCATGATGTTGAGTTTGTAGAAATTGTTCTGCATTCAAGAAACCAAAATTGTCAGTTAACTTTGTGATGGTTCATAGCCTATATTTTACCTGTTTTATTGTTTTGATTTTTTAGTGAAATGTGATGATGATTAATTAAGGAGTTGAGTTACATTCTCTAGATGTTAACTTTCAGAGCTTTACTCTTCCAGGGTTCATGCCTTTTTAGAGCAGTGGGGGCTTGTCAATTACCAGGTGGATCCAGAAAGTCGACCCATGGCAATGGGACCTCCTCCTACTCCTCATTTCAATGTATTAGCTGATACTCCCTCTGGGCTTGTGCCTCTACATCTTCGATCACCTCAGGTAAATTAATGATTACACTAATGTTATCATAATTCTGGTTTTTATAAGTATTACTGTAATAAAGTAATATTAGGCATTATTATTATGCTAATTATACACTGTGTGAAACTTCTTCCCCTTACTAATATTTGGAAAGTGGACATCCAAACACATGTTCCAAAAAGAGTACTATGTCAACCAGATTTTATATAGCTGTAAAGTTGGAATAACATGAGTCTAAGGTGTAAATTGTTCTTCACTGTGAAATGGGGTAGCATATTAAAGAAAATTTGTTGTCAATTTTCTCTGGGATTTAAATGAGGCAGAAAAATGTTGCTTATATGGTATGTTAAAATGTTACTAGAAGTGTAGGGCAAAGGTATGGTTATTTTTTTATGAAATCTCCCTATGTGTCAGTATTATACAGTGCTTTATAAATTCTATCCCCTTAACTCTGTAGAGGTTAATAAAGCCATTAATCATTTTTCTGACTCCTAGGTCCCTGCTGCTCAGCAGATGTTAAATTTTCCTGAGAAGAACAAGGAAAAACCAATTGATTTGCAGAACTTTGGTCTTCGTACTGACATTTACTCCAAGAAAACCTTAGCAAAGGTAAGAACTTTGTTTCTAGACACAACGTGGGCTGTAATGCATCATGTCCTCTTTGTCCTTTCTAAGAAGTATTTTTTCATAAGAAACTTTACTTTCTATAGCATAAAAATGTGAGCATTCTACTTAACCTATTGGCATTTTATAAAAACAGTCACTTATCTTACTATGTTTTCTGTATGGTTAGAAAATAGGTATGTTAAAGTAATTATGATTAATATGATAAAACAGGAAAAAGTGGAGAATTTCAATATAATTGGAATATGTAGAATCAAATGACTATTGTATAATTGAAAAATGTGCCTGAAATTAACCTCATAGGATGATTTTAACAGCAGGCTAAACACAACAGAAGACAGGAATAGTGAGCTCAGACAGGTTAGTAGATACATTGAAATTGACGCACCAAGAGAAAAATAAATTTGATGAGGGTGGGGGAGGGAGTCAGAACAGAGTGCTAGGGACACATGAGATATGGTAAAAAGAATTGCTTATTGTTAGAAAGAATGAAGAAGAAGTGATATTTGAAGATGTAATGGCTAGTCATTTTTGATAAATAATAAAAAGATATCAACTCATTAGAGAGTCTAAACAGATCCACATTTGGATACAGAGGAAATAATGTTCAGGCACATCATGCTTAAATTTATCTTAAAAACTAACATCTTAAACAGGGCTCCTTGGTGTCTCAGTGGGTTAAGCATCTTACTCTTGATTTCGGCTCAGGTCTTGATCCTAGGGTTGTGGGATCAAGCCCCTTTCAGGCTCTGTGATGAGCGTGGACCCTTCTTGAGATATTCTCTCTCTCTTTCTCTCTCCCTCCCTCCCTCTCTCTTTCTCTCTGTCTCTATTTCCCCCTTCCTCACTCCCTCCCTTGCTCCCCTTTCCTCCACTAACACACATGCATGCTTGCTCTCTATCTCAAAGCAAACCAAAACGAAAAAACTACGATCTTAAAAGTAACCACCACATTGGGGCAGTGAGTTGCGTTGGAGAGAACACATTAAATTAAAAGAAATAATCATAAAACTGATGTCTGACTTGTCAACAGAAATGATAGAAACCAAAGTACAGTGTAGTAACATTTTAAATGCTGAAAGTAAAGCTGTCAATCTGGCGTTCTGTATCCAGTAGAAATACCTTTCAGGAGTGAAAAGTCAAGAAAGACGTTTGCACGCATTGAGAGTAGGGTCAGGTTTTCACTAGCATACAGTGTAGGAAAACTGAAGAAAGATTTTCTGGATGAAGGATGTTGATCCCTGATGGACATACAAGACTAGGAAGGTAGAAGTCCAGGCAGAAGAATGAATGATTAAATTCAAAGAAATATAGACTGTTTAAGTGGTGATCATTTTAGGGAGTCTGTAACATGTATGAATGACCAAAATGGCAGAAAGATAATTACATGGAGTTAAACTCCTGATAAAATTTAGAAATGTGACAAAAATGCTGTTTCATGTTACACTACATACCTTGAAATGCCTTCCAAATACTTTTGGAAGGGGATTGGATCTACGTGGAAGAATAATGTATGCCAGAAAGGGTCAACGCCTACGTCAAGATAAAAGATGTTTCCTCATGATTTGTAGTTTTAAAAAATGGTATAGACTACTTAAACCAAAAATGATAATAGTATATCTCTAAGTTTTCAACATGTAAATGTTAATAACCAAACATGGCTCAAGGTACAGGAGAGGGAAATAGAAGTATACTATATTAAAATTCTTATGCTATATAGATGACACCTAACATGGTATTGGAGGATACACCATGACAAGTTAGAGATGAGGATTCTAAGTCACAGAGTATTTAAAGACCCATAGCTAGTAAGTTAGTAATGGAGATAAAAAACAAAATAATACTGCACAAAAAAATTACTTCTCAGAAAAAGTTGCCCTATAAGAGGAAATGAATGAGAAAGGAAGGGATAGATGTGATGCATAAAAAATAGGAAGGTGGTAGGTTTACATATGACCATGGAGATAGTAATAATCTTATATATAAATGGTTGTAGTATTTCAGTTAAGCAGCAGAGATTGTCAGATTGCATAAAAAACTAACTAGAATGGGGTGCCTGGGTGGCTTAGTCGGCTAAGCGTCCGACTTTCGCTTAGGTCATGATCTCGCGGTTCGTGGGTTCGAGCCCCGCATCGGGCTCTGTGCTGACTGCCGACTCAGAGCCTGGAGCCTCTTTCAGAGTCTGTGTCTCCCTCTCTCTCTGACCCTCCCCTGCTCACGCTGTCTCTCTCTCTCTCTCTCTCTCTCTCTCTCTCCTAGAAATAAATTAAAAAAAAAAAAATTAAAGATCTTAAAAAAAACAAAACTAACTAGAATCATAAATTGTCTATAAAAATTCTACTTATAAACTAAAAGAATGAGAGAAGACATGCCTTCTAAACATTAATCAAAAGAATACCAGAGTTGTTAATATTCGTGAAAGTAGACATTAGGAAAAGTTATTTTACCAGAATTAAACAAGGACATTTCATAATGATTAAAGAGTTAATTAATCCAAAGGACATAATTACCCTAATGGTTCATTAAAAAACTCCAAAATACATAAAGCAAAAACTGATAGAATTATAGTTGGAGAGTTCAGTAGTCTGTCTTAGCAATTGATAGAATAAGTAGATATGTCAGTAAGATAAGATTAGAACCAACAAGACCTATTTGGTGTGTAGAAGGCTCTATGCAGAATAACAGAAAACACATTCTTTTAAAGTTGGGGAACATTCACCAAAGTATATTCAATTCTGAGCCATAAAATGACTCTCAAGAAATTTTAAAGGATTGGTAATATAAAATGCGGTTGAATGATTTCATACATACAAAATAAATGGTTAGCTAATCGTAACAAAATGAAGCTAGAAACCAGAAACAAAAAAACAATACAGATAATTAATGAAATAAGGAGATGCTTATTTGAAAGAATCAATAAATTTGATAAGCCTCTAACCAGAGTGATCAAGAAGAAAAGAGAAGGCACAAATTACAGATCAGGAAAGAAAGAATATATTACCAATTCTCTGTATATTAAAAAGACATTAAAAAATATAATCAACAACTTGATAATATATTTGACACTTTGATGACATTGACAGATCCCTTGAAAGAAACAAAATATATAACTTAGGATGAAATAGGTAATCTAATATAATAGCTTGAAAAATGTCTTCCAAAGAAATCATATCCTGATTCCTGGAGCTTGTAAATATTACCTTATTTGGAAAAAGGATCTTTTGCTGAAGTGATTTAAGTTAGAGATCTTAAAGATGAGGTGATGACCCTGTATTAATCCAGGTCAGCCCTGAGTGCCATGACATGTGTTCTTCTAAGAGATAAATGCAAAGAGCTTTGCAGACAGAAGAGGAAAAGGCAGTGTGACCTCGGGCACACAGGTTCAGATAAGTCAGCTGCAACCCGAGTTCTGAGTCAGCCAGCAGAAGGTGGAAGAGGCAGAGAATGAATTCTCTCCTGGAGCATCCATAGGGAGTGTGGCCCTGCTAATACCTCCATTCTTGTCCTAGTTGTCTTGATTTTGGACTTCTAGCCCCTGACCTGTGAGAGAATGAATTTTTGTTACTTTAGGCTATCAGGTTTGTGAGAATTTGATTATAGTAGCCACACCAAACACGAACTCTAGCCTTGTATCTATTATATCTATCTATATTTCACCATTTTTCTGAAAACAAAACTCGAGGCCCAGATGATTTTACAGATGCATTTGTACCAAACATTTAAGGAAGAAATAATACCAACCTGTGTAAAGTCTTCCAGAAAAGAAAAATGTAGGGAACTATTACATTCTTTTATAGCTTATATTACATTCTACATATAGCTTATATAACTATATACATTCTTATATATACCCAATCACTTAGCTTCTTGCTATATAAACAATATAAATGAGTTTAAAAAAGAATGTATAAAAAATTAATGCATGATTGTCCTTAACAGCTTTATCCAAGATGGGGCCCAAGATAACCGAAAACTGTAAACAATGATCAATTAATCATGTAAATGGATAAATTGTGGTGTATTCAAACAATATATTAACACAAAAACGAAAAGGAATAACTTTCTTCATAAAAAGAGCATGGTTGAATGTCATCGACATACTGTTAAACAAGAAGCCAGACCCACAGAATGGTTTTATAAAGTTCAGATCCAAGAAAAACTAGCCTATGACTATAGAATTCAGAATAGTGTTTACTTCCGTCAGATGGCATCAACTTGAGGTTTAAAGGAGAGAGCCCTCGGATGTTGATGTAGGTGGTACATGGGTGTATATGTGTAATTGTATCTAACTATACCTGAGATTTGGGTTTTTTATTGAAGATACATTCTGCCTTAGTAAATACCAAAGGAAGCATTTCTAAAATCATGCAAAACCCCCACAAACATCTCATGGGCCCAGCTGAGATTATGCACTCTTTCTGGAACCAGTTTTTATCAAGAGGAGAAACTATACCTTTGTGGCTGTGGCTGAGACATGGAAAAATGCTTACTGCCACACACCTACCCAGATGTCATCATGTTTAGGTTGTACAGATCTTTCCTGTATTCCAGTTTGTCTTCTTTAGAATTTAGACGAAATAGTAATGAATTTTGCTCCTCTTGAGCTCCAAATCTGATTGACAGTCACTTCTGAAATTGGTTCATTGAAAGATGAACACTTGTTGTCTTAAAGTAATCGTTAAGGAATATGGGGCACCTGAGTGGCTCAGTCAGTTAAGCATCTGACTCTTGATTTCGGCTCATGGCATAATCTCATAGTTTGTGAGTTCGAGCTCCTCACTGGGCTCTGTGCTGACAGCACAGAGTCTGGTTGGGTTTCTCTCTCTCCCTCTCTTCCCTTCCTCCACTTGCATGCTCTTTCCCTCTCTTTTTCAAAATAAGTAAATAAAGTTACTTAAAAAAAATAATCCTTAAGGAATCTGAGCAATGTATTTTGAGTTCTAGTTACATGCCTTTTTGTCTGTCTCAGAGTCCTGCTTCAATGCTTCAGTTCCTCATTCTCTAGTTAGAGTAGTTATTTTTAGTACAGTTTTTTGCAAAAATTTCAGAATAATATGTATTGAATACCATGGAAATCTAGGAAATCATAATTTAACTTTTACCCACAATATGTAACACAGTTATGCAGAAAGGTTGAGTCAGCAAATTGAGAAGCTTTATTGTCACAAACAAGGAAATCACAGACTATAGAAATTTTCTCTTCGTTTTTAAAATTTTACTCTGCCCAAATAGAGTTTTCAGAGAAGGGATATGTTAGAATATATATTCTGAGTTAATAATATCTGTAGGTAAAGTATAATGTCAGGTATACCACACATCTAGTCCTCTGACAGTCTCTGAATGGAGCAGGGTCTACAAATCAAGAAGTATGAATCAACTGATAAATCTTAGTTTTCATATAAAACAAAGTTAGTTTTCTTATATCCTCTGCTCATGTGAATTATCAGTTAAAGGAATTAAAAAAAAAATGTTTGAGAGGAAAAAGAGGGGCAGAGAGAGAGGAGGAGAGAGTCCCAAGCACTTTTCACCCTTAGCATGGTGCCTGCATAGCCTGATCCTACAACCTTGAGATATGACCTGAGCCAAAATCAGCAGTTTGATGCTCAACTCCCAGTTAAAGGGATTCTTATAGAAAGAGTGATTTGGAGTTTAGGGGATCACTTGGTGATTATTTTATTCAAGAGATGTTGAAAATATGAAGTTGTTACAATTGGAATCAAGAATCTTTCAAGGGGTGCCTCGGTGGCTCAGTTGGTTGAATTCAGGTCATGATCTCATGGACGGAGTTCGAACCCCACGTCGGGCTTTGTGCTGACAGCTCAGAGCCTGGAGCCTGCTTTGGATTCTCTGTCTCTGTCTCTCTCTGCCCCTTTCCTGTTTACTCTATGTCTCTCTTTCTTTCTCAAAAGTAGATAAATAAATATTTAAAAAATTTTTTTAAAGAAAAATCTTCCAGGGGCACCTGGGTGGCTCAGTTGGTTAAACGTCTGGCTTCGGCTCAGGTCATGATCTCACGGTTCGTGGGTTTGAGCCCCACATCGGGCTCTGTGCTGATAGCCACGGAGCCTGGAGCCTGTTTCAAATTCTGTGTCTCCCTCTCTCTGTCACCATTCCCTACTCACAATGTGTGTGTCTCTGTCTCTCTCTCAGAAATAAATAAAAAACATTAAAAAAATTTTTTTTAATCTTCCAGAATAATTTATATGTAGTACAATTGGTTTTTGAATCTTAGAAAAAGTACTGTGTTCAAGTTATACCAAATATTTGTATTATGTTTATGATATCCTAGCCAGTTCATGGCATGCATTAAAATAATGTGCCTTTGTAGCTTCAGAAGTATTTTCAAGTTTCAAAATAATAGAAATAATATATCTAAATGGTCTGTGAGTCCTTAATAGAAAACAAATCTTTGAAATAGGTGGGCCTTTCTGTTGGAAGTTTAGGGTCCTTGAGTGTTTTATTCCTGTTGCTCAGGAACATCCCTCCCCCGCAAAGATCTTATTTTTAAATCTCTGCCCCCAGTGTGGGACTCCCACTTACAACCTTAAGATCAAGAGTTTCATACTCTACCAACTGAGCCAGTCAGGTGCCCCACCTATTGGTCATGGACTTATTTAGTGGTTTGCATTTTTCTGCCTCCTGAGCATAGAAGGGGCTCCTGCTGAACTCCATGTTTAGCCTTAAGGATCAAATCTAATTTCTGGTTTTGTTTCTTTAGAGTAAAGGTGCTAGTGCTGGAAGAGAATGGACTGAACAGGAGACCCTTCTGCTCCTGGAGGTAAGTACATTAATAGTAGAACCCCTTTATCCACACAGGACATGGGTGCTTAGTTTCTGTGACTCACATTTGGAATATACCTTTGGAATTAATCCTGAAGTTTTTTGAACCATGTACTGAGTTTCAAGAGAATTTTCTTGGCCCATCATTATTTAAATATCATACCTAGAAGTGATGTGCTGGCTATCAGTAGGGAAGATCAGACCTGGATATGTGTTATTTTAGCCCAGATTGGGTTTATTTTAAATCTTTGCCAATATTAAATACGGCTTTGCAAAAGTAGTCTAGATCTCTTACTTTTCCTCCAAAAGTGGAAGATCTGGCAGTTCTGGTACCTCATTCCCATGTAGCAATAAATTGGCTGACCTTGAGTAGCAGATGTTCCTTTGAAGTGGAATGTTTCTTCAGATTGCAGTTGTTGTTTTGTAGTCCACTTAGGTCATTGTAGATGAATTCTCTAGTGCTAGTGTGCATTTGAGTGCACAGCCTCCATATTTCCCAGAAGGCATTCCAGAAAAGTAGATGAAATTGCCTACCACTGAAAATCCTTTTTGTTCTTGAAAGTAGAGCACGGTCATAAACTAATGGTAATTCAAGATATGTCAGTCAGCTTGTTGAATGTTTTTTGAATTTCTTCATGTCTTTGGAGAGTCTTGAAAATACTTATACAAGTAGATCTCAACAATCTATTCTGGAGAGTAAGAGAGTTTTAGGTTCCATATTTATCAACCATTTCTGAAGAAGGACCATTTATCTTTAGTTACAGAACAATAATTGGGTAAAATGAAGTCTGCATAACACTACATAGTATTTGTGGGTAGAATGTACATGTGAGAGCCAAATTAGGACCACATGAGGAAGTTTACTGTTAGATCTCCTAAGAAGGCTTTTGCCTACAAAGAACGGAAAATCTAACTGGCGTAGATTAAATCAAAAGTTCATTGGGTTTTTTTGTCCAACTGGCTATCTTCAGATTGGCAATTTCAACGTACTTTTCACTACTCAAGTACATCATCAGGTTCCTAGCTTTTCTCTTACTTAGTTTTCCTTCTGTAGCTGTCTGTGTTCTGTGTCTGTGTCTCTTCTGCTTCCACCAAGGCTGACTTATTCCCTGGCTTCATATCCCCATTTAAAACACTAAGAATATTGGAAATGGCACTTCTGGAGCCTTTTCTTCTTGGGCTCTTCTTGGAATAAAAAGCTTAACCAAAAGCCCCTCATCAGTCTTTTTCCTGCTATCTCATTGGTCAAAATGGGTCTCAGCATTGCAGGTGGTGCTGGGGAAAGAAACATGAGTTTTCTAGTTTCATTAGCAGGGTCCACCTGGAGGGAGGTGTGATTGCTGGTGGTAATTTTGAGTCCTTACTCCTTTTATAACATTTAAAGCAATGAATTTATAGAGGGTGAGAGCTCACTTTCAGTGGAGTATTCATCTGATCCAGACTTGTATATCATGTATAACATTTGCAGTTCAGAAATTAAGCATCAAATAGAAGATTAGACTAGGTCAGCAGGTCTCAGACGTTTTGGTCTCAGGATATACTTCTGCTGTTAAAAGTTACATTGAGGTCTTCAAAGAGCTTGTGTTTGTGAGTTTATCAGTATTTTCTGTATTGTAGATTAAAACTGAGAAAACTAATTTACTTAAAAATAACAATAAACCTACTGCAAGTTATTACATCATTTTTATGAAGAATAGATTTTGAAAAACAAAAGATGAGTGAAAAGTGTGATGTCACCTATTAGGCCATATCTGTAATGTTTGACTTACCAGAATACAGCTGGATTTTCATGTTCACTTTTCCATCATATACATTGTTTTAGTTAAAATATGTTATGAATATCTGGCATGATCTGGACATGTATTTAGTTAGAAACACAAAGAATATCTTTATGGCCTTTTCAAGTAATTATAAATACTCCTGTAGGAGAGGCTTTCATGGCAGGTACGTATATTTCAGAATTCTAATTTTCACTTAATCATTGGCAAAAAGCACTCAGTTGTTTTCTTCAAACTGACACTTTTGAGAATCCTGTTTGCTTTGAGAAAATGTTTGCCGGGCCATTGTGGTGGTGAGTGCCTGTCAGTCCCAGGTGTTTGGAAAGCTGAGGCAGGAGGATTGCCTAAGTCTTAGAGTTCAGGACTGGGGCGCACTGTGCAAGCTGGGCGTCTGCACTAAGTTTGGCATCAGTATGATGACCTCCCTAGAGTGAGGGACCACCACAATGCCTAAGGCAGGTGAGCTGGCCCAGGTCAGAAGTGGATCAGATCAGAACTCCTGTGCTGATCAGAAAATGTCTTCCAGATATCTGTGCCTACAGAACATGATATGTTAGCCATGGCGTGCTAGCATTTACATGCTAATAACAATGATCTTCGATGAAAATGGCCAGTTGAGCTTGAAACTCAAATGACCACACAGTGCTTTTCCTTCAGACAGCCATCATGCTTGGATAGTTGATTTTTAGTCTTCTTGTGTACCTCATATTTCATAGTACCAAATATCAAATACATGTGGACTTTGATGTTTAGATTTGTGAGATTAATAATTGTAAAGTTGGATTATTTTTGTGAGTGTGGCAGTGAAGAATAAAGTGACCATTGAAACAGTCTTGGAGCGCCTGGGTGTCTCAGTCAGTTAAGCATCCGACTTCGGCTCAGGTCATGATCTCACAGTTTGTGAGTTTGAGCCCCACATCGGGCTCTGTGCTGATAGCTCAGGTCCTAGAACCTGGTTCAAATTCTTTGTCTCCTTCTCCCTCCCCTGCTCTCACACTCTGTCTCTCTTTCAAAAATAAAAAAAAAAAATATTTTCAAAAATAAAAAATTAAAAAGAAAAATACAGTCTGGTACCATTGCCTTGATTCGTGCTGAGGGTAGGTCATTCACTCACCACTGCTTTAGCATCCACTGTGTACATGTCATCACAATGAAAAGCAGCAGTGTCCTCTTGCTACTATGAAAATGGTTTTGATCTTTAGGTTCCCCTGAAAGAAAAGTGCCTCATGGGTCTCCAAGCCACACTGAGATACACTGGATCTGTTCATGGCTCATGTTTTTTCCTTCTTTCCTTCCTTCCTTTCATTTTGAGAGAGAGAGGGCAGGGCACAAGTGAGCAAGGGGCAGAGAGACAGAGAATATCCCAGGAGGGGCAGAGAGAGGAGGAAGAGAGAGAGAAGCAGGACTCACACAGGGCTTGTGTTTTACCCAAAGTAAGGCTCATAATGGTTCATGTTTCTGTATTGCTTTTAATTTTGTTTTTTCAGTGGTTCCAACAGTTGTGTTTGTTTTAGTAAGTTTTAGTGGTGTATTATTTCTTTTTCATTTTTACATCCCTTATTTTCCTTATTCTGATTTCTCAATCTTTCTGGATTAAAATTCAAAAAGATTTCTTCTTGAGTTTTTACCACTATTATTTTAAAAAGTTTATTTATTTTTGAGAGAGAGAGAGAGAGAGAGAGAAAGAGAACGAGCAGTGGAGGGGCAGAGAGAGAATCTCAAGCAGACTCCAAACTGTCAGCACAGAGTGCATTGCAGAGCTGAAACTCGTGAACTGTAAGACCATGACCTGAACTGAAACCGAGAGTTGGATGCTTAACAGACTGAGCCACCCAGGCCCCCTGAGTTTTTACTACCATTTGATGTACTCTCATCTACTCATTTGTTATTAGTGATATGCAGAGAACTTCTTTTTTCTGAACCCCTTTTTATTTCAGGACTGCTTTGTTTAGTCATATTTGCCCTGGATGTTTACTTAAAAGTTTTCAGTACTTGGGGAGGAATATAATATACTTTCATGTTGCTTTTTTAGAATCTTTGGGCTCTGGGGAGTAATTTAGTTGTGCAGCGCTGACTGGAATACTTCCCTCTCTCTCTTTTTTTTTTTTTTTAATTTTTTAATGTTTTATTTATTTCTGAGAGCGAGAGAGAGAGAAAGAGCGAACGTGAGCAGGGGAAGGTCAGAGAGAGAGGGAGACACAGAATCTGAAACAGGCTCCAGGCTCTGAGCTACCTGTCAGCACAGAGTCCGATGCAGGACTTGAACCCACGAACCATGAGATCATGACCTGAGCCGAAGTCGGATGCCCAACTGACTGGGCCACCCAGGCGCCCCTGAAATACATCTCTTATCGATTCATTTTCTTTCTATACATTGATACTCAAAATTTCTCCTCTTCTACATTTAAGAATAGTGAATAGTAGGGGCGCCTGGGTGGCTTAGTCGGTTAAGCGTCCGACTTCCGCTTAGGTCATGATCTCGCGGTTCATGGGTTCAAGCCCCGCATCGGGCTCTGTGCTGACTGCCAGCTCAGAGCCTGGAGCCTGTTTCAGTCTGTGACTCCCTCTCTCTCTGACCCTCCCCTGCTCATGCTGTCTCTCTCTCTCTCTCTCTCTCTCCTAGAAATAAATAAAACATTAAAAAAAAAAAAGACTAGTGAATAGTTAATTCAGAGAGACTCAAATGGCTGAGCTGCTGTTTATCCTGCACATACGTAGTCAATAAAACTACAGTATCCTTACACAGTAGTGTATTTTTTTCTCCTGCGGGTGGAACCTTTATAGAGCGGTTGGTTTTTCTTTTAAACATGCAGTTGCATTAACAAGTGTTGTCTCTGTTCACACAGAGGCTCCCCAACAGCACTGGTTACCACTAACACCTTTTATTTCTGTAGTTTGTTTATTGATAATTAATAGCTTAAGTATATGAAGCCAGATGAAAACTTTTTAAAGGATTTATAACCAAATAACCAAAACTGGTCAATTTTTTCCTAATAAGATAAATATGGAAGAGGCAATAAAGTTTATTGTTTTCCACCCAAATCACATCATTTCATTAGCTAAGTATATCACACAGGCAGCACCCCAACTATTTTAGATTATTCCTGAAACCACCTGCTTTTATTTTAAAAACACCTTATTTGATAACAGTCTCTTATCAAAGCACACACAGTACTTAAATGGAATGCTGCACGTTGTTATCTGCGATTTTGGTGTAGTTTGGTATCTTATTACATATATTGGAGGCATAGTTTCAGTTTTGCAAATAACTGAAGTGGAATCTACACATTGGATGAATAAATGCAATTTGAAAAAGACCTTGAATTGGTACACATGAAGGCTATGTAAGGCTTTCTGTTAGCTTTTTGAAAAAATACGTTGCGTAAGATCAAGATGACTGAGACTTGTTTGAGTAGATTTCATTTGTAAAATGTGTGAGGAATTCCAGGAATTTCCCCTGAAAATGTGTCACCAGTTTAAGCCACAAAAGGCTGATAACTCAGTCCTCCCAGCAGTTTGACATTGCGTTGACAGAATCAGGGTGCCAGAAGGGAAGAAAGGTTACCATTCTAGTTCATAGTGAGTAAGGGTTTTTTTTAAAGAGGCTTTTACAATTTTCAGTCCTCAGCTTGTAACGGTTGTCCTCCTGGTCACTTTAATTGTCCCTGGGCTTGAAATGGACAAGACCTGAGTCTGGGCAGTTTATTGGTTCCTCCCTACTTTGTTTTCTCATGCCTTGTGTTTATTTTCCCTTAGATGAGTAGTGGACATGAAATTTTGTACCTACAGATAAAATCCATAAAGGTATTAATGTTTATCACTGGAAGAGTTTCTCACATCATTTATACTGGCTAGATTACAGAAGGAGTAACATTGGAAGATACTCAGTAAACAGCATCAAAGATTTCCTCATAGTGTGCATGTACCTGATATACCTTTCCTTGATATGCTACCCAAGAAATATTTTTTTTTTAATATTTTTATTTATTTCTAGAAGAGAGACAGCGTGAGCAGGGGAGGGTCAGAGAGAGAGGGGGATAGACTCTGAAATAGGCTCCAGGCTCTGAGCTGGCAGTCAGCACAGAGCCCGACGCGGGGCTCGAACCCACTAACCGCGAGATCGTGACCTAAGCGAAAGTCAGACGCTTAACCAACTAAGCCACCCAGGCGCCCCAAAATATTTTTTCTTTCTGTGTAATTTTGAATTACATTTTAGAAGAATATGTCTTCCAATTAAAAAAAAATGTCTTGAAGAGCTTTTTTCTACAGGGTGTTGTTTTTTTTTCTTGTTTTTTTTTTTAAACAGGGTGGGATTTTTTAGTTTTGGTTTTGTTTTACATTTGGAGCCATGGAAAACACAAATTCCTTTCCTGGTCTAGTCCAGTTCCCTGTGGTCAAGTTCAGCAAATTTTATTGGTTACTACCATGGCAGATCCTATAGACTGAGGTGGTAGGCCATAGTCTTTGCAGTTAAGGGATTCAACAGAAACAGGTTAAAACAAAAAACGAAGCAGTGTCCTCAGCTTCACGGAGTTGTACATAGGGATGGCTGTGTGTCAGGCTGGGTGGATGAGACTCTGTGTACGGCTTCCTGGGAACAGGACAGCTGTATTGTTGGCTCTAGTATATATTTCAGGTACAGAGCAAAGTGTCCATAGGAGCAATGACTAGGAAGAGTATTTCTGGATATTCTTGGAACATGAAAGAGTAGGGAGTGGAGTGGAAGAAGTAGGCAGAGCCTGATCCTATTTGGACTTCATTCAAGAAGATAAGTCTGAGCAAGGAAATAATTTTAGGCAGAAGAGAAACAATGTCATGTATGAAACATAATTCACTCTGGCAGTAGGAAGAAAGATGAATTTTAGGATAGAGAAATGGGTGATTCTAAGCATGCGAGTAAGGAGCGGTGAAGGACCCAGGTCATAGTAGGGAGAATGATGTTTTATAGTCCTGTAAAATGTCTGCTAATATATCACCCCTCTCGCTCCTTCCCAGCCAGTCTGTCACCATGTTCTGTTTGAAAAAAAAAAATGTCTTCAGTTCCCTGTTATGTAATGCAGCCATTAGTGCCCAGGCTCGGAACTTCACTTGTTTTCAGCCTTACACTTTTCGGAATGCTCTTTTCTTGATTTTTGTATGTCAAAGGGCTCCTTAGTTTTATTCTGGAAAAAACTTCCTGAACTTTCTTAGTTTTACTCTGGCTGTGGAAAAAAGTAAAGAAAGAATTTTTTTTAAGTAAATTTGTTTGAAAAGACTTGATAGGGTATCCTAGGGAAATCCATAATCAGAACATAAGGTGGCCCCTAAATTTATATGTGTTTGGCCCCAAAGACCCTAGTGGAAGAGATCGATTTTTCTTTCCTGTTACTTTCTAGATCTTTTTTCTGATTCCTTCTAGAATTACCTGAGGCTGCTGGTTATCCAAGGGAAACCCAGAATTAGCCATGTATTTTTAAGGGATTTAAGAAATTAGACCATTTGCTGGTGTGGGTTTTGAGGAGTCTTCTACTACTCCAGCAAGAAGGCAAGCCTGGGTCAGCAGTCGGATCCCCGGGTTAGGTATTCACATACCTAAACATGGAGAGAACCATTATCATCACAAGCTCAGTTTGCAGTGTAGATCAGCAAATCAAGCTCGAGAGCAGGATTTTTCAGCCTCACGCAATGGACATTTGGGCCAGATTTTTGTTGTGGCTCTTTTTACCTGCATTAAAGAGAATTTTTAACTTCATCCATGGTCTCTACCCACTAGATGCCAATAGCACCTCCCCTGTTGTGTCAACCCAAAATGTCTGCATACATTGCCAAATGTCCCCAAGGAGGCACAATTGCCCCATTTGCAAATCCTGTGAGAATAGCAACTTTGGTTAGCTACTGAATAGGTTCTTATCCAGTTAATTCCTCAGTTCTGTTGAACCTGCTATTCTGTTTGTAGAGAGTTGACATCTTAAAAGTATTGAGACTTCTAACAGATGAATACAGAATATCTCTTCATTTATTTAGGTCTTTAACTTCTCTCAGATGTTTGTTTTTTTTCCCCAGCATGTTGATCTTACACATTCTTTCTTACATTTATTCCTATGTATTTCATTTTTGTGTTATTTTAAACACTTTTTTCCAATTGAAAACTTTTTATTGCTTATATATAGAGAAATATAGTTGAGTTTTTCCATTACCTGTCTATCTATCCTCTGACCGTGCTAAACTTTATAGTTTTAGTATTTTTCTGTAGACTTTTTAGGATTTTCTATACAAGAGTCATGTGTGTATTAGTGAAAGGTACTTTTTCTTCCTTTTATAAGTGTGTTTTTAATTTATTTTTCTTGCCTGATTGAGATTTAATATAATTAGAAAAGCAATCAAATCTTCCTATTTTCTTATGTACAGTATACATTTTCATTGTTACTTTTTAAAACCCAGAACCGTTTTTTAAGAACAGTCATAGGCTTCTGATATTGTTACATACTAGTTCCTTGTTACTTGATACTAAAGCACCTGGATTTTTCTGTTGTAGGCCCTGGAGATGTACAAGGATGATTGGAACAAAGTGTCAGAGCATGTGGGAAGTCGTACTCAGGATGAATGCATCCTCCACTTTCTGAGGCTTCCTATTGAGGACCCGTACCTTGAGAATTCGGATGCTTCCCTGGGGCCCCTGGCCTACCAGCCTGTCCCTTTCAGTCAGTCAGGAAACCCAGTCATGAGCACTGTTGCTTTTTTGGCATCCGTGGTGGACCCTCGTGTGGCGTCTGCTGCAGCGAAAGCAGCTTTGGGTATGGACTCTCCTAAGCCGTGTTGGGAGCATGGTAGTTTCAGACAACGGGCTAGTACTTGCCTTCATATACGTGTTGTCTCCAACTGAAAGGTTTTCAGCTGCTATGTTCATTTCAGTTAGATAGCAGATAGACATTACCTCCTTAAGCTACCATACTAAAAAGTATTACATTTTTAAAGCACTTAAAATATCATAATTTGAAAATTAAAAGCATTTATTAAGAATTGGACTTTTTTGTGTTATATTTTATGATTCATTTAGACTTTGACATAGCCAGCAAAAGGAACCATTTAACATTGTTGGATTTTTATTATAATTAGAACGTTGTCACACTGTAAAACTCTTGTTGACTTTCTTGTTGTTTAATCCTTGCTATTTTCTTTATTATCAATCTAGCCTGCAGGGTTAGATTAAGTTTGGGCAGAAATTTTGATTGTTACTAATGGGAATTCAGAGCTCTCTGTTATTTATACAGCAGGATACTGCTACATGTAAGTTAAAATGTAGAATTTTAGAATTTCATTAGCATACATGACTACCTCATTTGGCATTCTTGTTTTGCTGGGATAGATAGGCCTGAGCACCCAGAAAGGTGAGTGCCTGGAAGCCACTAATGTGTTGGATTGCATAGTGGTTTACGTTAAAGCAGATGTTTGTGCACCAGGTCACACTGTTGCATTTTGATTCTTGAACAGAGGAGTTTTCTCGAGTCCGAGAAGAAGTACCATTGGAATTGGTTGAAGCTCATGTCAAGAAAGTACAAGAAGCAGCTCGAGCCTCTGGGAAAGTGGACCCCACATATGGGCTGGAGAGCAGCTGCATTGCAGGCACGGGACCTGATGAGCCAGAGAAGCTTGGTGAGTCACAGCTGTCCCAAAGGACAGGAGTAGTAGATGCTATATTTTCCTTTCAGCTTGCTGAAATAACTGGGTTTGTTTGCAGTTAAAAGTGAGAACAATGATCAGTATCAACTTGTCCCTTAAGATTAATATGTGACGTTTTTTCTTTTATCACTTCCTATTATGGTAGATAGAATTCAAAGGTTATTTCAGACTATTCATAATAGCACTGCTGTGAAATATCTGATGCCATTTTTTAAAATGTTTTATTTATTTCAGAGAGAGAGGGAGAGAGAGAGAGAGCGAGCAGGGGAGGGTCAGAGAGAGAGGGAGACACAGAATCTGAAGTAGCCTCCAGGCTCTGAGCTGGCAGTCAGCACAGACCCCAGTGCAGGGCTCGAACCCATGCTTAACCGACTGAGCCACCCAGGCACCCTCTGATGACAGTTTTTAAGATTTATTTATTGAAGTAATCTCTACATCCGGGTGGGGCTCAAGCTCATAACCCTGAGATTAAGAGTCACACACTTCACCAGCTGAGCAGCCAGGTACCTCATGATACCTGTTTGTATTTTTGTTTTTATTTATTTATTAATGTTTATTTTTGAAGGAGAGAGAGCATGAACGGGGGAGGGACAGAGAGAAAGGGAGACACAGAACCAAAAATGGGCTTCAGGCACTGAGCTGTCAGCACAAAGCAATGCGGGGCTTAAACTCATGAACCATGAGATCATGACCTGAGCCAAAGTTGGACACTTAACTGACTGAGCCACCCTCGGTTATGATACTTGTTTTTAGATCTAGTTTTTGAGCATGTAGACATAGGAATATTGAAAGGATTTTTGTGATTATTTTAATTTATAGGTTGCTAGGTAGGTTTAAATTCGTTGTTGTTTTTCATTATTTTTTAATTGAGGTAAAGTTTACATAACCTAAAATTCTCCATTTTAATCCCTTAAAGGTATACAATCCAGTGGCTTCTAGTACGTTCACTGTGTTGTGTATCTATCACCACTGTCTAATTCCAGAACACTTTGATCACCCCAAAAGACAATCCCATACCAATTAAGCGGTCATTTCCCATTTCTTTCTCTCCTGAGCCCTGTCAACCACTCACTAATTTGCTTTCTGTCTCTATGGATTTGCCTATTCTGTACATTTCCTAGAAATGGAATCATACATTATATGGGCTTTTGAGTCTGACTTCTTTCATTTAGCTTAAGATTTTCAAGTTTATCAATGTTGTAATATAAAATCAGCATTTCATTCCTTTCTGTGCTGAATAATACTGTTAAAAAAAATTTTTTTTAATGTTTCATTTATTTCTGAGAGAGAGAGAGAGAGCAGGGGAGGGTCAGAGAGAGAGGGAGACACAGAATCTGAAACAGGCTCCAGGCTCTGAGCGGGCAGCACAGAGCCCAATGTGGAGCTCGAACCCACGAACCATGAGATCATTACCTGAGCTGAAGTCTGACGCTTAACTGACTGAGCCACCCAGGTGCCCCAGTGTGCTGAATAGCATTCTTTCAGTGAATATATCATATTTTACTTATCAATTCATGAGTTCATGTATATTTGCGCTGTTGTCACTTTTTCACTATTTTGAATAATGCTTCTATGAACGTTGACCTCACTGTTTTGTGAACAAAGTTTGTTCAATTTTTGGTACTTAGGAATGGAATTGCAGGATCAATTGGTAGTTCTGTGTTTAGCTCTTTGAGAACAGCTCAACTGTTTCTGTAGTGATTGTACAATTTTATGTTTTCACCAGCAATGTATGAATGTTCCAGCTTCTCCATAGCCTCACCGACACTTGTTTCCTCCTCCCCCACCCTTTTAAAAAATAAACCACAGAGTGGGTGTGAAGTGGTATTTTGTGGTTTTCATTTGCATTCAATTTGTGGAGTGTTGCCATATTAACAATATGAAGTCTTTCAATGAACACAGGACGCCTTTCCCTTTATTTAGGTCTTCTTTAAGCGTCCTTTTGAAGTTTTTAGTCATGCATGTTCTTGACACGTTTTACATTTCCTTTAGTTAAATTTATTCCTGTGTATTTTATTCTTTTGAATGCTATTGTAAATTAGATTATTTTCCTGATCTTCAGGGGAATGCATTTCATTATTAAGTATGATGTTAGCTGTTGGATTTTTGGATTTTCCTAGATTCCTTTTACCAAGTTTAGGAAATTCCCTCAATAATTTATTGAATGTGTTTATCCTATAAATGTGTTGGGACTTTGTGAACTGCTTTTTCTGTATCAGTTGAGATGATCATGTGGTATTTTTACTTTATTCTTTATGTATGTTGTATTGATTGATTCCTGCCTGTTGAGCCACTTTACGGTTTCTGGGATAAATCCCACTTGATTATGGGAATAAACCATATAATCCATTGGATTTAGTTTGTTTCTGGTATTTTGTTAAGGACTTTTGCATCTATATTCATAAGGGACATTTGTTTACTGCTTTTCAGTTTTTTGGTATCTTTATCTGGTTTAATGTCAGGGTAATATTGGCGGCCAAGAATGAGTTAGGAATTGTTCTTTATATTTTTTAAAGAGTATGAGAATTATTGATGTTCACTGTTGTTTGTTTTCTGGAATTCACATGGGAAGCCATCAAGTCCTGATTTTTTTAAAAAGTGTACTCACATTCTTTTCACTCATTCATGAGAGAAAAAGAGAGAGAATCCCACGAGATGCAGAGAGAGGGGGAGAGAGAGTACAGAGCCCAGAGCAGGGTCCAAGTTCACCCAGTGCAGGGCTTCAACTCATGACCCATGAAATCATGACCTGAGTTGAAGAAATTAGATGCTTACCTGACTAAGCCAGGTGTACTTGCCTTTTTTCTTTTTTTCTTTTTTTTAATGTTTTCTAAGAACTGATTCAATCTATTATTTGTTGCAGTCTGTTTAGGTGTTCTATTTCTTTTTGAGTCAGTTTTTCTGGTTTGTGTCTTTCTAGAAATTTGTCCATTTCATATGCATTGTCTCACCTGTTAGACACACACACACACACACACACACACACACACACACACACACACACAAATCATAACAATCAAAAGTGAAAACAACTCAAATGTCCATCAACTGATGAATGGACAAACTGTGGCATTAAAATGGAATATTATTCAGCCAGAAAATGGAATGTAAGTCTTGACATATGTGATATCATAGATCATCCTTGAACACATGGTAGGAGTGAGAGGAGAAAATATACTATCTAATTCCAATTATATGAAATACGAACAGGCAGATTTGTAGAGACAGAAAGTACATTAATGGTTGTTTAGGGCCAGGAGGAAGATGTGCAGAGGAGGATGGTAGCTAAAAGGTATGGGGTTTCTGTTGAGATAATGGAAAGGTTTTAAAATTTACTGTAGTAATGGTTTCGCATATGTGGGAATATACTAAAATTCGTTTAATTGTACTCTTTTAATGGGGTGACCATATGGCATATGAATTATATGTCAGTAAAGCTTTTTTTTTTTTAAGTTCATAATGTCTTTTTACATTCCTTTTTATTTTTGTAAGTTTGGTAGTAATGTCTCTATTTTTATTCCTGATTTTAGTAGTTTGGTCCACTCTTGTTCTTGTTTTTGTTTTTTCCTTCATCAATCTAGATAAAGACTTGTCGGTTTTATCTTTCAGAGAACCAGCTTTTGATTTCAGTAATTCTTTCTATTGTTTTTCTGTTCTCTAATTTATCTCCACTGTAATCTTCACTCTTCTGTTTTCTTTTGCTTAAGTTTGCTCTTCTTTGTAATACTTTCTTATGTTGGAGGATGGGATATTGATTTGAGAGCTTCGTTATTAATGTTGACTCCCATAGCTATATTAATATCCCTCTCGGCACTACTTTTTATTGCATTCCATAAGTTTAGACATATTTCATTTTCATTTTCATTCTTTGCAGTGTTTTATAACTTCCCTTTTGGTTTCTTCTTTGATTTGTGGGTTGTTTTAAGAATGCATGGTTTAATATATACCAATCAGTGAAGTTTTTAGATTTCCTTCTGTTACTGATTTCTAATTTTATTCCATGTATTTAGAGAAGATAATTTGTATAGTTTCTTTCTTTTAAAATTTATTTTTTATTAAAAATTTTTTTTACATTTATTTATTTTTGAGAGAATAAGACAGAGTGTGAGCGGGGGAGGGGCAGAGAGAGGAGGAAACACAGAATCTGAAACAGGCTCCAGGCTCTGAGCAAGCATTCAGCACAGAGCCTGACGTGGGGCTCAAACCCACGAACCATGAGATCATGACCTGAGCTGAAGTCAGATGCTCAACCGACTGAGCCCCTCAGGCGCCCCTCTTTCTTTTATTTTTTTTTTTTTCTTTTAAAATGTATTGAGACTTTTGTTGCCTAATACATTGTCCTGGTGAATATTCCTTTTGCATTCTGTTGTTGAATGGCATTTTCTATGTACGTTTGGTGTGGCTGGTTTATAGTGTTGTTCAAGTTGTCTTTTGTCATTTTTCTGGTTGGTCTTTCCTTCATTGATAATGTTGTCTTGAAATTTCCAACAATTATTGAACTATCCATGTTTCTTCCTTCAGTTCTGTCTGGTTTTGCTTCATATATTTTAAGGCTCTGTTGTTAGCTGCATATATATTTATAATTTTTCTATTTTTTTGGTGGTTTGGCCCTTTTATTGTCATATAACCTCTTTTTTTCTTGTTATCTTTTTTTGCCTAAAAGTCTATTTTATCTGATGCTAACATATCATTCCAGCTCTCTTTTGGTTACTGTGTTTGTATGAAATATCTTTTTCCATTAATTTACTTTTCAATCTATTTGTGTTTTTGGACCTAAGATAGATCTCTTATAGACAGCATATTGTTTGTTGGATTTTAGGATTTTGCAGACATTAGGTTGTACCTTTGGTTCTGCCTTGTAGAGGCATAGGACTTCCAAAAACTGTTTACTTTCATTGGCTCTGAATTCTTTCATCTGTGATATGAAAATGATGATTAGGTACTCTATAACATATTGTATAGCTATGTCAGTCTGTGATATTGGACAGATGATATTTTTGCTATTGAGGACTTTGAGTATTTTTATTTAATTTATCATGAGAGCAGTAAAATTTTAGTAAAGTAACTTCTTAGTAGTACCTGGCTTCTCAAATGTCAGTGTTTCCTATATGTTATAAGAGGCTAGTTTTTTTTTTTTTGTCTTTTTTTTTTTTTTTTTTTACAAATAGTTTATTGTCAAATTAGTTTCCACATAACACTCAGTGCTCATCCCCATAAGTGTCCTCCTCTATGCCCATCCCCCTCCCCCCCATCCATCAGTCCTCAGTTTTTGTCAGCATTCAAGAGTCTCTCATGGTTTGCCTCTCTCCCTTTCCCCCACCATTTCCGCCCTTCTTCTCCCCCTTGGTCCTCCGTCAAGTTCCTCCTAATCCTCCTATACGTGCAAACATATGATATTTGTCCTTCTCTGCCTGACTTATTTCGCTCAGCATAACACCCTCAAGGTCCATCCATGTTGCTGCACATGGCCAGACTTCATTCTTTCTCATTGCCATGTAGTATTCCATGGTATAGATAAACCACATCTTCTTGATCCATTCATCTGTTGATGGACACTTAGGCTCTTTCCATGTTTTAGCTATTGTGGAGAGTGCTGCTATGAACATTGGGGTACATGTGCTCCTATGCCTCAGCATTTCTGTATCCCTTGGGTAAATTCCTAGCAGTGCTATTGCTGGGTCATAGGGGAGTTCTATTGTTAGTTTCCTAAGGAACCTCCACACTGTTTTCCAGAGGGGCTGTACCAGTTTACATTCCCACCAACAGTGTAGGTGCCCGTTTCTCCACAGCCTCGCCAGCATCTAGAGTTCTCTGATTTGCTCATTTTAGCCACTCTGACTGGTGTGAGGTGGTATCTCAGTGTGGTTTTGATTTGTATTTCCCTGACGAGGAGGGGTGCTGAGCATCGTTTCATGTGTCTGTTGGCCATCTGGATGTCCTCTTTGGAGAAGTGTCTGTTCATATCTTCTGATGAGGCTAGTTTTTACACCAAGTTAAGTATTTTATATACACTTATCAGTGGATTCCTAACATTTCTTACATTGTTCACTAACATTTTTCTTTTCATTCACTGTAAAAATTTCTTTTTTTGTTTTCAAGTTTATTTATTTTGAGAGAAACAGCATGAACGGGGGAGGAGCAGAGAAGGAAGAATCCCAAGCAGGCTCCATGCTGTCAGTGCAGAGCCTGCCATGTACTGTGAGATCATGACGTGAGCTGAAACCTAGAGTTAGATGCTTAACCAACTCAGCCACCCCCATTATGAAACAATTTCTGATGAATAACTCAAGCTAAAGATTTATTGCTGTTACCTTACTTGATTCCATCTCTGTCTCATACACAATTTATACACTTATGCTTCAGCTGCAGTAATTTTTTTTGATCTGTTTAATTTATTCTTATAGAATAAAGGTAATGTGAGATACAAATTAAAACTCCTGGGCAGTACTCCACAGATGATACCATCTGCCTCCTGGTGCTCTGCTCTAGGTGGTTTGAGTAGGTATCAGTGAGTTCTCTTCAAGTCTCAAATCTTAGAGTCTCCATGAGTTTGCATAGGTCCTACCGCTGTTGATCCCTCTGCTTTCTTCCTCTTCTTCTTTTTTTTTTTTAATGTTTTATTTATTTCTGAGAGAGAGAAAGACAGTGTGAACGGGGAGGGTCAGAGAGAGAGGGAGACACAGAATCTGAAACAGGCTCCAGGCTCTCATCTGGTAGTCCACACAGAGCCCGACGTGGGGCTTGAACACACGAACTGTGAGATCATGATCTGAGCTGAAGTCATAGGCTCAACCAGCTGAGCCACCCAGGTGCCCCTCCTCTGTTTTCTTAAAAGCTTCTGTCTTGCCGTCACATTTTGTAGATAATGTCTGGGAACAGATTTTCAGATTTATCGAACCTCTCACTCTAACCCTCAGTGCAACTTATTGACCTGTTCCTAGCAGGATATCCACAGTATACCTTAGTTTGAAAGCTCATTTATTTTTCTGTGTTAGATAGATACCCAAATCAGCAAGCCAAGCCACATCTCTCTTGCTTTTTGTTGATTCTGCACCACAGGGCAGTGCCCAGCTCCGGCAGGGGAAGCCTGGGCCTATTGAACGCCTGGGAAATGTGTCACTTTCCTTGACTTTTTTGAGGTTTTGGTTCATTTGTAGGGTCTTTTGGTTCCCTGTGGTGATGGAATTGAAAAGAGTTGGCACAACCTTCTTAATTTGATTCAAAGAAGTTTCTGTACTTTGCAAAATGAGGTACATGTTTTTACATGTAAATCTGTTTTGAAAATTTTGGTAGGTGATACCCTAGAGAATTAGTGGTTAAAAAACAGATTGCAGACTTAGCCATTTCTAGTTTAGCAGGATTTAAGAGGACAGAAACAAAATCTAGCAACCTCACTCTGACTCAGTAGTGAATGTATGCTTTTCACAGTGTGCAGAGCTTGGATCAGACTGCTGCAGATAGCAGTGGAGGCGACAGGGGATGATTCTTTGAATGGCACAGAAAGTACAATTTATTCACAGTATCTGGAAATAGCCTATCAGATAACTTCTCTGAATTGCAGTGGATACTTAGTTGCAGCAACAGAATTTGGGTCCTTTTCCCATTCAATAAGGGGTAAGGAAAATACCAGCATAATATGAATGTTTCGGTCAGGATGTGTTGTAAATAGAATTCTGTAACTTAATGATGGCCTCTGAGAGTTAATATGATTTATATTGGGCTGTGACTGATAGAATAAATTAGGAGATAGCACATGGTTCTTGCTATGGACTTGGTCAGCTAAATTGTGTGAAGTTGACAGTGTATCTCCTTTCCTCCCCAGCCACATTCCAAATAGAGAAGTAGAGGAACGAAAATACAGTAAAGCCTTGGATTGCGAGTAACTTGTTCTGCGAGTGTTCCACAAGATGAGCAAATATTTCTAATAAATAAGTGATATCTTGCAATATGAGTAGTACATGTCGCTGAACATCACATGATCACAGCTGAGCCAATGGTTCTTGAAATTCATTTTGATACCCAAGTGCTTTGGATTACAAGCATGCTTCCAAAATAAATTAAACCAAGGTTTTCCTGTATCAGTTTTACATAATTATTCATTCATTCATTTATTTTTTTTAAAGATCTTTTTTTTTTTAATTTTTTTAAAAAATGTTTTATTTATTTCTAGGAGAGAGAGAGAGAGAGAGAGAGCAGCGTGAGCAGGGAGGGTCAGAGAGAGTCACAGACTGAAACAGGCTCCAGGCTCCAAGCTGGCAGTCAGCACAGAGCCCGACGCGGGGCTTGAACCCACGAACCGTGAGATCATGACCTAAGCAAAAGTCGGACGCTTAACCGACTAAGCCACCCAGGTGCCCCATCATTTATTTTTTGAGGAGAGAGAATGTGAGTAGGGGAGGAACAGAGGGAGAGAATCCAAAGGAAGCTTCTGCATTGTCAGCACAAAGCCCAGTGCAGGGCCCTGATCTCACGGACCATAAGATCATGACCTGAGCCAGGATCAAGAGTCAGGACACTAACTGACTGAGCCACCGAGGCACCCCTCAGTTTTACGCTTAAACTGACACTTGGTATAACAAAGTAGCGCCTTATCACATAGCAGGCTGATTTGAAATAGAATGGTATAGGATTTTCCTTACCAAGATGATGTACTTGAATAGGAGGTTCACATACTTTTTATTGTGACATTTAATTTATTATGTTCCCCATGTGTTAGCTTGTATGTATTAACAATGGTAAAATGGTAATACAGGAAAAAATAAGTTTTCTTATGAAATACAGGATGGCTCTTGGGTTTTTCCCCATTAACCTATCTTAACTTTTCATTGTGGGTTTGTATTGGAGGGAGTATTTGGTAAAATAAAAGTAGATGAACAGTAGGTCTGAAACACCTCTTATTTTCATTTTAGGAGACTTGGAGGAATTCTTGAGGAAATGAGTACACGCTTATCAGGAGGGGCTTGTCTGTCCTCTTTCACTCTAGTCATTCACCAATATCTGCTGACATCTCTAAATTTGTATGGTATTCTGTTTTTGTTTGGTCCGAGTCCATTCTAGGAATAGAAAAAGTTACATTAATATTTGAGACCTCTTGCATTTAACTAAAATTATTATCAGGTTTTATTTGCCCTGAGTTCTAGGGGAAGGTGAGGGCAGTTAGGACCAAAACAAAGCAAACCAAACCAAAAAAATTCTTAAACATTTTTTAGAAGGTGCTGGAAATCAACATTTCTTTCTGAGTACCCATATTAGTGACACATTATATAGGAATTTTCTGACTTATCCCTTGAGTTTCGTTTCTGGATAACTCTTTGAAGGAATTGGTATTGTTTTTATTATAAAACCAACGAAAGAAAAAAAAAACAACGAAAGAAAGTTGTTGGCAGGTTACATAGGCTTGTGAGAATTGGAGCTAAATTTTGAACCTAAATCTCTGATCCTAAAGCTCACCCTCTTTTTATGGTAGCGTATGTGATGCGTCTGTGCATTTTTCATTTGTTGAACAAGGATCATTAAAGACTTGATAGCTTCCTCATACTGTCTTGCCTTCTATCCTATGGGAAATAGGAAATATAATGGGGAAAGACCTAGGCCCTCTTATAAATGTATATGAACTGCAGAAGGAGGCAGGCACATATACCAGGAAGAGGAGCTGGATGATTCTCTATGAGATCAAATGCTAAAAACCCATGCCAGAATATCATCAGCGATTCAGTGCATGAGCCTGTACTGCATAAGCATTCTTGAATGGGAGGTCAGTCTTAAGCTAGACTTTTTTTTTTTTTTTTAACACATAGTGATAAATAAGACTGTAAAAATGTTGTGTTACTGTGTTGTTTCATTATGTTTTAGATGCTAGGGTACTATTGACCAAAGCAGACCAAAATCTCTGCCTGCAAGGATTGTTTGTTTGTTTGTTTGTTTAGAGAGTGTACACGTTAGCAGGGGAGGGGAGGCAGAGAGAGCAAATCCCAACCAGGCTCCTTGTGACATGGGGCTCCATCTCACAAACCTCAAGATCATGATCTGATCTGAAACCAAGAATCAGAGGCTTAACTGACTGAGCCACCCAGGCACCCCAGGATTGTATGTTTTCAAGGTGGAAGATGAAGTACGTGGTATATAAAGCAAAGATTGTGTAAATTCAGTACAAATATGTAGAAAGAGTATGTTGGTTGATAAGTGGTATGGTGCAAATTAAAGCAGGGATAGGAAGATCATTGTGAAGTGTGTGGAATTGCAATTTTAAAATAAAGGTCAAGGAATATATTATCAAGAAAATGACATTTGAGCAAAGCTGTAAATGAGGCAGTGGAAAGAGTTGTCAGATATTGAAGGTCAAAGGGCTCTGGGCATCAGAAACAGTCAGTGTACAAATAGGAGACGGGAGCTGCCTAGCATAGTTGAGAAACAGCAAGTGGGTATCATGGACAAGTAGCTGGATTGCACCGAGGAGGAGGTCATGGGAGATGATGAGGGGCTCGTAGGCCACTGTAACATTTTAATTTTTACTCTAAGTGGAGTGGAGCCAATGAGGGGAAGGTTTGAGTGGAAGAGCATGAGTTTGACCTATATTTTTATAACCCATCCTATTAGGTTGAGAATAGCACACATCTAGGAGTTGTTAAATTGATTCATTTTCCAAATAACTTATGTACTTAAATATCAAAGATAATTTTTTACTATATTTAATTTTTTATTATTTTTTTTAAAGTTTAATTTTGGGAGAGAGTGTACATGTGTACAGGGTAGGAGGGGCAGAGAGAAGGAGAGACAGAATCTCAAGCAGGCTCTGTGCCATCAGTGCAGAGCCCGGTGCAGGGCTCTAACCCTCTGAACTAAACCATGAGATCGTGACATGAGCCGAGATCAAGAGTCAGGCACTCAACTGACTGAGTCACCCAGGCACTGCAAAAACTTTTCTTTTTTTAAGTTTGTTCATTTTTGAGAGAGAGAGAGAGAGAGACACCAAGGAGTGCATGTGTGTGAATGAGGAGTCAGCAGAGAGAGAGAAATCGCAAGTAGGCCCAAGCTATCAGCACAGAGCCCAACTCAGGACTTGACTTGGGGATCAGTCTCAGTGAGATCATGACCTGAGCTAAAATCATGTCTGAGTCAGACATTTAACCTACTGAGCCACCCAGTCGCCTCCTACAAAAACTTTTATTAAACACTTTTATTACATTTTTCTTTAATTGTTTTGGAGACTAAACAAAATAGCCTTTCTGATAACCTGTTTACTTGTAGCCAAACATACTGAAATACTCATAGGGTAGCATGGTGAAAACTTCATGTGCTTACTAGTTAGGTCCAACTTTGCCATATTTATGTATCTAGCTATTGAATCATTTTTATTTTATTGTTTTTGGTGAACTATTTCAAAGTAAGTTGTAGATATCATGATTCTTTATACCCTAGATCACACAGCATGCATCATCTCCTAGGAATAAGGACATTTCCCTGTCACAGTGCAGTGCACCTTAGTCCCTTTTTAGGTTGTCAGTCCTTCCCCCAGGGTTTGGAATTTATATGCACGTTCAAGGCTCTGTTGAAGACTTAACCTCAGTAACCCCCGATTTGTATTTCATGATCTCAGATATTGGTTTTCTTTATTTAATTTTTTGCTACTGTGCATAGATTTATGTATCTTAATTCTGGTTTAGAGAAATTTGAAAGATTATGTTAAATTGATGCTTATTCTTTACAGTTGACTATTTATGCTCTAGGGATATTGAATCCCAGATAGAATGTTCAGAGAAGATTCTTTTATGTCAATGAGGATATTGTCCACCAAGTTCCTTAACACCCTTGGAATACAAGACTCCAAAGAATGCTCTTGAGCCATTTGTCACAGTTCTGTGTAGAGGAACCCAGTTAATCACTTCTAGTTTTCAAGAAGGATAAAAACTAGTCTCTAATCCTTCAAGAGATTAAGGAGAACATCTTGAAAATGATAATATTGAAAGGGTCACTTTCTAGGAACGGAAAGCCCAGAAGTGACTGTTATAGTTCTTTCCTCGGATACTATTCATCGCTTATAAATAGCCTCATTCTTCTCACTGTGAGGACTTCATAACATTTTACAAATCAGGCACTTCTAAAACACCATGTGTGAAATGTGCGAGGCTAGTGAGCCTAAGAAAACAGTGGAAGAGTATTTGATCATCAGACTTCCATCATGTGGAGTGGCTTCTCTCTTCTCTCTGTCAGTGTTCTATTTGAAGGGCTCTTTCAGACCTATTTCAAGAGGCGGTGACAGATAGTCAAACTTCTGAGGAGCTCATAATTGGACATTTAACATCTAGGGACTAGCTAACACTGGCCAGAATTTAAGTGACTTGCCTAATGACTCATGTTTATTAAATGGTAGGATACTTATTTTTAGGAAGAAATTGGCTTCTTTTATATGGTATCATTATATAAAAGTCCCTTTTGGGGACTTTTATCAAGTTAGGCTTTTTGGCTACTTGTTAGAGATCTCTTGCTGTGGGCTACTATATAAGACATAAGTAATACATACCCTCTATTAATTGGGTCCGTTTTTTGGTGGTGAGCATACATGGAAAAATCATTCCGTGGTGGAGGATTTGGGACATAATGAAGCATACGTAGTATTAATTGTTCGAGAGGGACTGGGTATGGGAGGTGCTGTAGGAGTTAGTACAAAAGGACATGTAAGTTTATACCGGGGAAGACTTTACAAAGAAGGGATTTGAACTGAACACTGAAAAAGAGGTTTGGAGGTCACTGAGCCAGATGGGAGCAAGTATTTGGTTCTGTAGGACAATGTGGACAAAGGCACAAAGATGGTAACAGAAGGTTGTACAGAGGGTGGGATGTGTAAACCAGGTTAGCTTCAACCCAAAGTTCAAATAAGGACATGGAGAGATCAAATTTGAAGCTAGATTGGAGCAAAGTCCCAGAGAGTGACAGGGTGATACAGGCTTGGACTGTATATTGGCAGCTCTATGGAATGCTTGAACTTCAATGCAAACAATGACATGATCAGTTTCCCAAGAAGGGTTGAGCAAGTTCCCACCTTGGGGCCTTATTTTGTTCTTCCCTGAGAAGACAAAAACTATTGGACTAGAAGTTCTCAAACTCTTTTAGTCTCAGGACTTATTTATATTCTTTAAAAATAATGAGGAACCCAAAATGCTTTAATTTATTAGAATTATATCTGTGGATATTTACTATATCGGAAATTAAAACAGACTTTTAAACCAAGATAATAACACAGGTGCACATCCCCGTAGCTGACTTCATCATGCGTCTGGGAAACCGCACTCTATATTTGCAGGAGATGAGAGTGAAAAGGGAAATAACATCTTTGTGTTGTTATAAAAATAGTTTTGACCTTGGGGACATTTCCACCACCAGGGGAGGGGGGTTTGGTACCTGGACCACACTTTGTGAAACACTCAATTAAACACTTGTCCTTGAAGGATATTCAGTTAGGGTGGGAAGATGTTGTAAGTAGGTAGATAAGGTTGGTAGGAAGGAAGGAAAGAAACAAATACAGGTATAGATAGAGGCACAGGTGGAAGAAACACAAGTTCTGATTGGGTCAGTTAGGAAAGGCTTCACAGAGGAGGTAACCTTTTAAACAATAATGAAAAAGGGAAAAAAGATAGACATGTGTGGCATATTCTGGAAACAATACCAAAAAGTCTGTGGGGAGCAGGTACTGGGACCAAGGGCAGCTGTATAGATGTGGGGAGGGGGAGATTTTGAAGGGCTTTGACCTTGTGAAAATTGAAAAAGTCCTGGGGCGGAGAAATGACAGGATTCAGCCTATTTTAGAAATTACCTGCTGACAATTTACAGATGACGTGCAGGAAATAGAAGAGTTCCCACCGGATCATCATTATTATTTATTATTATTACAAGCATTTAGTTCTCTCCTCCACGCTAACTTTTCCAGTTCTTTCAGCTCTTTAGGAGATGGTTTCTAGATCTCGCCATTCTGGTTTTGCTGGCAGTATTATCATCACTAGAGCAAGAAACACCTGATGGCAGAAGCTAGGAGAAAGGTGTGGTTTCCATGAAGGACAGCGTTCTGGCCTGGTGGTTGGGAGGAGGTAGAAGCTCAGCTCTCTAAGAAGGATGAAAGCGACACATACCTCTCGAGCTAAAGCGTGTTTGGGGGCACAGAGCAAAAATGGAGGTGGAGGCCCAGAGCCAGTTGGGGTATCTGTATTGCATCTGTGCGGTCAGGGACAGAGTGGAACCGGATTGGCAGTACCATTTCCTGTTCCTAGTGTCTGAAGATACTGCTGTCGTGGATGCCAGCTAATTTACCTCTCATACTTGGTTGAGGTTCATTGAAAAGTTCAGTAGGTGTAATATGCAGCAATATCTATTGCTGCATAATAAATTACCATAAAGTTAGTGGCTTACAACAAGATATATTTATCTCCTTGCTTCTGTGAGTCATAGAAGTCTATGCCACAGCCTAACTGGATCCTCTGCTTCAGATATCACAAGGCTGCACTCAGGGTGGTGACTGGGCTATGTTCTCATCTGGAGGCTTGACTACTGAAGAATCCACCTCCACGTTCACTCCTCTTGTCAGAATTAATTTACTTCCAGGTATAGAACTGAAGGTTCCAGTCTCTTGCTGGCTGTCAGCTGGAAGCCTGCCTAAACTACTAGAGACCACCCTCTGTTCTTCACCATGTAGGCTTCCCCAGCATGTCAGCTTGCTGCATCAAGCCGGCAAAGAGAGGCTAGAGTGAGTGTAGCAAAAAGACATGGTCTTATATAACTGAACATCCCATCACATTTGCCTCACAGATGCTGCTCACACTCATGGGAAGGGGATTGTAAAAGGACATGAAAACCATGAGTCAAGGATGAACAGGGCCACCTTAAAATCTGACTGCCTTGGTAGGCATTCTCATGGGTCCCAGTCACATCCCCTAGTTGCCAATGTCCCTCAGTTCCCAATATTGAAAATTGAGAACTTGAGAGTAGACCTCTCCTGAGTATCTTCATTCGTAGGCAGGATTATCACAGCATGAAGTTTTCTGTCACAGTGTTTAGCAGACATTTCTATAAAGGGCCACACAATAAAAATTCCAGGGTTTTGCAAACCAATCTCTGTCATAACTACTCAGCTCTTCCTTTGTAGTACAAAAGCAACCATAGACCATATTTAAGCAAAGGAGTGTGGCTGCGTTTAATAAAATTGTATTTGCAAAAATAAGAAGCAGGACTACATAGTTTGCTGACCCCTGGTCATTCAGATTGGTTGGCTATCCCTGACCTATCAGTAACATTTTAAAAGAATGGGACAAGGGCATGTGCTTCTGTCAACATTCCTTGACCCTTTTCGGGAAAGTCAGAGGTCACGTGGGGAATAGTCTAGTCAAGAAATGGGCAGAGGACATGAATGGTCATTTCTCCAAAGAAGACATCCAGGTGGCTAATAGACACATGAAAAGATGCTGAATATGACTCTTCATCCGGAAAATACAAACCAAAACCATGATGAGGTACCACCTTATGCCTGTTAGAATGACTAAAATTAACAACACAAGAAACAACAGGTGTTGGTGAAAATGCAGAGAAAGGGGAACCCTTTTGCAAAGTTGGTGGGAATGCAAACTGGTGGAGCCACTCTGGAAAATAGTATGGAGGTGCCTCAAAATGTTAAAATATAAAACTACCCTATAATCCAGCATTTGCACTACTAGGTATTTACCCAAAGGATACAAATACAGATTTGAAGGGGTACATGCACCCCAGTGTTTATAGTAGCATTGTCAACAATAGCCAAACTATGGAAAGAACCCATGTCTATGTCTCATCAGGTGTTGAATGGATAAAGAAGATGTGCTATGTGTATATATGTATATCTATACACATATACATACAATGGGATATTACTCAGCCACCAAAACACACAAAATATTGCCATTTGCAATGATGTGGATGGAGCTAGAGTGTATAATGCAAAGTAAAAGAAGAAGGTTAGAGAAAGACAAATACCATGATTTCACTCATATGGAGTAAAGAAACCAAATAAATGAACATATGGGAAGGGGTAAAAAAAAGAGTTGGGGCGAGGAGGCGCCTGGGTAGCTCAGTTGGTTAACCATCTGAATCTTGATACTGGCTCAGGTCATGATCTTGAGATTCATGAGTTGGGGTCCCATTTTGGGCTCCATGCTGACAGTGATGAGTTAGCTTGGGATGCTCTCTCTCTACCCCCACCCTGATTGCACATTCTCTCAAAATAAAAAATAAATAAATAAAAAAGGCACCTCAGTGGCTCAGTTGTTAAGCCTCTGACCTCAGGTCATGATCCCACAGATTGTGAATTCAAGCCCTACACTGGGTGAGGTCGAGCCCTGCTCCAGGTGAGCTCAAGCCCTGATCCTGATGAGCTTGAGACCCACATCAGGTGAGCACGAGACATGCCCCAGTTCGGGTGAGCTCATGCCGCACTTCGGGTGAACATGAGCCCTGGGTGAACTTGAGATTAGACCTCTCCTGCTTTTCTCTCTCCTCCTCTCTCTCTGCCCCTCACTTGTATCCTCTCTCATAAAAAAAAAAAAAAGCAAAGCAAACCATAAGAAACTCTTAATGATAGAGAACAAACAGGGTTACAGAGGGAGGTAGATGTGGGGGTGGGTTAAATGGGTGATGGGTATTAAGGAGGGCACTTGTTATAATGAGCACTGGGTGTTCTATATACGTGATGAATCGCTCAATTCTTCTGAAACCAGTATTACACTATATATTAAATAACTAGAATTTAATAAATTTTGAGGAAAAAACCAGCTTCTGACAACCAAAAAAAAAAGGTCATACAGGGAGGGGAAGTCACAGATGACATACCAGATTGTAAAGGACCTTTGGAAATTCAGGGCAGAACTAGAGCCCTCTGTTGTTGTCATGGAGTTAGTGCCAAAGGCCACTGCAAGGGCTTGTGTTAATAGATAAGACTTGGGTCCAGCCTACTGTATTTGCTAATATTAATATAGTTTACAAATATTTTTTTAACGTTTTGTCTTATTTTTTGAAAGGGGGAAGGGGCAGAGAGAGAGGGAGACACAGAATCCAAAGCAGGCTCCAGGCTCTGAGCTGTCAGCACAGAGCCCAACGCAGGGTTCAAACTCTGGAACTGTGAGATCATGACCCAAGCTCCCAGCTGAGGCACCCAGGCGCCCCTGCTAATATTTATATTGTTGAGTACTTACTATGAACCAGTTATTAGCATTTTGCATGAAATAACTTGTTTAATCATTAGCACTACTACTATTATTCTTTTGTAGATAAGGAGACTGAGGGAAGCTAAGTAGCTTGCCCAAGGTCATTTCAGCTAGTAAATTCAGAGACCGCATTCAAACCTAAACAGTCTGGATCCAGAACTCACCAACTTCTAGAGCAGGGGCTAAGAAATCTTGCTTCTTGGGCCAGATCTAGGTTGCTGCCTGTTTTTATTTAGTCCAGAATAAATAAGAATTTTTACATTTTTAAATGATAGGAAAAAATGAAAAGAACAATATTTCTTAACGCGTACTAATTATATGACATACATATTTTACTTTCTGTTAAGTTTTATTGCAGCACAGCCATGCTCATTCACTTCCGGGCCTCTCTCATGGCTGATTCTGTGCTGCTCTGGTGGAACTGCAGAGTTGCAGCGAAGAGTTACACAGCCTGCAAAGCTGAGTACAGTTACTGCCTGTCTGCTCTTCACAGAGCACCCTTTCTCTGGCACTAGGTCTGATTGTGAGCTATGCTGTTGATATCTTCCCCTGGCTGACAGGGCATCCCCTCATAGCTCAGTTACATGTCAAAGGATTTTTTTTTTTACTTTCTTCTTTTTATGTTTGGCGCATGGTCCACTGGTTTATGTTATGTGCCTGCTTGCTTAAGTTGGGATTTTTATTTTGTTCATTCTAGTATCCTCTTCATTTATCTTTGCAGACATGGGTCAGACCACACATTTGTAGGCAAGAATTTTCAACCATCTAGTTTGTAGACATCAACAAGATGACATGGCATATGTGAGGGACTGCAGCCTCTTAAGCATTTACAGTTCCAAGCAGAATTCAGACCAAAGAGAAGCTGTTGTTTTGTGTTTCTTTTTCCAAGATGTCTAAAAGCAGCTTGAAAAAATGTTTTGTAGGATAGAAACCACTTTACATACTCCTCCACATAGCATCTTGAGGAACATACAACTCATAATTAACTCTTAATAGATGTCTCATTAAAAGTCTGAGCGTTTGTCTGCAGGTTTCTTCCCATAGAGAAGGTCTCTTTAACTGTACCATCATTATATGAATAGATATTAATATTATATAACTGTTCATCTTGGACTCCTAGCTAATTAAAAGAGTTAATACCAAGTTGGACTTGGTCTTATAATAAATACGGGGAATGTATGATCTTCTAGAATGTGGAGCTGTAGGTTGCAGGTTGTTGTTTAAAAGCAGATTATCTTTTTAAAGAAATACTGAATTTCTCCCACATAATACTCAGTTTGTAATTAAGCTGACTCAGCAAAGGTGGTCCAGTGCACATTCAGTTAACAGTAACTTGGGAAGTTAGGGTGTTTTGTTTTGTTTTTAAACCCCATCTGTGTTTGGTTTTTGTTCAGATCTCTTCATTGTTTTATTTGAACGTGTCTTAATGCGTGTTACATATTTCATCTGAACTAAGAATTAGAGCATTCACAGTAATTTTTGTCTCTCTTTCTCCCTTATCTTCTCACCTTTCTGCCACCAGCACTGAGAATCTAAATTTTGAAATCTTGTTCTACTACTTTTTAAGTGACTTTTATCACAGAGAACGATATACTTGGGGCACCTGGGTGACTCAGTCATTTAAGTGTCGGACTCTTGATTTCAGCTCAGGTTGTGAACGAACTATTGTGAGATTGAGCCCGTGTTGGGCTCCATCCTGGACGTGGAGTCTGCTTCTTTCCTTCTCTCTCTCTTGTCACTCACTGCCCCTCAAAAAAAACAACGAAGGAAGGAAGGAAAGAAAGAAAAAAAAAAGAAGTGCTTAACATGGTGTAGTTTTGTTTTTCAGTTTTCTAAAATATGGTTCATTTAATAAGCACAGAATGTTATTAATTTCACTCTAAAGACCGCTTTAGCTACATTCCAAAAGCATTTTTATACTTATGTTTTTGTGTCTTTTTATAATTTGTTTAATTCTCTTAAATTATATAGCCTTATGTTATGGCTCAAAATGGGGTCAATCTTGTGGAATGTTCATGTACTCTTGAAAAGAAAGTTTATTATTCTGTGCTTGGTAGATGTGTTTTATTGGTGTTTTCTCTAAATGTCAGGATAAGTTGATTAATAGTGCTGTTAAGTTATTCTATATCCTTACTGATATTCTGTCTACTTCTGTCAATTATAGGGTAGTGTTGAAATTTTCAATTATAATTCTAAATTTTTCTCCATTGAAAAAAAAAATATGGTTCATTTAGACTTCTGAGACTTTGTTTTGCTATTGTTTTCATTGCGTATCCATGTAGTTACGTTATCCACGTAGGCAACAGTTCATTTATTTCCATTGCTGTCAAATATTCTGTTGTGTGATTATTCTTTCTCATTGCCACGTAGTATTCCATTGTATAGATAAACCACATCTTCTTGATCCATTCATCAGTTGATGAACACTTAGGTGCTTTCCATGTTTTGGCTATTGTTGAGAGTGCTGCTGTGAACATTGGGGTACATGTGCTCCTATGCATCAGCACTCCTGTATCCCTTGGGTAAATTCCTAGCAGTGCTATTGCTGGGTCATAGGGGAGTTCCGCTGTTAATATTTTGAGGAACCTCCACACTGTTTTCCAGCGGGACTACACCAGTTTACATTCCCACCAACAGTGTAGGAGGGTACCCGTTTCTCCACATCCTTGCCAGCATCTAGAGTCTCCTGATTTGTTTATTTTAGCCACTCCGACTGGTGTGAGGTCATATCTCAGTGGTTTTGATTAGTATTTCCCTGATGAGGAGGGACGCTGAGCATCGTTTCATGTGTCTGGTGGCCATCTGGATGTCCTCTTTGGAGAAGTGTCTGTTCATATCTTCTGCCCATTTCTTCACTGGATTATTAGTTTTCCGGATGTGGAGTTTGGTGAGTTCCTTATAGATTTTGGATACTAGCCCTTTATCTGATATGTCATTTGCAACTATCTTTTCCCATTCTGTCAGTTGCCTGTTAGTTTTGTTGATTACTTACTTTGCCGTGAAGAAGCATTTTATCTTGATTAGTTCCCAGTAATTCATGTTTGCTCTTGATTCCCTTGCCTTTGGGGATGTGTCAAGTAAGAAATTGCTGCAGTTGAGGTCAAGGAGGTTGTTTCCTGCTTTCTCCTCTAAGGTTTTGATGGTTTCCTCTCTCACATTCAGGTCCTTATCCATTTTGAGTTTATTTTTGGGTATGGTGTGAGAAAATGATCTAGTTTCATTCTTCTGCATGTTGCTGTCCAGTTCTCCCAGCACCATCTGTTAAAGAGGCTGTCTTTTTTCCATTGGATACTCTTTCCCGCTTTGTCAAAGATTAGTTGGCGATACATTTGTGAGTCTAATTTCGAGTTGTCTATTCTATTCCATGGGTCTATGTGTCTGTTTTTGTGCCAATTTTAGTTTTGTTTTAATTAGAGGACTATTCAGGACTTCTTTTTCTTTTTTTTTTTTTAAAAATTTTAAATGTTTTTAATTTATTTCTCAGACAGAAAGAGAGGAGAGACCTCATGAACAGGGGAGGGTCAGAGAGAGAGGGAGATACAGAATCTAAAGCAGGCTTCCGGCTCTGAGCTAGCTGTCAACACAGAACCCGATGCGGGGCTCAAACCCACGAACCATGAGATCATGACCTGAGCCCAAGTCAGATGCCCAACCGACTGAGCCACCCAGGCGCCCCTTCTTTTTCTTCTTAAATCTGTTTGGTAAAATACATTTTCTAATAATTTGTCCATTCATTCATTCGTTTGCTGATTGCTAAGAGAGAGAGAGAGATCTGAGACAGCACGAGTAGGGGAGAGGGCAGAGAGAAAGAGAGGGAGACAGAATCTCAAGTAGGCTCCTCACTGTCATCACAGAGCCTGATATGTGGCTCAAACCCACAAAACCAAGAGATCATGACCCGAGCTAAAACCAAAAGTTGGACGCTTAACCGACAGAGCCACCCAGGTACCCCCCATAATTTGTCCACTTATTTTATATATATATATAATACAGTAGTTATAATTATAAATATTATATATATATAGTTTATTTTTGAGAAACAGAGACAGTGTGAGCAGGGTAGGGTCAGAGAGAAAGGAAGACACAGAATCCAAAGACAGGCTCCAGGCTCTCAGCTAGCTGTTGGCACAGAGCACGACGCTGGTTTCAAACCCATGAACTGTGAGATTATGACCTGAGCCGAAGTTGGACACTCAACTGACTGAGCCACCCAGGCACCCCTGATTTGTCCATTTAATCTAATTTTTTATTCGGCATTAAATTTTTCAGAATACTTTGACACTTCCATTTTGACTTATTAATAGTTGGGACCTTTCTTCCAGTCCTAATACAATTATTTTGTGCCTTCTTTCTCTTTTCCTGATGTGTCACACTGATTTATTGCCTTTATTATTTCAAAGAACCACGTTTGGGGTATATTGATTCTCTCTATTGTATCTGTCTTATCTGTGTTGTATTTTTGCTTTATATTTCTTTTTCATCCTTGTTTGTGTATGTGTGTGTGTGCCTTCTATGTTCTGTTACTGTTTTCCTGATTCTTGTCAAGAACACAGAGTGTATAAATAATGAGCATGTTTTTCTTTTGTAATGTAAGTTTAAGAAGCCTTTATGCTTCTTTTCATGCTATATTTCATGCTATATTTACTGATTTCCAAAATTATATTTCTAACCACAGAAAAATTATGTGTATATTTTAAACTTCTAGTTGCATTGTATTATGGTGAGCAATTGTGGTTTGTATGTCATTGACTTTTTGAAATTCGTTAAAACTTACTTTTTTTTAATTTTAAAAAATTTTTTATTTCTAGGAGAGAGAGAGAGACAGCGTGAGCAGGGGAGGGTCAGAGAGAGAGGGAGATACAGACTCTGAAATAGGCTCCAGGCTCCGAGCTGGCAGTCAGCACAGAGGCCGACGCAGGGCTCGAACCCACGAACCGCGAGATCATGACCTAAGCGAAAGTCGGACGCTTAACCGACTAAGCCACCCAGGCGCCCCTAAAACTTACTTTTTGACTTAATTTGTGATCAGTAGTTTTTAATGTTACATGTGAGCTTGAAATTGAGAAAAGTACTCTCAAATCCCTATCGTGAGGCACATTTTCATTCCCACCCTGCAATTCTGTCAGTTTTGAAGTTATACATTTGATACTCTTTTACTAGGTTTAAAAGTATAAAAAATTAATCATTTTCCAGTGAATTAAACCCTTTCTGAATACATTGTCATCGTCTATTTTTTAATAATGCTCTATTCTTGATGGCTAATAGTATTATGGAAGAAAGTCACTGTTGCTTGGATTTGCTTTTGCCTAGCTTATCTTTCATTTTTTCATGTTTCCCATCTCTGTGGTCTCTATGTGGATCATTTCTTTGGATATGTTTCATAGTTTTGTAATTTTCTTCTCACCCAGTTTAATCTGTTTCCTCTGACTTCATTTCTAGAAAAAAAAAATTGGTTTTATTTTGTTTTTAATGTTTTATTTGTTTCTGAGAGCACAAGTTGGGGAGGGGTAGAAAGAAAGGGATGGAGAATCTGAATTGGGCTCTATGCTGATAGCATTTAGTCCAGCATGGAGGTTGGGCTATCAAACAAGGAGATCATGACTTGAGCCAAAGTCGGCTGCTCAACTGATTGAGCCACCCAGGTGTCCTGTTTCTTTTAACTTTTTTTTTTTTTTTTATATTTTTTATTTATTTCTAGGGGGGAGAGAGAGAGAGAGACAGCGTGAGCAGGGGAGGGTCAGAGAGAGGGAGTCACAGACTGAAACAGGCTCTAGGCTCTGAGCTGGCAGTCAGCACAGAGCCCGATGCAGGGCTCGAACCCACAAACCGCGAGATCATGACCTAAGCGAAAGTCGGACGCTTAACCGACAGCCACCCAGGTGCCCCTCAGGTGTCCTGTTTCTTTTGGTTTTTTGCCTCTGCAGATGACTGGCCTGAAGGATAAAGCATTTAGAAGAACTTTTGATCCTTAGGGTTTTTAAAAAACTCTCTTCATATCTCTAATATTCTCTTGTTGGTTGGAGTTCTTTATGATTCTGCTTTATTTATCTATTGCATCCATGGCTCTGCCAAGGTTCGGGATCCAGCAGATCTCCTATTGGCAATCCTCAAGTGCTAAATCTGTTGATTAATATTTCTGCTCAGTCTTGGTTGTTTTCTTTTTTGGTGTTTGCTCTAAATAGCCAAAATTGGGATTGGAAAGAATATCTGCAGAGGATTTTGTTGCTTCTGGTAGCTAAGGGTTGCCATCGTGAGATCCCATTGGCCAGCCCTATGGCTAGCTCTGTGTAAGCATCCTGGCTTCCTTTCCCTGCCCTGGAGCTGCCAGTCCAGGGCTCAGCTTCCTGACTGTGAGCTACTACAAGCAAATATGTCCAGGTGTGATGCTGCCCCTCCAGTTTTCTAAATACTTGATTTAGATACAGGATCCAAATATAGATCCTGGTCCCACTTCTTCCACACTCTGGTCCCATTTCTGGTACTGTAGCCTTCTGGCATTTTTTAGAAGGTTATAATCTACTTTATGTGAGATTCATGACATCCCAGACTGTCATATCTGCTGGAGCTCCTGGTCGGTCAGAATTCTGGAAGCAAAGTCTGGTTCCATCTGCAAGACTTAGAGCAAGAGGGATTTTCCTTTTCAATAATTTTGACACCATTAGTTTTAAATATGTATGTTTAAATGTTCTCATTGAGGATAAATACTATTAGTCTTGGCATTTACAAGAGGATAATGTAAAGATTTAAGCTGTAGTTTATTTGGATGTTTTTATTTAAAACCACAGGAAACCCTCATCATATGTAAAATGTTTGTTTGTTTGTTTGTTTGTTTTTTTAAATGTTTTATTTATTTCTAGGAGAGAGAGAGAGACAGCGTGAGCAGGGGAGGGTCAGAGAGAGGAGTCACAGACTCCGAAACAGGCTCCAGGCTCTGAGCTGGCAGTCAGCACAGAGCCCGACACGGGGCTCGAACCCACGAACCGCGAGATCATGACCTAAGCGAAAGTCGGACGCTTAACCGACTAAACCGCCCAGGCGCCCCTGTTTGTTTTTGAGAGAGACAGAGACAGCTCCAGCTGGGGAGCTGGATCTGGAAGCAGGATCCAGGCTCCATGCTGTCAGCACATTTCTGATTGTATTGCTGTTGTTTTCTTTTAGAAATCTTCATTAATATCTTACCTGTATAGTTAAGACTCCCTTACCTACCACAACCAGGGCTTTTCCTCATGTGGCCTTTACCAACATTATCTCCCTCCTGCTTTTTCCTATCTGCTCTGCCCTTCCTAGTCATCACCAATGACATTTCCTTGGCACCCTTGAGTCTTTCAGTTTCTTTCCTTGAAATGTCCTCTATATTTGTACTACCCACCCTGCCAGCCATGTCTGCCTAGAAAATGCTCACATAACCGTCTGTCCTTCCCTGATTGAAACAGCCGTGCCCTCCATGCTTCTCACAGGTCTCATATGTGCACATACGTGGTGGACTTGTTGGTTTGTGTCTCCTCCAGCCAGTATGTGATACTCTGGAGGCTCAGTGAATACCTAGCTCTGCAGTATTTCTCCAGTACTTGACTCACAATATATACTCATGGGGCATCCAGGTGGCTCAGTCAAGCCTCTGACTCTTGGTTTTGGCTCAGGTCCTGATCTCCTAGTTTCAGGAGTTTGAGCCCCGAGTCAGATCTCTCTCTGCCCCTCCCCCACTTACGCTGTCTCTGTCTTCTTTCAAAATAAACTTAAAAAAAGATACATGCACTGATTAAGTGTTGGTTAAATAATAATAAATTACTTGGGACTTTTTTTCCTTTTTGCTCTTACTTAAAATGTTATTGAGGTATTTATTTTTATACATACAGAAAATAAAAGTCCTCAGTGGACAGCTCCATACATTTTCACAGATTAAACACATTCATGTAAAGAGTCCCAAGATCAGGAAACAAATCATTACCAACGCCTCGGCCCCCGTCCCTTGAGCCCACTTTTGCCTGCCCACTACTTCCTTGGCTAATTGCTGTCCTGATTTCTAACACTATTGATTACTTTCATCTGTTTTTGAACTTTAAATTAATACAATCACGAAGTCTGTGTTTTATGCCAGACTTCTTATGTCAGCCTGTGGTCGTGAGACTCGTCCTTATTATTGTGCATAGCTATATTTCAGATACAGCTGTATGAAAGCTTTTACTTTTTTTTCCATATTGTGTTACTAGTTCTTATTCTTTTGTTTGTAGAAGGGGCTGAAGAGGAAAAAATGGAAACAGATACTGATGGTCAGCAGTCTGAAAAGGTGAAAGTCTGATTTCTTCTACAACAGAAAAGACACAGAGCATGGCTTTCATAGCATAATGGTTTGGGTTTATCTTGTTCTTGATCCCTCTGAGGGAACTACAGATGATTCTGTCAGCCATTTGGACTTTGCAGGTATAAGGTATAATTCTCACAAAGCATAACATAGGACATTTTCCACTTACTCATTCGAGGAAGATTTACCCACTCCCTAGCCTCTTCTTTTATATCCCTTTCGGGCACAGTTGAAAAAATGAATACATACAAAATTGTGGTTTTTATATTGAATTATAGGGTTGGGTCCTATACTTGTGCCAGAAGAGAATTATGGAATATTAAGGAATTTTGTAGGAAATTTAACTGCCAGTAGGAAAATATTTAGAAAAGTCTTAATCAGAAGGTGACATTTGAAGTAGGTTTTAAAGAGCAGGTAGAACTATAAAGATTGAAATGGAGGGGAAGAAATTGAAGATTCCACCTGCTTGGAGGAGACACTGAAGCTAGTTGCAGAAGGCATCAAAGTGCTTCCTGTGTTTGTGACTTGATCTCTGACTCAGGCTATAAACACAAGGTGAGTGAGGCAGAACAGGACTTTACAGCCTCTTCAAGATCAGGGGCACATGATTTAACAATGGACAAAGACCTGAATAGACCTTTTTCTGAAGTACATATACAGATGACCAGCAGACACATGAAAGGATGCTCAGTATCACTCCTCGTCAGGGAAATGCAAATCAAAACCTCAAGGTACCACCTCACACCAATCAGAATAGCTAGTATCAAACAGTGTTAGCAAGGATGTGGGTAAAAGGAGCCCTCGTGCACTGTTGATGGGAATGTAAATGCTGCAGCCACTCTGGAAAACTGTGGCGCTTCCTCAGAAAGTTAAAAAATAGAACTACCGTGTGATCCAGCAATTCCACTACTGGGTATTTATCCAAAGAAAATGAAAATGTTAATTCCAGAAGATCTGTGCACCCCTATGTTCACTCAACGTTATTTATAATAGCCAAGATGTGAAAGCAGTATAAATGTCTTCTGATAAATGAATGGAGATAACACACACACACACACACACACACACACACACACACACACACACACACACACACACACACACACAGGAATATTATCACTCAGCCATAAAAAAAGAATGAAATCTTGCCATTCACAACAACGTGGATGGACCTAGCGGGTGTTAGAATAAGTGAAATAAGTCAGAGAAAGACAACTACTGTTAATATTTAACTTCTGTATGGAATCTAAAAAACGAAACAAACGAAACCAAAAAATCAGAAATAGACCCATAAATACAGAGAACAAGCTGATAATTATGAGAGGGGAAAGGGGAATTGGGGAGGTAGGCAGAATAGGTAAAGGAGGATCAAGGTACAGATTTTTGGTTATAAAATAAGTCATGAGGTTGAAAAGTACAGCATAGGGAATATAGCCAGTACTATAATAATATATGGACAGAAAGTAAGTAGATTTATCATAGTTTAGTTAGCATTGTGTAATGTGTAGAATTGTCAACTGTGTTTTAAACCTGAACCTAATATAACATTTTATGTCAACTATACTTGAGTTAAAAAAGATAAAATTAAGAGCCATAATGACCATTCACTCACTATTTGAGTGAACATATACAGTCTGGGATTTAAGATGTTGATTACATGTTTTGTTTTAAAATTGTATAGATAAGGACGGGATGAAGAAAAGAGTAAAATTAAGTATAATTCTTACACTGCTACAAATACTATGCTTTGTACTTTCCATTTTTTAATTCATCTGGTTCCTAAACAGTCTCATCAAGTCGATGATAGTCTCTTCATTTTATAGACAGTATTACATGATTTGTCCAGAGTCACAGGGATTTCAGAATCAGCAAATGAAACCAAATTCTCACCAGAAGAATTGAAGTTTTCAATCCCCAGAGCAAACTCACTGATGCCCTATTGTGGCTCTTCCTAAAAACCATTAGCAGATGACTGTATTAAAGGCTTTGTCAGCTTTTAATTTTGGCAGTGTTCCATCTTCTCGGTTGATAATGTACATTTTAAATGCTCTTGGTTCTTTTGGACAGGTAGTCAGTAATTCGTTTGCTTATGAAGTATTTCTCTATTTAGCCAGTAAATAACGATGGAATTTCCATGACATTCCCTTGAACACCCTTTATATGGCACAAGGCTCAAAGAGGGTAGGAACTGTGTGTTTTAGAGGCATATTAACATGTGAGCACTCAGGTGTAGTGAAAGTGTACATTCTTTGAATGTATTGATTTCTAGCTCTTCTCTCCAAGGCCTTTGGGCCTCCAAGGTCCTAGTGCACTTCCTGCCAAAAATAGTGGAATCTTTTGTTACTCTTAGATAGTATCACTTGTAGAAGGACTGGGTTTTTTTGCTCATTCTCTGTTCTCTTCTTTTGTACCTCTTTCAGGCAGAAAACAAAGGGGAAAACGAAACAGATGAAGGTGATAAAGCACAAGATGGAGAAAATGAAAAACATAGTGAGAGGGAGCAGGACAGTGAAGTTAGTGAGGATACCAAATCAGGTAATTTACGTAAAACTAAAAAGCACTGGAGAACTGTGAGCAGTTCATTTATATAGAAATATTTCCTTACTCATTGGGGTTTCTTTCTTTCTTTTTAATGTTTGTTTATTTATTTTGAGAGAGGATGTGAGCAGGGGAGGGGCAGAGAGGGAGGGGGAGAGAATCCCAAGCATGCCCCACACTGTCAGCACAGAGCCCAATATGGGGCTTGATTCTACAACCCGGAGATTATGACCTGAGCTGCAACCAAGAGTTGGATGCTTACCTGACTGAGCCATCCAGGTGCCCTGGGTTTGTTTCTTAATGTAGCAGTAAATAAATGTTCAAGTAGGAGTTTTATTTGGCTCCTAGGCACCAGTGCTAATACCACTGGCTACCTTGTTTTTAGTAGTAGTCAATAAACAAGTTGCTCATTGTGACAGAAGTCATGGTCAGTGGCTGGCAGATCCATTGTGCCTGTCTCAGAAGGCTTGCGGAAGTGCTTTGTTCTCATTTCCTCTAGACACTAGGGTTTCTCAGAGCATTTCATTGACTGGTCTTGTTAATCTTACGGCAGAGCTTAGTTCCCTTTATATCCTAGGGAACTACACAGAGAGCTTAGAGAAATGAAGAGAAGACAAAGCATACTATTTAGAAAATCCGGCTCAGATGGAGGCTCCCTTACATGCATGGAATGGCTCTGCAAAAGTCTTACAAAGAAGAAGGCACTGAGATCTCTTTGTAACCTCAGTTCTAGTTTGTCATGTGGCGGAGGTGAGAAGTAAGATGGCTTATTGAGATGAGGCACACTGGTAATAAAGCTTTCTCATTTTTTTTTTTTTTTTCAGAAGAAAAGGAAACTGAAGAGAACAAGGAACTCACTGATACTTGTAAAGAAAGAGAAAGCGATCTTGGGAAGAAGAAAGTCGAACATGAAATTTCCGAAGGAAATGTGGCCACGGCCGCAGCAGCTGCTCTTGCCTCAGCTGCAACCAAAGCCAAGGTTTGCCACTAACAGCCCTTTCCAGGCTCCTGTAAGCCGTGAATGGTTGCATTGTTGTCAGTTATTGGGAACGATTAGTATAAAGAGCCTTGCGCCCAACTCGAGATGACTGCTTGACCGGCATTTCTAGGTTAAGAATTGTACTGGCAGGAGGGGCGGGGGCGAATTGCAGATCTGGTCCTGGAGGGGGCTGCCTTCTGGGCCTTGCTTCTACTGTGCCGTTTAGCTGTCAGTTCATGGAGACCACAGAGATGTAGCCGAACTTAAAAGTCCCTCGCGTTTGCCCGCAGAGTTTGTCTTGGACTACTGTTCCAATTTCTGTTCGATTGAAGTATTTGTGATTTTTAAGACAGAAATCTGTTTCCTTGTATAAATACTTCACCTTGCTCTTACAGACTGAAAGGAAACAGGGGGATCTAAAATAACTCTTTTTCTTCTTGAATTTGCCAGCTTTTCTGGGGGTGGTTTTCTCTATTTATAATCTAGTATTGGCTTCACAGCATATTTAAGAAAAAAAGGAGAATGTTATTTTCCCCACTTTGTGTTGCTTTCACATTTTAAAGCATTCCAGGCATGAATATGTGAAGTTTTAAAAAACCTTTTCACCCCTTCTCCATCTTACCCTTTGAAGTAGCTTCCATTATAGGTTCCTACATTTTGAGCAGTATTTACTGGAACATACCTGATCATTTTATCTTGAGCTGTTTTTTTAGTCCATTGGTAAAGATATTCTTTCATGGCCTTTAGTACCCACGGACTGTTCACCTGCTGAAGACTACTTCTCCAAGTGTTTAATCTGTGGTGCATGATTTGTAACAGACCCACAGATAACCCAGTTCAAACTACAAGACCACTGCTTTGAGTTCCCATGCATCAGGCATAGGTGTGGACAGTGAGGAGGAGGGTGTTGACAGGGCAGGCCTGCTCCGTCAGTCCAGACAGCAGCCCCAGTGATGCTGACTCTTACAGGAGCTGGAGATTCTGCGTGTTCCTATTTCCCGGTGTCTTCCACAGATGCCTCCCAACTCTCATGGTGGTTTAGTTGCAGTATTAGGTATCCTCTGCCTCCTGGGAGGAGTGCGTACTGCCCTGCACACCAAATTGACAGCTGTTTCCCGTTCATTTGGTTTTGCTGCTTCACTGGAAACAGTTTTTTGAGCCTCTGTTTGTCCTGTCAGGCTGGATCCTTTGGCACCTCTTTGTCTCAGAGCTAAGTTCTTGTTGTTCAGACTGCCGTCAGGGATCTTAGAGACCTTAAGGATGGTCTTGGGTCTTGGGGTTATGTCATAAATGAGCTAGAGGCCAGGAGAACCTCTGTCCTTTGTGACATTTATCAAGAGACAGCACAGCCATCCACCAGTCTCCTGAACCGCAGCCTCAGGTCATCTTTATCTCCTCTCATTCTTTCATTTTCCATAGCTGTTTAGCCACCAAATCCTTCCTGGCACATTAGTGCCTCTGGTAATGCCCAGGCCCTTCACTTTTCTCTTAGGCCAACATCTCTCATCCATTGCCTATCTCCTTCCACCCATTCTCTGTCTTCAGCCAAAGTAATCTTTTTTATTTTTGAAATTTTCTATTGAAATATAACTTACATTTGTATAAATAGATATATATGTGTACAGCTAGTAAATTTTTCACAGACGGAGCCCACCTGTGGGCTCACATAAGGCACCCACTTCAAACAGCATAACATTAACATTCCTAGCCTTCCAGAAGCTTCCTCATACTCCCTTCCAGCTACTGTCCTTCCCACCTCCCCACCCCTGCTGCCCCAGGAATGGTTGCTAGCCTGTCTCCTAATACAGTGGATTCCTTTCTGCTTCTCTGAAGAATCTTTAAAAATACAAATAGGAACATGGTGCTTTCTTAAATAAGCTCTCTCTTCTCTCTCAGGCTAAAATTTCAAACTTTTTAGTGTAGAATTCATAAGATTTTCATGATCAGGACCCGTCTTCAGTTCTCAAATGTCCTTTATTGCCTGTCTGTCCAGGACTGTTCTTTGCGGTTCTCCCAGACTGGACCCTCATCCCTCTCCCAGAGATGTTTCTCTCCCTCTCCCTTCCATTATTTCTCCTCTCTCTGTCACTGTGTCAGCTTCACTGTAAGTATGGTAGATTACCATAAATCGTTTTCATTGCTGATGAAAACATGATGGCCTCATAGCTGTTAACATGTGCACCTTTGGGCACAGATGTTTGTGTGGTGTGTACTTCTGACCACCTTGCCACAGCTGTTTGATTCCTTCATTGCAGAGAAACTGCTTTTATGGAGCAATTGCCCTGCTCCTTAGATACTCTGTACAAGGTTTAGAAGAGTCCAAAGAACATTTTCCTTCCAGGTCATCGAATTTCCATTCCATCATCCTCACTCAGTCTTGTTTCTAATAACTGGGAAAGGAGATCTTTATTCTCATGACAGCTGTGTTTTCCACAGATCTGTGAGTGATACACATGCATGTGACACATGACTTGGCATGCATGAACTGCTCAATGCCACTTAACAGCTGGGTCTGATGCATTTCACAGCACACATAATCATCTTTGTGCTACATGGGAATTAAGGGTAAGGAATTCACTTAAATTACTGTAATTAGTACAGCTGATCTAGCCAATCCAAGTTTTCTCTTATTCTCTTTTTGTTCTTCTGTATCTATAAACAGCTTTGTTATTAAGAGTTTTCCTTGATACATTTTAATTGTTTGTCACACTGACATGGAGTAGTAATTAGAGGTTCTGAATCTAGCTCCAAAACACATAGGGAGGGTGGGCATGTTTTCTGGCTTTTCCCCAACCTTGCCATGTGAGTGACTCTTCGGTAGCATATCCATTTCTTCACTGCACCTACCGACAAGCTGTGAATTGACCTACCTGAAGAGTGGTGTGTGGGTGTGGGAAGGAACACCATTGGCTGGATGCTCTACATCCCTTCCATCTGGGGGCTTAGTTTCAGCTGGAAGGAAGAGTTTAGAACTATTGCTAGAATAAATTAGAAACCTGGAAAACTAGAATGTTCTCTGTTCAGCAGCATTAGGACTCAGTTCCTCCAAGATAACCGAGATCACATTTTCTTTCTTTTTTTTAAATGTTTATTTTTGAGATTGTGCAGGTGGGGGAAGGGCAGAGAGAAAGGGACAGAGGATTTTAAGCTGGCTCTGCACTGATAGGCTGATAGCAGTGAGCCTAATGTGGGGCTTGAACTCACCAACCGTGAGATCATGACCTGAGCTGAAGTCAGACGCTCAACAGTCTGAGCCACCCAGCTGCCCGAGATCATATGTTCTTAAGGCTATAGACATTTCCTTTAGATTTATTCTGTCACCACGCCATCCCCATGTATCTTGAAATGGCTAAAGTAGGTTTGTCTTCATGGTAACTGGATATTAGTTCCAGGGTAACAGGAAGATTATATCTCTCTGAGATACCTCTTACTTGCTCCTCTTTGCTTGAAATTCTTTCTTGAGATAGGAAAATTTTTCATTGTACATTGTAGTCAGACAGCTTTACCAGATAAGTGTTTGCTGAAATTGATTGACACTATATGCACTGATCATTGAAACCATGTCGTTTTACCTGATGATATTCTAGAGAGAAAACTGAAGGAAAAATTGACCTATTTGATCATTTTGCCTAGAGTTAGCCCTATTCACTTTCATCTTTATATGACTAAACAGAAAACTACTCCTGCTCCACTGGCTGGACTTCATGCTTTGTTGTGTAAAGTTCACCTTAACTCTGTTACAACCAAGTTACCTCTTTGGTATCATTAATCTTTTAGGTTGTTTGTCCACATAGCACACATCTGGGCCATACTCCCACACCTCCTCATTCTTAAGTTCCATAAAGCTCAGTTATGTGAAGGGATGGGAGCTCCCTGCAGCCCTCCTGGGGATACCCCGCTCATCACTGCTGCCAGACCTTCAGGAATCCGTAGCCTGAGCATCAGCAGTGCTCCTGCCTCAGTTACCCAGGGCTGTGTAACCACTGCAAAACCCCATCGTCACTTTGTTGCATCTTATCATTTTTATGAGTGAGAAACTCAAGCAAACTCAGTTGGAAAAGCCCTGCTCCATGTGACATTGGCTAGGTTTGCTTATGGCTGAGCTGTGAAGGGAGGCCCTGAGGCAGCCTCCCTGCCGTGCCTGATGTGTAAGCAGGGTGGCTGGATGGCCTGGGACTGGCTGGCATCACTGTCTCCATACGGCTTGTCTACAGAGTTAGTTCTCTTGGGCTTTCCTCATAATTGGTTGGTATCATAATAGTTGGACTTCTTACGTGGAAGCTTATAACTTTAAGAGAAAAGTGTCCCAAGCCACCAGAAGGGGAACCTGCTGGTATCTTATGGCTTGGGCCCCCAGCCTGACACTGTATAACCTCTTCCCAGCTCCACCAGTCAAAAGTTCTATTCAAATTCAGCGCCTGGTTGACTCAGTCGGTTAAGCGTCCAACTTCAGCTCAGGTCAGGTCATGATCTCGCAGCTTGTGGGTTTGAGTTGTACCTTGGGCTCTGTGCTGACAGCTCAGAGCCTGGAGCCTGCTTCAGATTCTTTGTCTCCCTCTCTCTCTGACCTCTCTCACTTGTGTGTGCACCTTCTCTCTTTCTCTCTCTAACAAATAAACATTAAATTAAAAATAGTTTTGTTCAAATTCAAGGTGAGGGATCATCGACCACGCCTCTACACAGAAGGCATGCCACCTTAACCCCCCCACAGTCTTCCCTGTGGTCACCAATTACCTACATATCTCCCAGTTGAAAAGTAAGCATTCCATGGTTTCATGTTATTGTGATAATCAGACTAAGGCTGGGGTTTTGAGATTGTCTCTAAATCAAGTTTGGGTACAGATGAAGCTCTTGAGGAGCAGTCTTTCAAGTGCAGCTCCTTGCATGTTGTTCTCTTTCAGAAAGAATTTGAGGACTGACATAAAAGTAGTGGGAAACATTCAGGGCAATTACACTCACATTCATTAATAAGTGTGAAGATGGAAGGCCCTGAGCACACATAGTTCAGAACAACTCTGAAATCTAGTCAGGCATACATTTCCCCTGTCTGTCTTCCCAGGGCCCCCAGCCTTGCCCCCTATGACTTACTCTCTACAGCTTTTGACTTGGCCCTCTGGGCTTTGGATATTGTGTTCTCAATCCTTTTCCTTTTCCATTAAAAAATCAGCCCAGTTTTGCTGCTGTGAGGGGCCTTTCTTAGCCTGCAATATTGGTCCCATAAGGAGAGGAAAGAGTGAAGGAGGCATGGGGGAGAAACTGTGGCTGATGAAAAACTTCAAACTTGCTGGAAAATATTAACTTGTAGTAATATAGAATATAGGAAACATGCTTTTAAAGATACTTAGAGGCTCTTCTGTCTAGTAGAGAGGGTCTAAGAGTATATATACCTTTATTAGAAATTCTTAAGATTCTTAGAAATCAGACCATGTACTTCGATCAGAAAGTCTTGCAGCCACACCTTGAGTTGTTTACTCTCCGGTCATAATTAACTGGTAGTGTTCTGGTTTTTATCTTTGTCCTGAAGCCATTTGTTGGTTTCAAACCCTTGCTGGGAGCTACTAGGGATGAGAAAGTTTTATTTTAAACCCTGTTCTCTTTGCTCTTAATTGTCTGGAAGATTTCTAACTCCAGTAATGATGGCCTGAAAATGGAATAGTTCCCTCTTTGGTTCCTTTCTCTTCTGGCTACTTATAATATAATACCTAAAGAAAGTTTATATTTTGCCTGGAAATCACTCCAGCCAGATCCACAAGTTCAGTAATGACTCTTTCTATTTTCCACATTACCAGAAGTGACATTGTTTCCAAATTTCTCTTTGGAGAGAAGATCTGCTTCTCTCCAACCTTCAGGAACATTTCCTTCTCCATCTTAAAAGCTCTTGCCAGTGGTTTGCCTGAGATCCTTTCAGCCTGTGCCCACTGCATGATCTGAAGCCACACTGAAGGTTTTTGGTAAAACAGCACACCATTTTCAGATATCAAATTCTTTTCCCATAGCAAAACAGTGGTTTTAAGAAGCGGCCATTTTTTTATTATATCTCATGATTGTGAAAAATTTGAGCACTAAACACCTATGCAATTCTGCCCCATGTGGTATCACTTGAATCATTTAGTGGTACTTACCTCACAGGTGGGTTCCTGAAGAGAGTCTTAGACAGATTCCTTCAAGTCCTGTTCCTAGGTAGAGATGGCTGGTTCCTTTTCCCTCTTCATGCAGTCTTGAGGTCTCTCTCTCTCTGGTCTCTTCCACATTGATCACACTTGGCACTAGTACATGGCAGCTGGGAACTCCCAGAAGGAACATTCCATGGGGACATGAAGTTCCCAAGCTGGGAACTGGAAAATGGCACCACTGCTTTCTCTTGGGCAAGGCGGTTAGAGAGCCTACCTTGATTCAAGAGGAGGGATTGTAGACCCTCCTCTCCATGGAAAGAAGGCCAGTGAGTTTGTGGCCATCTCCAATCTACTTGCACATCCCTTTTAAGAATTCCCCGGGAAAGTATCCACTAAAACATCAATTGTTCTAAACGAGCATTTGTAGATAAGTATAAAAGGCTGTGGATTTAGACGTCAAATTTTTAGTTCCAGCTCTACCATTTACTAGTTTCTTAGGCAACTAAAATAAATTTTCTGAGCCTATACATTTTGTTTGAGTCAGAAGTCCTTTCTGATAAGACATTTTGTAAGCTAGAAAATGCCATATTTTGATTATTCATTAAACCGGTATTTGAGGGCCCATCATGTGCTAGACTCTACTACAGTGGTAGATTTATTTGGTGCCACAGAAATATGGATGGTTCCTACCTCTTAGGAACTCAGCCCACTAATCTTGAACTTCACATTTTTGTTGAGCCATTGGGATATATATTTAGTTGGGAAAGAAAAAAAGTATGTATAAATCTTGGAAATGTAACCTTAAGAAGTTAGTATTAAGTGAGATCTAATTAGGGATTGTATACAATTTTATATAATTTCTGGGAATGAAACTTTCTTACAACACATAAATCTCTTCTACTTTTTGCGTATTTCATTTTTACACAAGTTACGTGTATAACTGGATTACTAGCTTAGTAGACACCTTAAGCTCTAACAACAAAGATGTTTCATATGTAATGTCACAGATGACTTTTGAGCTTCTTGAGTTCTTTAATCTCATAGATGTAGAAACAGACCCAAAGAAATTAATGAGAAGCCTCCGGTTATGTGACTAGCTGTGTAACCAAGACCAAAACCCAGATCTCCAGACTTGGAGTCTGGTGATCCCAGCCAAAGCAGAAATGTAATCTGATAAAATTGTCCATTCCAATGAAAATGTTTTCAAACATTGTGCAATTAAAAACCCAAAAGCTAGCTTAAAAAAAAATACAAACCTTTTTTTTTGTTTTCTTAGTATGTCTGTGATTTAAGTTTCTAATTTTTAAAAACCAAAAAATAAAAAAACAGAAGAAAGAGGGAAACATTAACTCTTCCATGTCCCTATGTGTCCACTTTCTTAGTGGCTGGTTTTGTTTCGAGGTATGGTTCAGACAGAGTTTCATTCCCAGTTCACTTAACTGTGACCCTTGGCAATATAATTAACTTTTCTTTCTTACTATATAAAATTCAGTTTCTTTCTGTACATAAAGAATTCTTTTTTTGGTAGGTTATTATTAGAAGTAAAAGCGTGAAAATACAGCATGGTGGCTAAAATGATGTTAATGCTTAATAAAACCCAGGGTTTCCCCCGGTCCAGTAATGCATTTCAATAGCTTACTCTTGCTTTTACTTTCTAAGATTTTTAGAAAAAGCAGACATGAATAGTATTTGGATCCCTTAACTACTTTTGTCCATTGCTTGGTAACATTTATCCAGTCACTTCAGGCCTCTGTGAAGGCTTTGTAATTTCCTGAAGAATCTGCCCCTAAGCCTTTATGACTTCTACTGAATTGATTCGGTACGTGTATGTCACCAAATCCATAAAATAGCAAGATTTCTTAGAGTCTTGGTAGCAGGACGTGTACTTTTCTGTGAGACATACTACTTTCTTGCCTTCTCTCAGGTGCATATGAATTTTGTACCGGTAACAATAAGAATAGTCATGGAAGGAGGCTCGGGGCACCTCGGTGGCAAAGTTGATTGAACTTCCGACTCTTGATTTTGGCTTGTGTCATGATCCCAGGGTTGTGGGATTGAGCCCTGTAAACCAGACTCTGTGCTGAGCGTGGAGCCAGCTTGGGATTCTCTCCCCACTCCTCCTTGCCCCTCTCTCCCTCCTGCTCACCCACTCCCTAAATAAATAAGTATTTTTTTTTTAAAGGAGGCTCTAACTACTAGATCGAGAAATGCAGGAGAGTGAGAAATGGCACATTAACACATTCATTAGGATCCAGTCAGCAAAATTCAGAAAGTGAGACAGTGCAAAGGACCAGGCCACTTGTTTCAGAGAAATGTACTACTGCATTTCTTCTCTCACAAAAAAGAATTGTGAGCTGGAGCAAAGTAGAAGATGCGGTCATTTGGTTTTAATAATCATACCAAGAAAATCAGAGCTCATATACAAACATTATTATTAAGACCTGAAATAATATTTTTATGAAAAAACTAAATGTGCAACATTAGTTCTTTTCTCTTATTTCTACTCAAACCCAGATGTTATCAACCTTATCAGTGAATAATGCTTATGCTTGTAATGGGGTAATTTGGATAACTTACTAAAATTTTTTCTTTGGGGGCTCCTGGGTGGCTCAGTTGCTTAAGTGTCCAACTGTTGGTTTTGGCTCAGGTCATGATCTCACAGTTCGTAAATTTGAACCCCGCAGTGGGCTCTGTATTATGGAGCCTGCGTGGGATTCTCTGTCTTTATGCCCCTCCTCTCCTCTGTCTCTTTTTCTCAGAATAAATAACATTTAAAAAAAAAAAAACTTAAGTTTTTTTTCTTTAGAGGTCAGTCTAATAATTCTGTAAGTCTTTAATGCTAAATAAACTGCCATAAAGTTGAGAGACTGAAGGTTTTTTTTTTGTTTTTTTCCTTTTTTACTCCCAATTTGTTTCTTTAGTTTGAGGGCAATGGTTTTTTCATCCTTCAATCCGAAGTGTTCACGTTCACTTAGAGAGATTTCTAGTGGTTTTTCTAACATTGAGCACAGGTGAATTCTAGGCTTTTGATAAAGCCTGCCTCTTTTCCTTGTTTACTTTCCACCTCAGGTCCTTGTTTCCTCCTTCTCTAAAATTGCCAAGCATGCAAAACATGGGACGTCCTCAAGCCTTGGCCCTGGTGGTGAAAGTCAGGTGAATAGATAAAGTGCAGCATGCTGAGTCTTGTCATGGAGGCTGTGGGAGCCCAGAAGCTGCCCAGAGGAAGTGATGCCTAATGCTCAGTCTTAGAAGACATGTTGAAAGTGGTCAGTGCAGGTAGAGGAGAGTCTCCCAACAAATTGGGCTCCCAGGGCATCAGCAGTGTTAGTGCTCACAAGTATGAGGCACCCGCGATATTCCAGGCTCTGCTCCGCATACACTGCGTGTGTCCTCACCACTACCCTGATGGGGGTATAGTTTTCCAGTGTCACATATGAGGAAATAGTCACAAGGAGGTAGGATAACTTCTAGACCATGGTTACAGACATACTTCGTTTTATTGTGCTTTGCAGATTCTGCATTTTAAAAAATGTTTCTTTTTGAGAGTGTACAAGTTGGGGAGGGACAGAGAAAGGGAATCTCAAGCAGGCTCCGTACTGTCAGTGCAGAGCCCAACGTGGGACTCGATCTCAGGAACCATAAGATCATGACCTGTGCCAAAATCAAGTCAGATGCTTAACCAGATATGCCCCCCTTTAAAAAAATATGTATACACACACACACAAAATTTATTTATTTTTGAGAGAGAGCACGTGTGTGCACACGTATATGTGCTTGCAAGCCAGGGTGGGGCAGAGAGAGAATCCCAAGCAGGCTCCATGCACTCTGTCAGCATGGAGCCTGACACCGGGCTTGATGTCACAAACCACGAGATCATGACTTGAGCTGAAATCCAGAGTTGGACACTTAACCACCTGAGCCATCCAGGTGCCCCAAGTCACACGCTTTTAAACCTGATCTTTGAGTTATTATTTCCAGTTAGTAATTATTTTAGTCATAATTTCAAACAAGTGTATATTCTTACACAAAGTCTAAATCTATTGAAATTCTCTTTTTATCCATATTTTTCCTACATTTTCTTAAACATAGTAGTCTTAACTTATATTAATGTTCTCACCTGCTAAGTCCAGTGCCTGTGCCATCTGTGGATCTGCTGTTTTGATTGAATGCCACAAATGTATAAAAATTTAGGCTCTCGGGGGCACCTGGGTGGCTCAGTCAGTTCAGCATCCAGTGCTTGATTTTGGCTCCAGTCATGAGCTCATAGTTTGTGGGATTGAGCCCCGTGTTGAGCTCTGCACTGACAGTGCAGAGCCTGCTTGGAATAGTCTGTCTCCCTCTCTCACTATCTGCCCCTCCCCTGCTGGTGTGCACTCTCTCTCTCAAAATAAACATTAAAACAAATGTAGATTCTCTGTGTAAAAAGAGTGGTAGCAGAGCTGAAAAGGGGCAGGGACTGAGTGGAAGCCAAATGAAACTTTGGTCATTCTCTTCCAGGACCACATGTGACCCTTGGGTGTGACATCCCAGAAATTGGAGTTGAGATTTGAAATAATTATCACTTCAAAAGGGATATTTTAAGGAATTTCTTTTCTTCTTTGAACCTAACTCGTTAGCATCCCATCTTCTGCATCTTTAAAATTTGCCAAGTGTCTGAGATGGGACCAGCTTGTTTCTGAAGTCCGACACGTCCCTACCAGCATTACTTCATCCACAGGCATGAGGTCTAAGAGCTTTTCATATACGCTGGACACAAGTCTCTCATCACACATGATTTGCAAATACTTTCTCACGGTCTGTGAGTTGTGTTTTCACCTTCTTGATGGTGTCCTTTGAAACAGAGAGGTTTTTGATTTTGATGAACTTTCACTTCTCAATCTTCCCTTTTGACATTTGTGCCTTTGGTGTCACATATAAGAAATCATTCACTTAACCCAAGATTATTTAGATTTACTTCTGTTTTTTTGTCTGAAATTAAAAAATTTTTTATTTATTTAAAAAAAATTTTTAATCTCTATTTTTGAGAGAGAGAGAGAGTGACAGAATGCAAGCGAGGGGAGGAACAGAGAGAGATGGAGACACAGAATCCGAAGCAGGCTCCAGCCTATGAGCTGTCCACACAGAGCCCAAGGTGGGACTTGAACTCACCTTGCAAGATCATGACCTGGGCGGAAGTCAAATGTTTAACCGACTGAGCCACCCAGGTGTCCCTGTTTATTTATTTTTGAGAGAGAGAAAGAGGAAGGTGTGAGGGAGAGAGAGAAAAACACAGAATCCGAAGCAGGCTCCATGGGGCTCAAACTCAAGAACCACAAGATCATGACCTGAGCCAAAATCAAGAATTGGATGCTTAACTGACTGAGCCACGTGATCTTTATTTAACCTTTGTACTCCTGTATCTTAAAGTGGTTAGGGAGGCAGATGTATCATGAACAGCTGTAGATTGTTCATAAAACCTGCTCATCATCACCTTTTGCTTATACTTGTGCCTTTTCCTGGAGATGGATCTCTATGGTATAAGACTACACTTCTCTTTTCCAGCTATAAAAGACTGAAAAATAAGATTCTCATTTAAGTGTCTGTTAATTTAGCTCCCAAAAGCCTATGTTAAATGCCTACTGCATGTTAGCTCTTCCTAGGTTCTGTAAGAAACAGAGATTATTAAGACAGCCGCTTCATGTTACTTCTCACTTGTATAGAAGCAAGATGAGCACATAAATTCATCAGATACAATGAAAGTGAATGCAAAGTGCTGTTGGGAGTTTGTTGGTATATGCTCTTAGACATGTCTGCATTAGGTGGGATTGACCCCTTCCCAGGTACAATTAATCAGAACTGAATATACAATGCTCATCTTCTCAGTGTAATGTGGTACCTTCTTCTGTGTGCTGCTGAGTAGGCCGGAAGTGTGAATGAATAGGGCTCATCATCTGTCCTGTTGCAGGCGAGAAGCACATTCTGCCAGCGCAACTTCTTGTTCTGTACTATATTTGTTTCTCTTGCTCTGGATCCTGTCCGCAAACACAGGGGTGGAATATTGTTCACCATCTCCTTTCCACATGCGGTTCCACTCACTAAAGGCAAAGGCCTTGCATCTATCTGAGTGTTGGATGCTGAGGGAACCCACTGCTTAGCTGTTCCTGGACAGTTCATAAGGGAGGAAAGATAGTGAGGGGAGGCATAGAGTAAAAGGGCGAGGGTATGAGGTAAGTGGGTGGTAGATGGGAAGTGTACCCCAGGCTACTTGTGTCCTCCTCTTTGTCCATCAGGCTCCTGATTAAACCTCCCCTTTGTGATGAGCTCTTTTTGAGGGGAGTCATTTACCATGAGAGGGAGAGGGGTTTTTTTGTTTTTGCTTTTTATTTCAAAAAAATTTTATGTTTTTTTTTGAGAGAGATAAAGCATAAGCGGGGGATGGGCAGAGAGAGACACACACACACACACACATACAGAATCTGAAGCAGGTCCCAGGCTCTGAGCTGTCAGCACAGAGCCTGATATGGGCTCGTGAACAGCAAGATCATGACCTCAGCCGAAGCCGGACTCAACTGACTGAGCCACCCAGGTCCCCGCCCCCCCTTTTTTAACCCGTTAACAGGGTTCTTTATACCTATAAGGACCAGAAATTCAGCAATAGTTACTTTAAATTGAAATAAATGTTTGGTAGAAACATACAGATACATCAGGCATTGTTCTTAATTATATAATCCCTACTTTGAATAGCAACTTCAGCATTTTGTTTCTCTATTTTACGGAAATGTGTACCTACTTAATTTGAATGATCTTTTACACTTAGCACCTGGCTGCCGTGGAAGAGAGAAAGATCAAGTCTCTGGTGGCCCTACTGGTTGAGACACAAATGAAGAAATTGGAGATCAAACTGCGACATTTTGAAGAACTGGAAACTATCATGGACAGAGAGAAGGAGGCTGTAAGTAAGGGGACGTTTGTAGTGGCTTTTTGACAATTAAACATTGACCACCTTTCCCAAACTACAAGTTAGATAAAATGAATGGTAACCTGCTCCGTTGGTCCTTGTTTCTGTGTTTGCTTTCCCCTTTCAAAGCATTTATCAGCCATTGATGATAAGCAGAAGGCACTCTGCTCCCATTCCAAAACTAATGATTTACACCTCAGCCTTTACATCTCTCCGTTTTCCCAGGTACATGGTAGTATCAGTTCTTCCCTCTATAGAAGTTACATCTTAGACTAATTTTACTCCCTACTTGTTACTAATAGAGTAGAAGGAATAATGGCTCCGTTGTCTGATGAAAGAATTTTCTTGATTTTTTTTGTATTCTTCAATATGAATACCAGAAAGTTAATCTCAAGTGAGGAGGCTTGTTTCTGTGATACCTTTTAACAGCTCTCTCCCCGGTCCAACCTTAGACTCTCAGTCCTCCTCCCTCTCCTGCATAGTGGAGGTCAGCTGGGGCTAGGCTAGTTTTCTTAACGAGTTGACTAGAAGAATTGGTAACTTTCTAAGCAGTGGACTGAATTTGAGGATTTAGCTAGGACTTGTTCTGATTATTTTGACTTTTTCTTTTTTTAAAGTTTTTATTTATTTATCTTGAGAGACAAAGAGCCCAAGCAGTTGGAAGGTCAGAGAAAGAGAGGAAGAATCCTAACCCAAGCAGGATCCGCTCTGTCAGCACAGAGCCGTATGTGGGGCTTGAATTTAGAAACTGTGAGATCATGACCTGAGCCCAAATCAAGATTCAGATGCTTAACTGACTTGACCACCTAACCACCCCTATTTTGACTTTGTTTATCTGTATTTGAGATCCTGGTATCTCATTGGCAGATTATTTAACCTTAAGATTAAATTGTCCCAGAAGAGGGGCGCCTGGGTGGCTTAGTCGGTTAAGTGTCCGACTTTCGCTTAGGTCATGATCTCGCGGTTCGTGGGTTCGAGCCCCGCGTCGGGCTCTGTGCTGACTGCCAGCTCAGAGCCTGGAGCCTGTTTCAGAGTCTGTGTCTCCCTCTCTCTCTGACCCTCCCCTGTTCACACTGTCTATCCCTCTCTCTCCTAGAAATAAATAAAAATTTAAAAAAAAATTGTCCCAGAAGAATTTTGAGGTGTTTTTTTTTTTAATGTGCATTTATTTTAACAGAGAGCACAAGCAGGGGAGGGGCAGAGAGAGGGAAAGAGAATCCGAAGCAGGCTTTATACTGCCAGTGCAGAGTCCAATGCAGGGCTCGATCCCATGAACTGTGAGACCATGACCTGAGCCAGGTTGAAGAATTGGATGCTTAACCAACTAGAACACCCAGGCACCTTAAGAGTTTTAATTTTTAAGGACCTGTTTTTATTTATTTAGCGATTTCTTAGTGGTCAGTCCAATCCCATCCTCTGGCAAATTCCTCATTCCAATAACTATCACAAAACAGCCCATTTTCATTTTGTCCTGAGACCATCGGGCATTCTGACCCTGAAGGTTGGAGAGGCTGCTTCAGTAATTTTCTTACCCACCCCCTCCCTTCCCCATCCCATTTCCTGACCTGTAAGCATCTCTCACATCATCAGCCCTCTCCTTCCCTAGGAGCTGCTGGCCACCCTGGTCTCCTTTCTGTCACTCTCTGTGTTCTAGCCACACCACACCACATGCAGGCTGTCCTCAAGGCCTCCCGTGTGCCCCTGTGTGCATTGTACTCCTCTGCTAGTAAGGCTCTGTTCCCCACTTCCAAATCCCTTAGCCCTGCCCCTTTGACAACGTGCCCAGCCCATCTCCTGTTGTAGCAGCCTGACAGAGCGTGTACACTGTGTTGGAGTTGCTGATTCGTGTGTCCGTCTCTCATTCCAGAGTGTATGCCCTTTGAGAAAATTGATCATGTGTCTTTGTAAACACAGAACTGGCGCATCAAGGGCCCTGGTTTCAGTGAATATTGATAGAATGTACACCAGCATCAGTGTCAGAAGCTAGAGAAGTGGAAAGTCCACCCTTTCGTTTAATGGGGTGGCGCATGCAGGGTTCACAGGATGATTGGGTCATTCCCACTAGCAACCAGATGCCTTTCTGTCCTTCATAAAGCAGAACAGCCTAGAAGATTGGCATGACTCTGGGCACTTAAGCACAGTGTCTGGATTGTCAAGGTGCTTTTCTCTCTGCTCTAAGTCACTTTCCTTCAGAGGTTGAACCTGGGGATCCCCCACTCTTTTAAACCCCCAATGAAATGGCACCTAGATTAGCTTAACACTGCCCTCTGCCCCTTCCCAGTTCTCACCTCTGATTCTCAGACACCCAGGGTTACACTGTAATGGCTGCACTTGGCCTTTCAGAATTTTCTTTGTGTTGTGGATTTGTAGTAATTATCATCTCAAATTATATAACTGCACTGTAGTTTTCTTACTTGAGTCTTATTTTTGCTACTAAATTCTAATCAGAGCACATAAAACATTTTAGGCTAGTCTGTGAATAAAACAACACAACTGACCATGTTGGGAATGTGTTTCTGCTGACTCTCCACCACGTGGGGTTGTTATGCGCAGAATCTTTGTGGTTGGCCTGCCTTCTCTCAATCAGCATTTGGAGCAGCAAAATTCTTTGTGTGGGACAGTCCCTAGTCCTTGCCATTCAGTGTCAGGAACACAGCTGTGTTATTTGTTGCTGTGAGGAAAATGACCCCAAAGCTTAGTGACTGAAAACAGAAAACCAAGTCTTAATGTGGTTTCTGAAAGTTGGGAGGCAGGCAGCTTGGCTGGGTAGCTCAGGCTGGAACCTTATGAGGTTGTGAGCTTCCTAAATTTCCACAGGGCCAGAGCTCACACCTCCCAACTGACTCTTGTGGTTGTTGGCAGGGACTTCAGCTCCTGCCACGTGCACCTTTCTGTGGTGCTGCTCATGAAGGGGCTCTCTCAGAGTGAGTGACTACAAAGAGCAAGAACATGAAAGCGCATCCAGGATGGAAGCCACACTGTCTTTTGTAACCTAAACATGGAAGTCCCGTCCCTTCGCTTCTGCCGTATTCTCTTTGTTACACACACCAACTCTGGTTGGGGGGGTAGACAGGGTTCAGCAGGGTAGGGGGAGGTTTAAACACTAGGAAGCAGGAATGTTGAGGTCAGCTTGGAGGCTCACTCTCAGAACCAGGGAGTCCCACGAAATTCAAAATGTCTCCCATTCATGTCAGACACAGTGAAGACAGCCTCTTCTCCATCAGGCACTGCTATCCTGCCCTTCCCTGTGGGCAAGCAAAGTCATGGCTACTTTTCTACCTGTGATTTCTGCACAGGACTGTTGAGAGAGTCCAGTGAGAGGAGTGTGGCCTGTGTCTGGTGCAGTGTCTGAGCACGCAGTAGGTGTTCAGTAAATGTTGCTGTGCCTCCTTTTCTTTAGGTACACCAGTAACATTGAATATATATTAGATTCTGAATATTTGTAAGCCCTTGTTGGCTTTCTAAACATTTATTGGCCGAGTCACTGGTGTAAGCCACTTTATATAGATTTTCTCATTTAATCTTTCAAAAAACTATGAGGAAGCCATTAGCAAGAAAATCCTGATTGCTTTGAATCTCCCTGGACAAGAATCCAGCAGTAATGCTGGATGGGAACGTAAGGCCAATCTTCGTTAACTCTTACAGATGGAGAGACTGGGGCTTGGGGGACATTATGTCCCTCCAAACACAGTTCATAAGTGACAGAGCAAAGATGTCAAACCTGTGTTTGTTCAGCTCTTTGTTTTTTCTAGTGCTTTATATCTGTAAGTAAAATGAGCTATTCTCCTCTCATTTTAACCGAGAGACTGAGATATGCAAGGTTTTATCATCCCTCTATTATGACTCAAGAAAGTTGCCACTGGAAGGTCCAGGTCAGCTGGGAGCAGAGCCTTGAGCTCACTGCTGGTGCTCCTCGGCCTGCCTCGGAGTCACTTTTAGGTGCATTTCTGCTCATCTTTACCTACAAGCAGTAGTCCCAGTACGTACTTTTTTTTTTAATGTTATATTTATTTCTGAGCGAGGGAGAGAGACAGCATGAGCAGGGGAGGGTCAGAGAGAGAAGGAGATACAGAACCTGAAACAGGCTCCAGGCTCTGAGCTGGCTGTCAGCACAGAGGTTTAGGAAAGTTTGTTGTATTTAATGACAAATTAAAGGGTGCCTGGGTGGCTCTGTCAGTTTAGGTTCTGACTTCGGCTCAGGTCATGATCTCATGGTTCATGGGTTCGAGCCCCACATCAGGCTCTGTGCTGACAGCTCAGAGCCTGGAGCCTGTTTCGGATTCTGTGTTTCCCTCTCTCTCGGACCCTCCGCTGCTCATTCTCTCTCTCTCTCTCTCTCTCTCAGAAATAAATAAAACATTTTTAAAAATTAGGGAAAAAAAAAGGAAGAAAGAACAAAAAGCCAGAAAGTGAGTTTTATCCTACCCCAGGATATTTAACTTTGTCTTCTGCATATTTGGAGTAATGCATCTCTACATAGCCTGCCATGTAATTAAATCTGTTGTTAGACATGTACCATTATGTTACAGGTAGTTTTATTTGAGATGAAGAAAGCTGTACTCAGTTGTGTGGGTTTTGTTCTGAATCAGAAAACAGGAGGCAGACACAGGGCAGCAGGACCAAAGACCTGTCATAACGATGTGCCAGCTGCCCCTTTGCCTCTTGCCTCCAGAGGCACACAGGGAGGCAGCAGGCGTGGTGGTGGTGCTCTTTTCCATGGGTGTAAGAAGGAATGATATGCCTTGGACTTGGTTTTTCATTAATGGATGTCTGGTTACTGACCCCAAACGTTTCAAAAGAAGGCGTGATTATTTACTTTTTCTGAGGCCAAGTAGAGGCTTCAAGTCTCAGCTGATACTGCCATTCCCAGCAGTGTAGTTGCACTTTATGCTTTCTCCTTGCTGTGTGCACGTGAAGTTGGGAGAAGAGCTTTGTGTGAGCTGTGGCTGCACTTTGCAGCTGTATCTGCGTTTGGTGTCTGGGTGCAGAAGAGTGTTCGCTTGTGTTCAGGTTCCGCTTGGATTTGGCTGTTTTCTGCATACACAGTGTAGGAGTGAAGGAGGAGAGGAAGGCAGAGTTTGAATGTGGAGGGGCGTGTGTCTTCAGAGCAAGGCTCCTGTGTGGGGTTTCCTAGAGGCAGATAGATGCTACGAAAGAAAATGAACAGATTCATTAACATTCTATTTACATGCTGTTGGGGCTTTATCCATAGTCTTAGGAAGTGGAAAAGGGGAGAAAATCCAATATCTGTAACATGTAACTTGTCTGCTTTTACTGTTTTGTTTTTTTTATTTATATATATGTATATATATATATATTTTTTTAATGTTTTATTTATTTCTGAGAGAGAGAGAGAGAGACAGCGTGAGCAGGGGAGGGTCAGAGAGAGAGGGAATTACAGAATCTGAAACAAGCTCCAGGCTCTGAGCTGGCTGTCAGCACAGAGCCTGACGTAGGGCTCGAACCCACGAACTGTGACATGATGACCTGAGCCGAAGTCGGACGCTTAACCGACTGGGCCACCCAGGTGCCCCTATATTTTTTAATGTTTATGTATTTCTGAGAGAGAGAACCAAGAGTACAAGTGTGAGAAGGGCCAGAGAGAGAGGGAGACAGAGAATCCGAAACAGGCTCCAGGCTCTGAGCTGTCAGCACAGAGCCGGACACAGGGCTCAAACTCATGAACCATGAGATCATGACCCGAGCTGAATTTGGACAGTTAACCCACTGAACCACCCAGACACCCCTCTTTTTATTTTATTTTTAAAGTTTATTTTTAATGTTTGTTTGTTTTTGAGGGAGAGAGACGGGAGGGACGGAGAGAGAAAGAGGGAGACAGAATCTGAAGCAGGCTTCAGACTCAGAGCTGTCAGCACAGAGCCTGACTCGGGGCTCAAACCAGCGACCCATGAGTTCATGACCTGAGCCGAAGTTGGACACTTAACTGACTGAACCACTCAGGCACTCCTGGCTTTTTTATTTTTTATTTTAGTGGGTTTTTTTTTTTTTTTTTTTTTTTTTGATAAAAATATGTGATAAAAAAACTTTCAATAAAGAAGGGAATGAATTTAAAAAATCTCTCTTACCCTCAATTTCATTTCTAGGAATAATCACTTAATAGTTTGGTGTTCTTTAGAACATTTTTAGTGTGTATAAAGTGTGTGCACGTGAACACAAAGCTTTTTTTTTTTCTTAATATAATTGGGACTGTGTAATAAATATTGTTGCAGCTTGTTTTGTTTTTATTTTTTAAATTTTTTTATTTATTTTTGAGAGAGAGACAGCATGAGCAGGGGAGGGTCAGAGAGAGAGGGAGACACAGAATCTGAAACAGGCTCCAGCCTCTGAGCTAGCTGTCAGCACAGAGCCCTATGCGGGGCTCAAACCCATGAATCATGACCTGAGCGGAAATCGGACGCTTAACCGATTGAGTCACCCAGGAGCCCCTGTTTTGTTTTGTTTTTTAAAACTCCATGTATCTCAGACAGTTTTATCAAAAAGCAGCACTTTATGGGGCACCTGAGTGCCTCAGTCGGTTAAACATCAACTCTTGATTTCAGCCCAGGTCATGATCTCACAGTTTGTGGGTTCAGGCCCTGCATTGCAGTGGAAAAGAGGAGAAAAATCCTCTATCCACTATCAGTGCAGAGTCTGCTTGGGATTCTGTCTCTGCCTGTACACTCTCTCTCTCTCTCTCTCAAAATAAATAAACTTTAAGACAGACAAACAGGGGCGCCTGGGTGGCTTAGTCGGTTAGGCGTCCGACTTTCGCTTAGGTCATGATCTCGCGGTTCGTGGGTTTGAGCCCCGCGTCGGGCTCTGTGCTGACTGCCAGCTCAGAGCCTGGAGCCTGTTTCAGTCTGTGACTCCCTCTCTCTCTGACCCTCCCCTGCTCACGCTGTCTCTCTCTCTCTCTAGAAATAAATAAAACATTAAAAAAAAAAAAAAAGACAAACAAAAACCAGTACTTTAATGACTCCTTAGTAGGCACACATGCATAGTTTTCTAGGGTAGATTCCCACATGTAGAATCACTGGCTGCTTGCACTGAAAATTTCCTTCATACTGTGGAACTCTCCTCAAAAGCTGCCAGTTTACATTGTTTCAGGTTGCCAAAAAGTGAATTCAGTCTTTAGTCCAACTGAGTAACAACAAGATGCCCACAGCAAGGAGGTACTTCTTTCTTCTGCCACAGTGTGTCCATGAGCTTTGCTCCGTGGGTGACAGAACAGAGACGGCCCTCTGAGAGCCGAGTTGTAGCTCACTGTCTGGGTGTTGCTCTCACCCCAGAGGACCTGTTCAGCCCACACTGGAGCTTTAGTTTAAGCTGGGTTCTCTTTCAGGGGTGTGTGTGTGTGCATGTGCGCTCAAGTGTGTGTTTAATCACTTAATCTATTTTAATTCTTCTAATTACTTTCTTTTAATTACCTTCCATGTTTTGAAGTGACAAGTACAGCTCTGGAAAAAATAGTATAATTAAGGTTAGTAACAGTTGCAGATATGGAAAATGGGGCACATTTTTCTTTCTGATGTTAATACCTTGAGACTAAGGTCAACTCCCAAAGAAGGACTGCCTTGGTTTAAAAAGAAAACAAAACCACTGATATAGGCAATGCAGACTAAAATTTCCTCTCCGAGAGACAAAATCTTTTCTAGTAACAGTTTAGCTTCTTTATAAAGCAGATCTTGACCTAAATTCCATAGTTCTTACATAACTGCAGGACTTCAGCCAAGCCATCTAGACCAGTAGTGGCTCGACAAGAACATAGATAGAGGTCCTTTTCTGGCAACCTCTGATGTCTAACCTCAGCAAAGTCCTAAATTTCCTAGAAAGAATGATTAGAAGAAAGCAAATCATAGAACCTGTAGCTGGAATTTCTAGATCTCTTTTTTTTTTTATCAGACTGCCTCTTACTCCTTGATTACATGTTTTCTTCTTGCAGAGCTGGACTTCCAGAGGACTCTTGCTTTTTACAGCTTGGAATTCCCTGCTTATTATGCAAACAGGGAGGAGGGAGACTGGACCAGGCTTTAGCCTCTTCAGGTCACCCTCCTAGAAAATGAGGCTAGCACGGTGGCTCCCTGCCACACTCCCTCCTGATAACCCTCAACCACTCACAGGATTATTTTGTTTCAGAAGGTCTCCCTAGGAAAATTCTCTGCAAGCCAGCTTACCAGTGGGACATAGCCTTTAGCATCCATTCTCTTCATTTTCCTTCCCCCTCATCTGGTTATGCCTGTTTTTTTTCACCCTGTACCTGTGACCTGTCCTCCTGCGCCACATCTGTCCATGGACATAACCTGTTACTACTCCTGATAACCAGTAATGCTTCTCACTTGGGTCCACAGGGTCTTCTCAGACAGCTCTCTGCTGACAGCCCATATTCTTATGCTAATAATAATACTCATAATACTCATGCATATTCCAACCCATTTTTGCTAATGACAATATACAGTATTTATTTGTATGACTCAAAGCTAAAATGTTACATATTTTTAATCTATTAAAAGCTTTGGAATAGTGCTATCCAACAGAAATATAGTGTGAGCCATATATGTCATTAAAATTTTTCTAGTAGCCACATTAATAAAAAATAAAACCAAAAGGTGAATTATGTTTATTTCATCTAGTGCATACAAAATATTATTTGAACATGTAATCAATATGAAAAAATGTTTTCCATACTAAGACCTTGAAATTCAGTGTGTTTGATATTTATAACACATTCCACTTCAGATTAGCCACATTTCAAGGGCTCAGGAGCCATTTGTGACTTATGGCTGCTGTATTGGACAGAAAAGGCTCTAAAAATGTCTCCCAGTGACTCACATCTTGCCATTGAAAACGGTGGGATTTAACATTATTGGAAGGAAACAGATCTATGTTAACCCTCCTTAAAATCTTTACACTTCTTCGAAAAATCTGGGTTTTTATTTTCTTTCATGTTCACGTTGATTTTTTTTTTCAGGCCTGAATCAAATTAATTTTGATAGCATTTAAGGTGGGCTTCATCCTCTGAACTACTGTGTGGAATACAGTTTCTGGATTTCCCAGCACATATAATAGATTATTTCTCTTTATTTTAACTTGGGTCCCAGAAAGATTATTTTGAATATTGAAATACTTATATTCTTTAAACCAAGATTCATGCACATCTTTATTTAGGTATCTGAGATACTCTGTGAATGTGTCACCCAGCATAATTTTGGGTACTTGGAAGCTAAGATTTGCAGTGGTATTGCCAAAGCTCCACATTGAAAAATGTGTATATTTGCAGCTAAGGCCACATCCCCTATCCAGAGTATTTAACTCTATGTCGTGTTCTAAAATAGGAACCAGGGGCACCTGGGCTGCTTAGGCAGTTGAGCATTCGACTTCAGCTCAGGTCATGATCTCATGGCTAGTGACTCCGAGCCCTGTGTCAGGCTCTGTGCTGACAGCTTAGAGCCTGGAACCTGCTTTGGATTCTCTGTCTTCCTCTCTGTCCCCTCCCCTGCTCACACTGTCTCTTTCTCAAAAATAAATAAAACATTAAAGAAAATAAAATAGTAACCAAAATATCATGTCCAGCAAAGAGCCCCTGCGAAGGTTGTGTGGACTTGAAATTTTAGCAGTTGAGGGCACTATTTAAATTTTTTTTTTAAATGTTTTTATTTATTTCTAGGAGAGAGAGAGAGAGAGAGACAGCGTGAGCAGGGGAGGGTCAGAGAGAGAGGGGGAGTCACACACTGAAACAGGCTCCAGGCTCTGAGCTGGCAGTCAGCACAGTGCCCGACGCGGGGCTCGAACCCACAAACCGCGAGATCATGACCCAAGCGAAAGTCGGACGCTTAACCGACTAAGCCACCCAGGCGCCCCTTGAGGGCACTATTAAAAGGACAGGAGAGGCTTGTTTCACCTGGGGAATATTAAAGCAGTCATGGAAACTATTTTTACATATCTGAAGGCCTGCCAAACAGAGGATTACATGTGTACTGGCTGGGGCCACAGAACAGTAACCCCACTGGATGAAGGTTATAAAGAAAGGCAGACCTTGTACATAACACAAAGACCTTGACCTTGGTAACAGGTGTCCAAAGTGGAAATCTGCTATTCAAGAGACCATGCCTTTCCTCACTGTAGATGTTGCAGGAGACGGGGTGGCTGTGTAACTCAGTATATGTGACACAGCATACAGAATTCAGGCATCAGGTAAATGTCCTATGTGTCATCCATTCCTGAGAACCTCTCATGGTGTCATTTCTCTTTCCTTTCCTTTTCTTAACAGTTAGAACAACAGAGGCAGCAGTTGCTTACTGAACGCCAGAACTTCCACATGGAACAGCTGAAATATGCTGAATTGCGAGCCCGACAGCAAATGGAACAGCAGCAGCATGGGCAGAACCCTCAGCAGGCACACCAGCACTCAGGAGGACCTGGCCTGGCACCACTTGGAGCAACGGGGCACCCTGGCATGATGCCTCATCAGCAGCCCCCTCCCTACCCTCTCATGCACCACCAGATGCCACCACCTCATCCACCCCAGCCAGGTGAGAGGCACGCTCTGCTCACAGACAAGACTGGGGTCATCCTTGTGGCACAGGATGAAAGGAGTTAACGACACCATTGGTAATTTGTGACTAGAACTGTGACTGGTGTGTTCCTTGTCATCCCCGTGATGGTAGGCAAGTGAGATCTGGTTTTATAGCCATCACTACATAATGACTGCCATGTTCTGTTCCTGGTGTGATGCCTTTCCTTGGTCAGTCTCTGAGTGGCTTACAGCTCCCACAGTTCGTTAAAAATTTGCCTTGGGTTGTCTACATTTTTTTTTAAATTTACAGTTTAAACTTAACGGGTCTAACTAAAGATAGACACACACAAAAGGAATAGTGCCATGAACTCTTATGATCCAGCTTCAACACCCATCATCTTTCTGCCATCTTAAACTTTTTTTGTTAGAGAATCTTCTATCATAGACAAAAGTAGAAAGAATAGTATAATAATCCACCCTATATACCTGTTGTAGAGCCTCAGAATTATCAATATTTTATCTGTTTCTTCTCACTTTGGGGCAAGAAATAGACTTCAAAATGTATTTCTAACCAAAGCAAATCTTCCTCTTTAACGTAACTACTGTCATCACACCCAATGAAAGTGACTGTAATTCTTAGTGCCATTAGTTAAATGTCTTTGGATGCTTCATTTGTTGGAATCAATGTTCAGATAAGGTCCGCACATTGTCTTTGTTCCTTAAATCTGCTTTAATGTGTTAACAGTTCACCTCCCATCCGTGTTTTGTTTTGTTTTGTTTTTGTTTTTGGGGGGTTTGTTTTTCGTTTTTAAACACCATTCAAGTGTTGAAGAAACTAGGGTTTTCCACCTTTGGCGGAGCCTGCATGTGCTCTTATGGTGCATGGTGCCATTTTGCTTGTTCTCCCCACTTCATCTCTCCCGTAAACCAGAGGCTGGCTCTGAATATTTTACCAGGTTCAGGTTCACTTTTTGGGAGGTGGCATTTTTACTGTAATTTCTGTTGTCTCTCTTGGTGACATTAGGGTTGGTCAGTGGTTCTGGTGTTGTTAGGCTGGTCCATGCATTACAGAGTTCCCCATCAGACTTCACCAGAGATTTTACCTGCCTCTGAGAATTGCTTTGTAGATCAGCTGTTTAAACTATCAGGTGTTACAAAATGTGAGATGTCCAAATTGATTGTTTCTTCTTCATTTATTAGCAGTGATTCTTTTATTTAAAACAAAAAAAAAAGGCCAATCATTTAGTTATCCTGAAAATGAGTCCTTACAGTAAAGACTTAGTCAATGCTTCATCTTTTCTCTTTATCGGTTACATGGATAATGAGTTACTACCCACTGCTGCCTTCACCAAAGGTGACAAATAGGGTTTTATTTTTCTCCTGTTGGGTGTACATAGTTTTAGTATTATGATTTTATATATTTTTGTGTATTTTTAAAAATTTTTTTAAATGTTTTATTTATTTTTGAGAGAGAGAGACAGTGTGAGCGGGGAAAGGTGAGAAACAGAGGAAGACACAATCCAAAACAGGCTCCAGGCTCCGAGCTGTCAGCACGGAGCCCGACGTGGGGCTCAAACCCACAAACTGCGAGATCATGACCTGAGCAGAAGTCAGATGCTTAACCGACTGAGCCACCCAGGCACCCCTGTCTTTTATGTGTTTTAATGTATTATGGAGATTATTCTTTTTTGATGTTTAGATTGTTCTATCTTTAGCTGGTGGGAGCTCTAAGATTTTTTTTTTAATGTTTATTTTTGAGAGAGAGAGAATGAGTGCGAATGGGGGAGGGGCAGAGAAAGGGACACAGAATCCAGACAGGCTTCAGGCTCCACGCTGTCAGCACAGAATCCAATGCGAGGCTCGAACTCACAAACCACGAGATCATGACCTGACCAAAGTCAGACGCTCAGCCGACTGAGCCACCCGGGTGCCGCGAGAGCTCTTTCAAGTTGGCAACTACATTTTGACCACCTTGAAAGTTGATCTCACAGTCCTTTTAAACTTACCTACCAAAAACCAATAAAAACTACCTTTCCACCTCATGAAAACCTAAAATGTACCATTAATTTCAGCTTTTCTTCTCCCTACCCCCCACATTCCTTCCCTTCGTGGAGAGCAGTGTGTGTGGTTTGTACTGTATGTCACTTTGCTCCATAACAATCATCCTGGAGGGTTTTCATAATTACCTTGCAGCAGTGTGCCAGGTGTACAGCAGAGCCCAGGCTTGTGCTTCTTGGGGTGGGTTGCAGATCCTTTGGCCAAAGCACGTAGAAGTGAACTAAGGTAATAGAAAGAGACCCTTGGAAGCCAAAGAAGGTCCCAACATGACTAAAAACAGTTAGCCTGACTTCCTTAAATGACAAATTTTCTAAGTCTGCTCATGGAAATAATCAGGCATGTTTGCCAAAAAAACTAGCAACATGGATCTTTTTTATTTTTTAAGTTAATTTTTATTTTTGAGAGAGAGACAGAGACAGACCACGAATGGGGGAGGAGCAGAGAGAAAAAGAGGCACAGAATCTGAAGCAGATTCCAGGCTCTGAGCTGTCAGCACAGAGCCCAACGCGGGGCTTGAACTCACGAACCGTGAGATCATGACCTGAGCCAAAGTCAGATAGATACTTAACCGACTGAGCCACCCAGGTGCCCCTCAACATGGATCTTTTATTTCACAACCCAAAATATGTTTTAGATACTAGTTTTTATTGCCTTTACCCCAAACTGGGGCTAGGTTGACCTCAATTGGGAAGCCTTCATTTCACACACACTTGACTCTTAAATAGCAGCTGCAGAATTTACAACCACCATCAGACTTGCCACTTGATCTATGTAATGTTTGTGGATGTAGTCTTCAGGGTCTGCCCTCCTCATGACGTAGTATCCTTCTCCTTCCATCTTTCTTTCTGCTTGAGCAGATCTTAAATTCTCTGTATCAGATGTAATTTTTTTCAAAATTAAGCTTTTAGAAGATACCAGTGATTAACAGAATGAAGACTACAATGCGATCTTTCAGAAACAATAGTTATTTTATTATTTTTTTTAATTTTTTTTTTATGTTTTATTTATTTCTAGGAGAGAGAGAGAGAGACAGCGTGAGCAGGGGAGGGTCAGAGAGAGAGGGAGTCACAGACTGAAACAGGCTCCAGGCTCTGAGCTGGCAGTCAGCACAGAGCCCGACGCGGGGCTCGAACCCACGAACCGCGAGATCATGACCTAAGCGAAAGTCGGACACTTAACCGACTAAGCCACCCAGGCGCCCCAGTTATTTTAAAAATTTTGTTCCTAAATCTACTGGGATAAATGTTTAAGGGAAAGTTCTCTGTGGCTACTTGGTCCTGGTTCTGGTTGGTATTAAGTGTCATCTTCCACAGTAACCGTTCACAGAGGACTCCGGAGGAGCTCTAACATCTGCATTTAGTTCATAAAAGATGGGAAGAGAGATGCTTCTGTCTTCTTCCCTAAATTATGCTCTGGTGAGAACAAATGTTTGCATGCAAGGCCCGTCACCCATATTGTTTTTCCTCACTTCTCACTGTCCTCACTTCATGGTTCAAAAACTGATTTATGGCGAGGACCACGTGGCCTTGCTGCATGGTGGAGCTGGGATTTGTGCTGGGCTCCGCCTGTTTCCAGAGTGACCCCACGACTCTACCCCGTGACAGAATGCTGAGAGGGGGCTTACAGCAGATTCATATACAGCTTTTCTCTCAGGGAGACCATGCCAAAGGAACTAAATTTCATAAAAATAGCCTTTAGAATAGAAATAGGGCGTTTTCCTCTTTTTACTCTCTCATAGAAATAAGCTTTTCTTCAGAAAATTTTAAAGAAAAGGATCATTACATGTATGCGGGGACTAGTTTTTTAAAATCTGTGGTGAGGTCATCTTTTTTCTTAACAATTTTTTATTGAAATAGAATGTACCTATGGAAAAAAACACAAATCATGAGTATTTAGTGTTAACAAAGAGACTATGCCTGTTTAAGCAATACCCAGAAGCCCCTATGATACTCTTCTGAAACTCCTTTCTTCCAGGGTCAGCAACTGTCCTGATTCCTACCAGCAAAGACTAGTACGGCTAGTTGTGAGTACTGTCTAGAGGAAATCACACAGTAGGTTTTGCTTCCGTCTGGTTTCTTTCACTTAGCATGAGGTGTGTGAGATCCATCCATATTGCTGTCAGTAGTTTGTAGATTTGTCCCTCCTGTTTGCTATACCTGGTCAGTTGTGGGGCTCTGCCCCACTTCGTTAGTCTGTTCTCCTGTTGATAGACATTTGAATAGTTTCCAGGTGTTAGTTCTTACAGCTGGTAGTACTGCTCTGAATATCTGATAGACATAGGTATACATTTCTGTTGTGTGCACCCAGAGTACCTTGAATGGGTCATAAGTACATATGTTCCCATTATTAGATGCTGCCAGTACTGTTCCAAAAAGGGTTCTGCCAGTTTACATGCTAGCAGTGTAGGAGTTGTAACAGTTCAATGTAATTGTGTTGTGGGGGTGCTCTGGAGTTCGAATGTAAAATTAAATCAAGTGTGTTCAAGAGTAAAATTAAGAACTACAAATTGAACCCACGAGTTAAAAGTTGCCTTCATAACAGGTGAGTCTAGTGCACCATATTCTAGCAGTCAGCTAAAAGGGCCTTTTCAAAGCAGGGCAGGTGAGGAAGTTGGTAGTGTTTTAGGTGAGGTTCAGCTTCAGTCTCTCATTTGCTACAGGTGTCAGTTAAGAACTCTGAGCTTGGTCCTTCCAACTATTGTTTCCGAAGTTCTAGAAAAGTTTACAGGCCACAGCATTTATATTAGGAGCTGAGGATAATTATCCAGGTCAGTTTGCTAGCTTTTAGTATTTGGCCAGAATTTACAGTCTGTGAAGAAACGGGAAATCAGCCTCTGAAAAACCAGCTAGGTTGGAGAAGTGGTGAAAAGATCAAGACAGATTTATCAGTGGGTGGTTAATTTGTCCAGCCTTCTGACTTAGAGGTGGTATAATTATGGAGATAAAGCCCATGTAATCTTTTCTCCACAAAACTGTCCATCAGTGGTAGAGCCCATAAAAATAGTGGCTCAATCTCATGAATCTGTCAGGCTGTCAAATGCATGGGACTGGTGCCCAGAGTGATTGGTATAAACCCACACCTGCATATATTCCATTTAGTTTGAACCTCTGCAGTTTTCCTCCTCTACCACCCCTTAATTCATTCAGATCCTTAGAATATTGTGTAGAAAGTACGGTCTTCATGCTGTCCTTGCTCTTCCTCGGATCTTATTATTTGGACATAACCTGGGAACTCTAGCTGTGTGTGGATTTTGTTCTTGTCTCTGACAGTGTCCCAAGTCGGTCTGTTCGCTACCAAACAAAAAGGCGAAGGAAGTATTTGTAGTAGTGTGTTTCTGGTGTACAGTGGGCATATGGAAGTTGGAGTTCGCCCCAGCCATCTTTGTATACCCCTTGGGTTTTGCTAATCTGATAAAATACATACCAGTCCATTTCATCTTTTTATTTAAATTGGAAAACTGTGATTTCTAAATTAAAGCCTATTAGTACTCCCTATAAAACTGCCGTTCCATATGATACAAGGTGAACAGTTGTGATAGCAACCAGTTGTTGAACACATACATAGTATCCTTTGCCACACCCTGGCCTATGGTATCATGACAGCACTTGGGGAACCAGGAGAGTGGCCTAGGTAGTGGCTGCTGCTTCCTGAGGTGTTCTTGATTGTGCTGCTTACCTGAGCCAAGAAGGCACTGCCCTCTGACTGTGTGGGTCTCCTTTTTTTTTTTTTTTTTTTAATGTATTTATTTAAATTCAAGTTAGTTAACATACAGTGTCATTTCATTTCAGGAGTAGAACCCAGTGATTCATCACTTACATGTAATACCCAGTGCTCATCCCAACAGGTGCCCCTTCCCTGATGCCTTTTGCCCATCTAGCCCGCCCTCCAGCAACCCTCAGTTTCTCCTCTGTATTTAAGAGTCTCTTACGGTTTGCCTCCCTCTCCATTTTTATCTTATTTTTCCTTCCCTACTCCTATGTTCATCTGTTTTGTTTCTTAAATTCCACACACAAGTGAAGTCATATGCTATTTGTCTTTTTCTGACTGACCTCTTTCACTTAGCATATGCACTCTAGTTCCATCCACATTGTTGAAGATGGTAAGATTTCATTCTTTTTGATCGCCTAGTGATATTCTGTGTGTATGTGTCTGTCTCCATTCATCAGTCGATGGGCAGTTGGGCTCTTCCCATAATTTGGTTATTGTTGATAGTGTTGCTATAAACATTGGGGTGCATGAACCCCTTTGAATCAGCATTTTTGTTTCCTTTGGATAAATACCTAGTAGAGCAGTTGCTGGGCGGTAGGGTAGTTCTATTTTGAATTTTTTGAGGAACCTCCACACTGTTTTCCAGATTGCATTGCCACCAGTTTGCATTCCCATCAACGGTGCAAGAGGGTTCCTCTCTCTCCTCATCCTCACCAATATGATTGTTTCCTGAGTTAATTTTAGCTATTCTGACAGATGTGTGGTACTATCTCTTGGTGATTTTGATTTGTATTTCCCTGATGGTAGCTGATGTTGAGCATCTTTTCATGTGTCTGTTTTCCATCTGGATGACTTCTTTGGAAAAGTGTCTGTTCATGTCTTCTGCCCATTTCTTCACTGGATTATTTGTTTTTTGGGCATTGAGTTTGATAAGTTCATTATAGATTTTGGATAGTAACCCTTTACAGACATGTCATTTGCAAATATCTTCTCCCATTCCATCAGTTACCTTTTAGTTTTCTTGATTATTTCCTTCACCATGCAGAAACTTTTTATCTTGATGAGGTCCCAGTAATTCATTTTTGCTTTTGTTTCCCTTGCCTCCACAGACCTGTCTCATAAGAAATTGCTGTGACTGAGGTCAAAGAGGTTGCTGCCTGTTTTTTCTTGTAGGATTTTGATGGTTTCCTGTCTCACATTTAGGTCTTTCATCCTTTTTTTTTCTTTTTTTTTCTTTTTTTAATGGTATAAGAGAGTGGGCCAGTTTCATTCTTCTGCCTGTTGCTATCCAGTTTTCCCAGCACCATTTGCTAAAGAGACCGTCTTTTTTCCATTGGATATTCTTTCCTGCTTTGTCAAAGATTAGTTGTCCATATCATTGTGGCCCCATTTCTGGGTTCTCTACTCTTTTTTCATTTATCTGTGTGTCTGTGTGCCAGTACCATACTGTCTTTGTGATGATTATGGCTTTGTAATACAGCTTAAAGTCTGGAATTATGATGCCTCCAGCTTTGATTTTCTTTTTCAACATTACTTCAGTTATTTGGGGTCTTTTCTGGGTCCATATAAATTTTAGAATTGTTTCTTCTAGCTCTGTGAAGAATGCTGGTGTTTCTCTGATAGAGATTTCATTGAATGTGTAGATTGCTTTGGGTAGTAGATGCATTTTAACAATATTGTTCTTCCAATCCATGAACATGGAATGTCTATTACTTTGTGTCTTCAATTTTTAAAAATTTATATACTTAGAGAGAGAGAACACGAGCAGGGGAGGAATAGAGAGAAGAAGGGAGAGAGAATCCCAAGCAGGCTTTGTGCTAATAGCACAGAGCTGATATGGGGCTCAGACCCACGAACCAAAGCTGAAATTGAGTCGCACGCTCAACTGACTGAGCCATCCAGGTGCCCCATTTTCTTTCAGTTCTTCAATTTCATTCTGTAGTTTTCAGCATATAGATCTTTTATCTGTTTGGTAAGGTTTATTCCTAGGCATCGTGCAGTTTTTGGTGCAGTTGTAAATGGGATCGATTCCTTGATTTCTCCTTCTGCTGCTTCATTATTGGTGTATAGAAATGTAACTGATTTCTGTATGTGATTTTATATCCTGAGACTTTGTTGAATTCATGTATCAGTTCTAGCAGTTTTTTGGTGGAGTCTTTTGGGTTTTCCAAATAGAGTATCATGTCGTCTGTGAAGAGTGAAAGTTTGACTTCTTTCTTGCCAATTTGTATGGCTTTTATTACTTTTTGTTGTCTGATTTCGTGAAGCTAGGACTTCCAGTACTATGTTGAACATATGGTGAGTGTGGACCACCCTGACATGTTCCTGTGGAGGTCTCCTTTATTGTAAGTGGTTAGTACTCCCAAGGGCTTCGGCCCATTCTTAAAGGAGCATGACCTGTCTGTGAGTTGAGTCAAAAGGAAGTAACAAAAAATTTATTATGTAAATGTAGCGTAAGCTCTGCCCTCCTTTCCTCTGGACATTTATAGTAAATGAAGCACTCAAGTTTTCATGGATCTGGAATGAGCTGCCTGCATTGAGGAAGCCTCTGTGTGTGAAAAGCAGAAGGAAAAGGACACACTGACTTAAATACCTTTATGGTTTCCTCATGATTAATAGTAGAAGAATTTTCAGTAGTGCCTAAAAAAACCAGAGTAGGAATTGGTCTGAACTGATGAGAACCCAGACATGGTATAGATGATGTTTTAATGATAAAACTAGAATTAGTAAAATGTTGGTTGCTTAAGGAAATTTCAACCAAGGCATTAGTCATTTGACTTTTAAGCCTCCAAGTTAGACCCACTTACACAACCCTACCCATGGGAAACCGTGCTTAGGAAAGGATTCCAACCAGTCATCCCTTCCAAGCCCACCCCCTGACCTCCCAGCGCCATACCAAAAAGGGAAGAAGAATGGCTCATCACATCAGCCAATTTTTTAGTATCTGCAGGGCCTTCGGTCCTGGCTTGCGTCACGTGATAACGAGGCTGCTGAGCCACTTTCCGGAGTAGCAGGTTCCCCTTACAAAGAGAACAGTGAGGGCCCAGTCTTCAACAAAGAGCGTCTGTTGCGGGCGCCCCCCGGAAGCTTTGCAGGAGGAGGAGTCCCTGAGAAGCCTGGGCTTCCCCTCACTTGGCCCCGATTGTGTTATTTCCGTTCTCCGGGGCGTTCAGCCAGAGGATGTGCTGTGGACGGTTAGAAATGGAGCGATGAAATGTGTTCAAGATTGGAAATTCACGAGTTTCCTTTCCTAGTTTCATGTTCTCCCACCTGCCTCTCCCACCCCAAAAAATAAAAATCCTTAAATATTCCACCAGGCATGATGGGTATCATGCTTTAGTAAAAGATCTATTAAACCTGAGAAAGTGTGAGGGATTTTTCCACTAGGCTAAACCTAATTTTAGCAAACCTTTCTATTTTTCAGGCTTCAGATGCCTGCTGTTTTGTTGTGGGTTTTTTTTTTTTTTTTTAAAGCTTGTATGTAGGTCAAACTCCCACCAGTTTTTGCTTTCATGCTGCTGTCTTGAAGCCTCATCTCATCTCTCTCTCTCTCGCTTCCCTCTCTACCAAGGAAAGAGATATCTGATTTTTTTTTTTTTAACTGGAAAATACATACATGCACACCCTTTATTTTGTTTCCTAAGTTCTGCTCCTGTGCATTTCATGTTCATGTGGGCCAGATCTCTTCATGTTTAGTAAGAGCTTATGGAAGTACTTTCAGACATTACCGTCCTTGTAAAAGTGATGAGACCTTTGTCAGACCCCAGAAAGAACACAGGAATGTTTAGATTGCAAAAGGACAGAGTTCGTATTATGAGAAATTGATTCTGTCCTCTTACCGGTCCTCTTAAATTCTGCCCCATTTCAAATTTGATCTTAGAAATCAGCTTTTCCAATGAGAGAGCTACTCCATCAAAGTAAGATGGTGCAGGTGTGAAGGAAAAGAGAGTGAGCCTTCGGGGCAGACAGACCTGGGTTTGAATCTTCTCTGTCTCTGTTCTTGGGATTTGGGGCCAAATTACATAGTCTCTCTGAGACTTCATTTCCTTATCTTGAAACTGGGCTCTTTCTGTCTTCCAGTCTGCCTGACAGCCCAGAGGATTCAATCAGATAACTGTCATTGCCTGGCAAATGGTAGACTGTGACTCAGAATGACATCCTTGTCTCCTGCTTTCTGTTCCCTAATCCACTGCCCTAGATACACCCACACCATAAGTTGTAGAGCATGGCAGCAGTAAGCTCTGGATGGATGTTGACCACACTTCATGCCCCTTCCTCTCCTGAGAAGTGTTAGTCTGCCTAAGTAGAAGTCACCTATTTTTCCTCTGATTCTTCTTGTTGGCTGCCACCTCTCCCAAGGAGCCGTTGTTCTCTTGTACCCTGTACACCTGTGTCTCAGTGGCTTTCTTGCCCTGCTATGACAGGAAGGTAGGAAAACTTTGGTTTTCAGAAGGCTGGTGGATTTAGATCAAGAAAAAGGAGGAGGTTTTTTTGCAGCCATTGGGCTTATGGCCTGGGAAAACCCTAAAGCTGCCCATCACAGCTTGTTGCCATAAAGAAATAGGGAAATAGGTAAACAGGCCACTGCCACTGAGAAGTAGCTTCAGAAATGGCACCACTAGGCCCTGACTGCAAGAACTCGCAGCCAGAGCCCATTGCATGTTGGGTAGGCATCACCTCAGAGGTCTGTGTCAGTCTGCAGCCAAGTCTCCTCTTTGCCAGATTGTTTCCTGAATGGCTTGTTTCCCTGCTGGAACTCCCACACCAAGCCACTGGTTGCAGAATTGTTTCTCTTTGGAGCTGGGTGTGGGTCAGAGAACTGACCCATCAGTTTAGTGGCAGCAAGGATTGCGTCACACAGTCTGCCAGACAAAGGATGGACCCCCTCCTCCAGACCCATGTCCACAGGGTACACTGTGGTTATGAACACCATCTCTGGAGCCACAATACCCAAGTCAGATCTGGGCTCTCCTGTTTACACACTTGATGACACTGTCAACTTAGTCTTTATGTCTTCCCCTTTCACAAACTTGGTGACTTAAAACAACAGACATGTGTTGCCTCTGTTCTGGGAGCTAGAAGTTAATAATCTAGGAAGGCCTGCTCTCTTTAGGGGTTTTAGAGAATAGTCTGTTCCTTGCCTCTTCCAGCTTCTGGTGGCTTTCCCTGGCTTGTGGCCATGTGTCTCATATAAGGACACCTGTCATTGGATTTAGGGCCCACCAAGATGATCCAGGATGATCTTCTCATCTCAGGACCCTTAACTTAATCACATCTGCAAAAATGGCTACATTTACAGGTTCCAGGTATTGGAACATGTCCATATCTGTTTGGGGATCACCAGCCAGCCCACTGTAGGGGCCATAATGTGTTTGTTAAATTAAAACCTTACTGTAGGAAGCAGAGCAGTCTTACAAGTGATATAGTAAAGAAGAAAACATGGTGGCTGGAACTAAAGTATACACCTTAGTTCTTTTGTCTGTTTTTATTTTTGTTCTTTTAAGTAGGCTTCACACCCAGTGCAGAGCCCAACACTGGGCTTGAATTCACTACTCTGAGATCAAGAGTCAGACGCTCAACTGACTGAGCCACCCAGGTGCACCTGATTTTTATTTTTTAATAAAAATAAAAAAATTTTAAGTTCTGTTAAGCCCTTTCATGTGAACTGTTTCATTTGAGCACAGAATAGTGTGGTAGAAAGAGAATTGGATTTAGAGTCAGAAGACCTGGATCTGATACCTCTTACAAATTCTGTTTTCTCTCCATAAAATGAAAATATCTGCTCTCCTAGCATGTTGGAAGAGCCAGTGACATAATAAGGCACTGTAACAAGCCATTTCCCTGATGATGTAGAAAGCCATATGGTGAGAAGGAGCAGATATCTAGCTTCATTCTCTATAATCTCAGTCCCAGGCTCTGGGCATCCTCAGTGACTTGCCCAAGAACACTCATCTCGGTTGGGATGAAGTGGAAGTGAGATCACAGTGTTTAGTTTTCTAGTCTGGTTAGTTCCGTCTGTACTTTCCCTGCTGAGAATGGTCCTGGGTGGCTCCTGACAGGGAGGCCCACTGGTGATCCAGGATGTGGGGCAACCTTGCCCTTTATGTCAAAGCTTCAAGCTCTGTCCTGCTGAAAATAAGAAGTAGTTGGGACTGCATGGCTGTGTATCCTGCCGCTTCTGTGAGCACACACCTGCTTGCTTGCTCGCTCTTCTTCCTCCCTCACCAGGACTCGTTCTGGCCTTTTTTTGTAAAGGCATGCTTCACAATTGTCTTCAGTTTCCTGGAGAGAGAGAGATCTGAGAAGGGCAGGCAAAATGTTCTTTCCCGCTTTGGTTGAGGCCTCTTGTCTAGGTTGAATTTAGAAGCAGAAGTCAGCTTGTACCCACATGTATAGACATGGGCTCTATTGGCTGGTCTAGCACATGGCTTCCATTGACCACAAGTCCATGAAAAGTGTTCTTTCATCTCCATGTTAGAATTGAGAGGTTGGAGGGGTACCTGGGTGGCTCAGTTGGTTGCCTGTCTGACTCTTTGATTTTAGCGCAGGTCATGATCTCAGGGTTGTAGAATTGAGCCCCGCATCGAACTTTCCACTGCACATGGGACTTGCTTGAGATATATTCTCTCTCTCTCTTTCCCTCTCTCCCTCCCTCCGCTTCCTCCCCCATTCATGCTCTCTCACGTTCTCTCTCTCTCTCTCAAATAAAATTTTTTAAATTAAAAAAAAAAAAAAAAGAATATAAAGGTCCAAGGCTTAAAAGCAGGCCTCCTGCTTTCAATAACAAAAGTACCTGCTGTCTCTGTCACACCGCCAGAATACCTTTAGACAATCACTTGTAGAGACGTAGGGACTTCAGAGCAGATGGTGACATTTTTTTAAAAAATTTTTGTTAATGTTTATTTATTTTTGAGAGAGAGGCAGAATGTGGGTGGGAGAGGGGCAGAGAGAGAGAGGGAAATACAGAATCAGAAGCAGGCTCCAGGCTCTGAACTTAATGAGCCATGAGATCATGACCTGAGCCAAAGTCAGACACTTAACCAACTGAACCACCCAGGCTCCCCAAGGTGGTAACTTTTAGTCATGGCCTAGTGGGGGTGTGTGGCAGTAAGGGTGCTGGAAGAGCATCTTCTAAATAAAAGTCACAGCCTCTTGAATAGCAGCAGAGGACTGGCCCTGACTCAGAAGTCTGGTGCTCCATGTGGCACTGCCCATGGGAGCCTTCAAGAGTTCGGTACCTTCCCTGCACCCCACCTCACCACACTCCACTCACAGCGGGGTGCCAGTCCCACATCTCTCGTTCCCAGAGCAGGAGTCGTTGCCTGTGTGTCCGCTTCATCCCCACTGCCGTCTGCATGCCGAGTTCTCCTTCCTCTGGACGCTTGCTCCTGCTTTGCTCTCTCACTCAACCCCAGGCTGCCTGTGGGGTGCTGTCCCCCACCCCTTAGCTCCTACTCTTATCTACACATCCTGCCCTCATGCAGCCTTTGTTTCTCTGCAGAAGCTCCTTTCCTCTGCTCTAGGCTCCCAACTCCTTTGCATTCCTTCTGAAAGCTCTCCACATAGGCCATCAGCCCCACATTCCTCCCTTTTCCAAAACCTTTCACCAGGGGCCACCTGGGTGGCTCAGCTGGGTAAGTGTCTGACTTAAGCTCAGGTCATGATCTCAGTTTGTGAGTTCAACCAACCCTGCATAGGGCTCTCTGCAGTCAGCACAGAGCTCTCTTCAGATTCTCTGTCTCTCTCTCTCCGCCGCTCCCCACTCATGCGTGAGCATTTTCTCTCTCTCTCAAAAATAAACAAGTCCCCATTCTCTGCACAGGGCTCATCCAGCCCCTTTGCTGCGAGTCCTATCAGACAGATGGTGGTTAACGTGGCCCTAACCTGAGTACGTTTCTCTTAACCTTTTTTGAGCCTGCTGGTCCTCAGCAAAGTATAGCTGATGGGTAAGAAGGTGATGCAGGTACCACAGGGAACAGCAAGTAGGAACCTGCTACAAATAAGTGGTAGCTCTCAGGAGTAACAGGAGTGAGGCGTATATTATTTTCTGATTGCTTAACTGAGGCTGGGCCTTGTGCTTAGGAAAATCTGCAGTTGTCCTATCTCTCACCCCCTCCTTCAGTTTACTGCACATCATCCAAAATCCCAGGTCACTCCCAAAGTTGTCTCAGTTGACTGGAAGGTTCCAGGTGTTTTGGCTTGCTCCTGTGGTTTTCTTCTTCCAGCACCCTGCTGCTCCTATATGTCTCTGGAGTATGACAAATAACATACTTGATAGCTCTTCCTTTCATCTCCATGTCATTCCCTAGGTTGATAGGCTCTTCACTACTGCCTGTGTCTGTCCTCACACTGTGGTATGAGCACCCAACAGCATTTGGCTCTCATGGTCAGTTGGTATAAGAGTAGGTGGCGTATCAGCCCAGAAGTGAGCCCAGTAGCTGCTCTTGCCCTCTCTGGAGTGGTTTGACCAAGCTGTCCTGAGGGCCCAAGCTTACTGTCCCGCTTATTCTGAGGCACAATGTTGGTATATTTTGCTTTACAAAAATTGTTCCCCAAATACAGTAGACCACTCTTCCCCTGACTCTTGAACCTCTGGAGTTCTCTTCACTGATAACGCTGTAGTGAGGACTTCCTCTCTCTCAGTCCTAGGTCAGGGAACAGACACTGGAAATAGATGCTGTGAGGCTTGAAGCTTTGTGTGTCTTTCTTAAGACAGGCCTTTTTCTAAACAGTGACACAGGAATTCCCTCAAGTTGTCTCCAGTACTGCTCTGTATGTTTTATTTTTTTATTATTTTTTTAAATGTTTATTTATAGGGACGCCTGGGTGGCTTAGTCGGTTAGGCGTCCAACTTTCACTTAGGTCATGATCTCGTGGTTCGTGGGTTCGAGCCCCGCGTCGGGCCCTGTGCTGACTGCCAGCTCAGAGCCTGGAGCCTGTTTCAGTCTGTGACTCCCTCTCTCTCTGACCCTCCCTGCTCACACTGTCTCTCTCTCTCTCCTAGAAATAAATAAAACATTAAAAAAAAAAATGTTTATTTATATTTGATAGAGGGAGAGCACGAGTAGGGGAGGGCAGAGAGAGAGAGGGAGACACAGAATCAAAAGCAGTTCAAGGCTCTGAGCTGAAGCACAGAGCCCAATGTGGGGTTTGAACTCACAAACTGTGAAATTATGACCTGAGCCAAAGTTGGACACTCAACCAACTGAGCCACCCACCCCCCTGCTCTGTATGTTTTAATTGACCATTAGCTATCAAATAGTCCCATCTCCCAAACTTTCCATGATTGGACCTCAAGCATTCTTACTTCTAGCTGTCTCAGAACTATGTTTAGAAACCTGTATTTAGGTTTCTTTCTTTCTTTTTTCATTCTTTATTTTTATAAATTTTAGAGAAAGAGCATGTGGGTGGGGCAGGGGAGCAGAGGAAGAGAGAATCCCAAGCAGGCTCTCCATCGACAACACTGAGATCATGACCTGAGCCAAAATTGAGTTACTCAACTGACTGAACCACCCAGGTGCCTCCTTGTTAAAAAATTTTTAGGCACGCCTGGGTGGCTCAGTCGGTTAAGCGTTCGACTTCGGCTCAGGTCATGATCTCACAGTTCATGGGTTTGAGCCCTGCATCAGGCTCTGTGCTGACAGCTAGCTCAGAGCCTGGAGCCTGTTTCAGATTCTGTGTCTCCCTCTCTCTCTGACCCTCCCCTGTTCACGCTGTCTCTCTCAGAAATAAATAAATAAATATTAGAAAAATTTTTAAAAATTAAAAAATTTTTAAATTTTTATTTGTTTTTAAAATAATCTGTGTGCTCGCTTCGGCAGCACATATACTAAAATAATCTGTATACCCACCATGGGGCTCAAGCCCACAACCCCAAGATTGAGTTGAAGACTCCACTAACTGAGCCAGCCAGGTGCCCCCAAATCTGTATTTAGTTTCATACAGCTGACCTTACAGAGATACAGAAGTCCCTGCATTTATGAAAACAAAACCATGGATTCTTTTTTCTTCTGTAGAGACTATAATTTGCCTACATATACGTGGAGAGTGCATATACACATGCGAAAGTGTTGTTTTTTTTTTTCATATTGTCTTTTTTTTTTTTTTTAACAAATAGTTTATGGTCAAATTAGTTTCCACATAACACCCAGTGCTCATCCCCACAAGTGCCCTCCTCCATGCCCATCCCCCTCCCCCCCACATCCATCAGTCCTGTTTTTGTCAGCATTCAAGAGTCTCTCATGGTTTGCCTCTCTCCCTTTCCCCCACCATTTCCGCCCTTCTTCTTCCCCTTGTTCCTCCGTCAAGTTCCTCCTAATCCTCCTATACGTGCAAACATATGATATTTGTCCTTCTCTGCCTGACTTATTTCGCTCAGCATAACACCCTCAAGGTCCATCCATGTTGCTACACATGGCGAGACTTCATTCTTTCTCATTGCCATGTAGTATTCCATGGTGTAGATAAACCACATCTTCTTGATCCATTCATCTGTTGATGGACACTTAGGCTCTTTCCATGTTTTAGCTGTTGTGGAGAGTGCTGCTATGAACGCGAAAGAGTGTTTCAACCTGGGTTTGTGCCCGTTAAATTATTCTCTTTTGTTTGGGGCTCTTTAAAACTAAGCCCAGCAGCCAAACTGCTGAGTTTAAGACGAAATTCTCATCACATCTAAAGCAGGATTGGCAAACTACAACCTGTGGACCTAACCTTGCCTGTCTCCTGTTTTCATATGGACCACAGGCTAAAAATGCTTTTTACGGTGGGACGCCTGGGTGGCTCATTCGGTTATGCATCCGACTTCAGCTCAGGTCGTGATCTCACAGTCTCTGGGTTCAAGCCCTGCATCAGGCTCTGTGCTGACAGCTCAGAGCCTGCAGCCTGCTTCAGATTCTTTGTCTCCCACTCTCTCTTCTCCTCCCCTGCTTGTGTTCTCCCTATCTATCAAAAAACAAGCATTAAAAATTTTTCTAAAGAAGATGGTTTTTACAGTTTAAATGGTGAGGGAAGAGGGGGCTCAAAAGAAAAATGTTTATATCACATGAAGTTTATATGAAATTCACATTTCAGAGTCCGTAAGTATTTATTGAGACTCTGTCTCACCTATTTGTTATCTATGACACATATATGCCATCTGTGACTGCCTTCATGCTATAATGGCAAAGCTGAAAAGCACCTGCGTGGCTAGTTGGTTAAGTGTCCAATTCTTGGATTTTGACGCAGCTCATGATCTCACGTTTCATGAATTTGAGCCCTGCTTCGAACTCCCCACTGACAGTGCAAAGCCTGCCTGGGATTCTCCCTCTCTTCTCTCTTCTCTCTCCGCCCCTCCCCCCAGCCTTTAAAAATTAATTAATTAATAAGAAAAGCTGTGACCAAGCCCATATGACCTACAGGGTCCAGATATTTACTATCTGGCTCCACAGGAAAAGTTTGCTGAAGGCTCAGTGTTAAACTGCAGACAGGGTATTTTACTGTTCTTGTGTATAGCATCTCCTCTCATCAATTTCAGACCAGTAGAAAGAGATGAAGGTGTAAGGTGTTGTCCATTTTTCTTGCTGTTCTCCACAACCACCACCACTGTGGTTCTCTAGAGTCAATGCTTCATGGTGGCGTTTCAAAGAAGGGACTTTTCTATGGACAGGATTTGGAGATTCTGGTCAGAATCACTTGATAACGTTGATTTCACAGTTGTGACCAGTACCGTTTTGGATATCCCCTCCCACGAAGCCTATGTGTGAAACTCAATCTTTACTTAGCTGCTATCCTTAGATTGTGCACTTGATATGCTGTTAAAGTCCTCTCCATCCCCTGTTACCTGTGCTTGGCATTTTGTGTCCTCAGGAAGATGTCTGACCATCCACTGTCCACCCAGAGTAACCAAAATGAATGCTTATTTTTAGGGTGCTTTTCTTGTCATTGTTCTTGCAGCCACCTGCCTTTACCAGTGTTTAGGGTAGTCATTTGCTCCACAGATGCCTCATTATTCCTTCTCCTCCTCAAAAAAAATGAAAGTATGGGCATAGAGATTATTACAGATTATTGCTCTTTTGATATTTTAGATCCTTTAGAGGGTTAGGTATTTGTAGCTGGCATTCTTGGGCATTGAAGTGATCCTTTCTTCCTAATATACTTACCTTAATACTTAAAATCTCCCTCCACAGGTCAGATACCAGGCCCAGGTTCCATGATCCCTGGGCAGCCCATGCCAGGCCGCATGATTCCCACTGTTGCTGCCAACATCCACCCCCCTGGGAGTGGCCCAGCCCCTCCCGGTATGCCTCCAATGCCAGGAAACATCTTAGGACCCCGGGTACCCCTCACGGCACCTAACGGCATGTGTAAGTAGCATGGTGTGGGGAAGCATCACCCTGGGGTCTTTCTGGGAGGGCTGGAGACCAGGGACAAAGGCTTTGTTGGTTAGATTACCTGTAGTTTGGCAGGTCGATGGACAGTGCAGCCTGTGACAGGAGCTTCCAGAAGATCGATCTGTAGTCTGCTCTTCACCACCCCTGATGAGCAGGTGCACAGGTGACAAGTGCAAACACTTGCAGCATTTGGCTACATGTGCCGTAGCCTTTGTGGCCTGCACTCTCAACACTGAGATCTGTGGGGAGGCCAAAAAGACACTTCTCACCTGCTCCTGTTTAAGCCGGTCTAGCTTGAATCTTGTTAGACATAACTGAGCTACTGGCTGTTTTCCTACAGGAGCCTTTATGGACACAGGGTTCAAAATTGGAGTGTGCAAAGAAAGAAAAAACCAGTTTAGGGCAGAAATAACAAGTTTCTCATACCTATCTGGGATATTGGTAGCAGCAACTTAGACTCAGGAGGGAGTATGAGGGTCTGTGTTGAGAAGGAACGGGAGGTCCCAGCAGGCTCCGTGGAGAAGGCACAGTGTCTGGCAGGTGTAAGAAGCCACGTCCTTGCTCTCTCCCAGTCCTGGCCTCCAGAGTGCTGTTTCTGAAGCTCTGACCTGTCCTTTACTCCCGTAGATCGCAGAATGATCCCAAAATGAAGTCAGTAGTGGCCAGGTACCCCATCCACGTTTTCAAGCCTGGTTTGTTTAGATGTTCACATTTGTGCCAAGGAGTTAACTCCTATTCACAGTACCAAGAGCTAGGACTCAAGAATTCCTAGTCTCCAGGAGCTTTAGTGGGGAAAACAAAAAATGAAGAAGTAGATAGTAGGTTACAGGGTTTACCACAAAGTGCCTGGAGTGCGCTGCAGCACTCGGGGAGGCGTTGCAGGGCCAGGAGGCAGGCTGCACCAAAGCTTGTCTCCTTTGTCTTTGGGCCCCGAGGGACTAAGGCAGCGTTACAGCACGGAAGAAAGATAGCCGTGAGCTGGGTGTAGGATCGTGGCGATAGAAAAAATGATCTCCTTTGAGTCACTGGTCAGAGTTTGTAGTATAGGGATACTTCTCTCCCTTGGTAAGGAAACCTTAATGTCACTGACTTAACAGACAGTAGGCAAATGTGCCAGTCTGCCAGGAGGCCTGGCCAATTTGCTCTCCCAGTTGCAGGAGCTGATATCCTTGGTCTTTACCACTGTCCAGTATTTCCTTCTGAAGGGCCCTTGGGGGAGCACCTTGAGAATGTGGAGGATTTCAGATGCTCCCCCACTTCCTGCTACACATGAATGTTTCGGGGATTCTGAGCCGCTGACTTGGCTGTCAGGTACCAGCCAGGCCTCCTCCGTCAGGGTGCTTCCTCCCTTCAGTCCTTAGTTTCCTCCCACTGAAAAGAGGACATAAGAGATTCGACCAGTGGGCTTCAAAGTGCTTTGAAGGGCTTTAGCATTTTGATGGCAATCTCTTGGGGGGAAGGTTGGGTGAATTGACTGGTGAGCAAAACTGTACTTGAGTTGTTTCGTATGTTTTCATTTCTGACAGAATCAAGAGGTTTAAAAAGCCCTGGATTAAATAATCTCTAGGGTTCCTTTGTACGCTAAGCAGCTGAAGTTGTAATAGGAAAGAGCCCCCGACACTCATACTAATTGTTCCCTCCAGGACCTGACCTAGTTTTGGCCAAAAATCTAAGGACTGCAGTTCAGGAGCTGTGGGGCCTCCCAGGACTGTCCACCTTGTCAGCAGCCGCCTCGAGTGAAGCTCTCTGGCCCTGGTGGAGATACTTACTTAATCAGCAAGAAGTTATACTGATAATCTATTCTGTGCCCACCTAGGCCAGGTACAGTGAGAGAAAGAAGACACAGGAAGGAGCTTATCATTTAACTGAAGAAATACAATTAGAACCATTAAAATGCAATAAACTCAAAATACATTTAAGTTCTGACAAGGTCTGGAGTGATTCTTGGAAGGGACAGGCTTCGTCTCAGACGAGGTTGGGACAGGTCCAGACAGCCCAGCACCTGAGCGGCAACCTGGAGGGACAGTGGGCCAGATCTGCGCAGGCTGCAGTGGCAGCAGTGCCGTCAAGTCTGCGTTGATTGCCTGCCGCGAGGAAAATTCCTTCCCGGGGCCTTTCTTTCTGCACGGCTCTTCCCACAGTCCTTGCGTTTCCAGCAATGACGAGCCCCTCTTGGCTGTGTTTGCAGATGCCCCTCCGCCGCAGCAGCCGCCGCCGCCGCCACCTACGGATGGAGTCCCTCCGCCGCCTGCTCCAGGCCCGCCAGCCTCAGCCGCCCCCTAGCCTGGAAGATGCAGGCCGCGTCCACGCCCGGCACCACCGGCTGGAGTGCGGATGACGAGACTTGTGTTCCTCGGCTTCCTTGGGTTTTTTTTTTAAAGGATTTTTTCTCCTCGCAGCCCCAAGCACGCATCCCATATTTCCCCATTCCTCTTGCCAGCCCTCTCCATGCTCTGACACCTCTTGTGTTCTCTAGCCAATGCGCAAGGGGAGGCCTCTGGTGACAGTGTGCCCTGGTCATCCTGACAGTAGCCCGCATCCCCCCCTCCCAGTGTGGGGTATGCTGACAGTTTCTCTGCAGGTCCTCGTCAACATTAGATTTTGATGTCTGTCATTTTGGCTTCTCCATGGTTTTTTGCTTTGTCTTATGTGGATAATGCTTTATAATCATTATCTTCTTTTTTCTTTTTTCTTTTTTTGTCATTGTTGCTTTAACTAAGAGCATCCTAAGTTAATAAGAACCAAAAAAATGGTGATGGGCAGAGGGAATAGCCAGAAGGGACAAACCTAAAGGCATTATAAGTGACCTTATTTCTGCTAATCTGAGCTAAGATTGGTGCTGATCGTGAAGTTTTGTGAGACTTTTGCCCCACACAGACGCACCAAAATTTGAAGAGATAGGGAAGGGACCCCACTGATTTTATTCCCAGTGAGGACCATGAGGGACCTCCACCCTGCATAGCAGAACACTCCCCTTCAGTCCCTGGTAGGGTAGAGCAGACCCACTCCTTCCCTGGCCCACTGGCTTGGCTTTCTATGCAGATGGTTTGTTGGTTTTGGGCGTGGGATTTGGGGAGGCATTCCTTAGTTCCCTAGATTAGCCAGGAAAGCTGTAGGAGTCTAGGGCAATTACTATCCAATGAGTCTAGTCCACTATTCACTGCTTTGTACTCATTCTTTTTTTTCCCTCTTTCAAAAAACCTTTAAAAAGGAAAAAAAAAGTAGATAGTGCTAAACATTTTAGCTAATGGAACTTGGTTAGGATGGCTGGGGGTTCAAGTCCCCAAACTACCTCTTGCAGTCCAGGATGAGTGGGGTTTAGTAAAGCGGTACTTTAGGTTTGGGATGGGATTGGAGAAGTGGGGCAGAATCAACAGCCTCTTATACCTTCTCCCTTCCCTTTCTGAGATCTCACATTCCATCTGTCAGGGTTGTCAAGGAGATGCTGGGGGTACCAAGGAACTCAGTTGGCAATCAGAGCATCATGCTTTTGAGGGCTGGGGTGCTCAGAGTGGGAGATTGGAATGCCATTCCAGAGGAAGAGCCACAAAAATGCCTTAACTTGAGCCCATTTCAACTCCTGCTGATCAGTGACTTGAGAGTTCTTGGTTTTCTCTTGTCCTTCCCATCCTCTGTCCTTCCATGGGTGGGGGAAGGGTGTGTTTGGTGGAGCTTGATTTACAAAGTACCTGGCCTCTTCATGTCACACTCTTAAGTGGCAGTTTCATTATTTAGAATGCAAAGTGGAACACCTTTTGGGTATCTTTTTCTATATATTCTGTAAAGCTTTACATATGAGAGGATGTAGGGAGGTGTTTGTAAAACACCTCAGAACTTTTTCCCTTAGTATCAGAAAGCAAAAAAATAAATAAAATCACAATGAAGATTTGCCTTTCAAACCCTCAGGTGTTGCCTCTAACCAGGTGGCCCTGGTCACCATCAGAGTACTGGAACCAAGGAGACCTTGTTCCTTTTGTGTGTGTGTTCTGGACTCTCAGAGTGGAAGTGAGCTTATTCCTACTGGAGTTTGATTCCAATGCATTTGCCTCCAGAAAGATCCCAGTGCCTTTTGACAATGGCCAGGGTTTTCCCTATTTCCCGCCAGTCTTTCCCAAAGGAAACTCATTCCAAATACTTACCTTTTACACTGGGGTCTTAGAAGGAAAATGGAATTCTGGTTCATACTGTGGTCCCTTGCAACCTCAGGTCTTTAATGTGATCACTTTCAAATTTAAAAGATCCAGGTGGAAATATTTTTACTATACAGAATACCTGAATTCTTAACACTGTTATGTTTCAATATAAGTGGTGACTTTTGCTTTTCATGTCTTTGATCTGGTTTCATTCCTGTAATACAGCCACCCAATTTTGTGAGGGGGGGGAATAATATGTGGTTTTTTGTACAAATGTGTTTCTCAGTGTGGTGTTATTTTGGAAAAATGAAGGGAGGGAGTTTTGGAAGTTTGGAGGGAATTGATCAAGAAGGCCTAATCCTAATCTCCCTCTTTTTCAGTGAATAAATAGAACATTTCTGGATTCTAGTCCCATTCTCTGCATTCACACACCAGTTTCTTCATGTGTCCTATTAGGAGCCTAAATATTCAGCCCCATCCAGTCCTGGTCAGCAATTAAAATTCAGTGTTTCAGAGGCCTCTACCACCTTCATGATGCTTAAGGAGCATACAGTTAAATGTGCCTTGCCCACTGTTTGTTTCCATCGTCAAAGTGAAGAAAGGGGTGTGGCCAACATCCTGACCCCAAGAGAAGAATGAGTAGTTTTGCTTTGACAAGCTAGAGAATGTTTGTCAGGATGCAATGTAGATACCCCCAAGTTGGAGGCAGGCCTTGAGGGCAGTTGATTCTGTGAACCTTGATGTACTTTTAAGGACAGCCTTCAAGTACCCCCAGATGCAGATGTTTTCTGTGCAGAAAACAGAAGCCATTGCTTTCTGTGAGCCAGTGAGGCAAAAAAATTCTAAAAAGGTGGAATCTGGGTCTGCAGAGAGGTGAATGTTCATTCAGCTTCTCCCAGAAATGTGCAGGGCTGGTTGTGCTTTGCTTTCGGACCGGTTCCGACTATTCCTCCAGTAAGGGGTGTTTGGGCCAGCGGGGTATCCCAGAGTTCCTGTGCTTCCCGAGGGTGGTGGAAGGAGGTTAATCCTTGATCCAAGCTAAAGACCGGTTTATAAACTTTGAGTGTGAGTTCTATTTAAAGCATAACAGGACATGTACAATCAGTTGGTCTCTCACAGGCTTCTCAGATCCTTACTGGGGGGCAGTTCCCCCAAATGTTATTAAGGACAACAGTTTTCCAACCTCAGTATGAGTCAGGGTCACCAGTAGGACTGTTCACATACAAGCTGCTGAGCCCTGCCCTCAGAACAGATTCAGTGCATCTGGAGAGAGTTCTGAAATGTGCTTTTAACATATTCCCAGGGGATCCTGATGCACCTGGTCAAGGGACCACCCTTTGAGAACCACTACCTAGGAAAGCTGTATGGTACAGCAAGATCTCTACGGTTCCTGACAGTCCATCCTATGAGCTCCATTAGCCCAGTGAAATCTGAGGGCCTGTTACGTGCCAGGCATTGGACCTTGCATGCCATGAAATAATAACTATGAATAAGGTAGGCAAGGATGCTACACTCCAGGCTGCTTATGCTTTTGTGGGGTGGGGGATTCCAGACCAGAAGTAGCTAGTAAGGAAAAGGATTATTTTAGATAGTGCCAAGTATTCATGAAGAAAAAGAAACGGTGTAATCGAGTCTCCTTGGGGATCAGGTAAATAGTCTGTGAATTGGATGTGTTTTCATGATTTCTGTCCTGCTGGGTGTGGTAGTATGAAGAGGGTTCATCTTCTTTCTAGGAAGACTTCATATGAATAGAGCACCCTTTTGTCTGGATACAGTGCCAGCCCTGAGATGTCTTTATGCAATTCCCCTGCTTTCTGTTCAACCGCTCTGGAGCATGACTACACTTCAGTTGCTCCTGTTGAAGGAGGACTTCTTGGGGACAAGGTCAAAGCACCTTGATCCCTGTTAATGGATTATCTCCATCTAAGGAAGTCACCTTGCAGAATGGGATGGAAGCCCAGGAGCCCCAATGTTGGATCTCCTTGTGAACGGCACCCTCCCATTCCCCCACCCCCCCAGACTTCATTTCCCTGTAGCTTGTGTTTAGGCCAGCTTCTTGTCCTATTAGGAAGCACCTTTGACCCTGAATTTGAAACAAAACCAGAGCTAAGACAGTAGTGACTAAAGTAAGAGAGTCCTGTGAATCAGCTTAATCAGAGGTTCCAAAACCAGCTCGAGCCAGCTCTCCCTGGGGATCCCCCAGCCCTCTCCCAACTCCTGAGACCCAAAGGGGAGAGAGCCTTGTCTGATCCCCTCTTCCTGCTCTTCACCTGCCTTAGAGCACTAGAGCCATCTTTATTCTCTTCTGCCCCTAGAGGCCTTTCCAGTCCCTTCCACATCCATGGAGAGCAGTCAGATCTGACTACTGGTAGCCACCTTACCACTACAGACATCTAGAGTGTATATGGGGTGTATAGCCTTTGCAGACTTCAGCAAAATAGCCATGCCTTAATACAGCACTGTGACCGCCACCTTCAGACAACTGAGACAAGAAAGAAAATACTCCTCACGCTCTTCTGTGGCTACCTCCCACCTAAGTGCTCTCACTACCAGATGGTCCTGGAGGAAGTTGGGAAGCAGCAGTGCCATTGGATGGTAATAACCCATTTGCACAAGCTGATTTCCATGGCTGATTTAGCCCTGACGCATGGATTTCCCATGGCCATCCGGATTAGCATTCCTTTTTCCGGTCTGTTTATTGTACAGTAGCTATGGGTTTCTTGAGAATCGCTTGGACAGGTCACCCACTAGTTGCTCCACACCTGACGCTGTGTTGGCTTGTGCTGCATGACTTTCTCCCAATGACTTGGCTTTAGGGTAATGAAATTCAGGGGCTTTTCCAATCTTCCAGCAGACCCACATCCTGGATAAGATGACCACCTTGTTGTGACTCGCTTTTCTAGGATGAATAGTTGTGCAATTGAGAAGAATCCAGAGTTCCTGCAGTGAGGAGGTGGTCGTCAGCACAAATAATTCAGGTTCCTTGCCCTTAACTCTTCCCTTCTTCCTGGTAATCATGCAAGAAGGTCCCCTACCAGCAGCCCATCACCAAAAATGGTCAGAGCTGCCTGCCCTGCAGCCCAGAAGTTGCTGACGGGAGACGCCATGCTAGATGGCCCTTTCTGACTCTTAACTTAGGACATGAGTCCAGATTATTGTCATACTCTACCCTGTTAAGAAATCATAGCAAAGAAGCAAGAATGAAAAGGTTTGAAATCAAGATCTTAGGTCAAGCCCTGGCCGTACCACAGCATTAGCATGATCTCAGTGTCAGCGTGCAAATGTGCAAGATCGTAAGATATTTGTGGGCATGATGGTGAAGATTGAGACTGATTAGAGTACAGTACAAGGAAAACTAAAAACTCCCCCAAAATGTCAGTAGTTACTACTGAGGAACCATGCTGCTTCCCGTCCAGATGAAAGTATGCCCCCAGCCATGGCGACCAGAGCTCCACCCCTGGACAGTAGACCCCTAGTTAAGCTAGAGACTTTCTATGCACATGGAGGCAGGCTGTAGCCACTGCAATGGGCTTTGTGCCTGCCAGGTTTCCAAACCCAGTAGGCACTTCCAAGGCATGTAGAAGCCTCACAAAGCATCCCTGATGCCAAAATGCACAAAACTTGAATGTGTGGACATGGGCATAAGCCGTAGATAGAGTTAATTTCCTTTTCCTTTACTCTGTGGTTCCTACGTCTTAGATCTCTTTAGACCACCCTAGCCCCTGTGCCCAGAAAAAGTATTGCATTCACTGGCACCGTTTACCACTTACAACGTATGTGAGTTAAGTTACTGACTCTCCCAAGGGTACACAGATCTGATGCCGAACCCTGCTCTTACTGTCACACCCCATTGCATGATGAGCTTCCATCCATCTCTCAGAGGTGTCGCCAAACCAGGTGTGCTGGGCTGAGTTCTGAAACTGCTGGTGAGGTCTGCTAGGGAGGATCAGAATGAAAGTGAATCAAAACCGTTGATTTAAAATCCCAAAATGGGGGCGCCTGGGTGGCTTAGTCGGTTAAGCGTCCGACTTTCGCTTAGGTCATGATCTCACGGTTCGTGGGTTCGAGCCCCGCGTCGGGCTCTGTGCTGACTGCCAGCTCAGAGCCTGGAGCCTGTTTCAGAGTCTGTGATCTCCCTCTCTCTCTGACCCTCCACTGCTCACGCTGTCTCTCTCTCTCTCTCTCTCCTAGAAATAAATAAAAACATTTTTAAAAAATAAATAAATAAAATAAAATCCCAAAATGAAGAAAGTGGTTAAAATTTGCCTCCAAGGAAGGGAAGAAGGTCGTTGAGGAAGGAGACTTTCCATATTTTATTTTATACCATATGCTCCTTATAATTCAAAAAATTGAACTTAAGGAGTGCCTGGCTGGCTCAGTCAGTACAGTCTTGATCTTGGAGTCGTGAATTCAGACCCGACATTGGGCATGGAGCCTACTTAAAAGTTTTTTAATTGAATTTAAAAGAATATATTTAAATATTTAATAAAATATATTAAATGAACAAACTGGAGTAGAGTTTTAACAAAGAAGTGGGAGAATGGCCCCATTCAGACCTTAGGAAAAACACGAGAGTAGCTGTCATGCCCCAGATCTCAAAGGACCCATCCTTGAGATGTCCTTCCCACACAGACGCCTCTGGAAGGAGAAGTTAGGTGTGTCCACCAATATCCACTCTGACACCACCACTCAAGGGTCCAGGAGACAGAGAAGCAGAGGAACACATAGAAACATGTACATAGGCCAAAAAAGATACAGAGAGAAGCTACAGACCAAGGAAGCAGAGAGGGGGTGGGAGGCTGCATTAGTGCCTCTGTGGCCAAGCAGCAAGGGCAAAGCCCCGCCTGGCCCTCTGCTCAGAGAAGGTTGTGTTCCAAACTGTCCCCAGAGGCAGCATGAAGCCATGGAAGAGCCTCAGGAAGTCAGCGCCTTTGCAGGAAGCTCCAGACCTATGGTTCCGGGGTGGGAGTACCTGGTTGCTATTTATTTATTTATGCTTCTACCAGCCTCGGGGAGCCTCCCTGTGCCTGGTCCTGTGCAAAGCGCCTTGCAGTCAGTCCAGTGGGGATATATCGTAGACAATTTCAGTGGCAGGCTGAGAAGGCTTCGCAGAGGGGAAAGGTGACAGGAGCTGAGCTTTCTGGGGTAAGGAGTTTGCCAGGCAGACCTGGAAGGAAGGGAACACGAGGTCTGCCTAACAGACGGCTGAAGCAGTGGTTTCAGTGAGAGAAACACACTTTGAACCAAGGAAATCCCATCCAGAGCCACACACTAGGACATTAAGGGACAGATTATCCAATTTAGTCATCTATGTGGCTCCCTAGGAACAAATGGGAGTGTCTCAAATACCAAGGGTGTCACGTCTAAGGTGGTGACCCTGAATGTCATTAGGATCATTAACACATCAGGAAGTAGACAGTTGCTTTGGGCAATAAACTAGGTGACTAGGCCACAACTCTGTAGCCAAGCAGGTCTCTGGGGATGAAGGGTCCCTGACCGAACAGAGCTTTGGACGGCCAGTAAACTGCTCTAACACTCGGCCTGGCGCCCGCGCGTCCCTAAGCTGCGATCTAGGTAGGCCGTTTGGGTCTGTCCAGGACCTTTAACTTTGGTGGCCTGGAGCACATGGGAGGTGATGTATTCTGGGAGGAAGGTGCCAGGATTAAAGGCCCGCTGCCCCGGCTGCCCCGAGGAGGCAAGAAGGAAGGCGGGGTAGTCGCAGTCTCAGGAAGGTCTTGCCTGCCTCCTGCCCCTGGGCTGCGTCGTGGCGGGCCTGGCTATGCGAGGTCTGGACTTTGGCCATGGACGGATTAGGTCTGATCCGATTAGAGTCCCGGCCGTCGGCTTCGCCCTCTTGCCTGGCGCTGCCAGCGCCCGCCCCGCCCTCGTGGGCACCCGCAGACCTCCCCGAGACCCTTCCCCTCCCCGAACACGGCATTGGCGCAGAAATCCGAGAGGCTCCGTGCGCCCGGGCTCGGCTCATTTACACAGCGCGAGCTCGGGCTTCCGCCCCCTGCGGCCCTTCCGAGCCCCGCCCCGAGCTTGCGGGTGTCTGGGCCCCCGCCTCCGTGCTCGCCGCGTGGCGGGTGGGTTCCTCGCAAGTGGGGGGCCCGTGCCGGCCCTCCACGGGGAGGGCGGGCCCCGCCCCGCAGGTCTCGCGCCCGTGCACCTGTCGGCTAACGCCACGCGCGGCGCTGTGCTCCGCACCCGCACTACTCCACGTCCGTTTGTCTCGGCGTCCCGAGCCGGGGGTCTGTCTGTCCCCGGCAGGCGGACCGAGTGGGGCCGGCGTCAGAGCTACGTGCGGCGGGGCGGGCGCGGCGGGCGGGGTGAGGGCGGCGCTGAGCGCGGCAGCGGCGGCGCGGGAGGCGGGGAGGCGCGGCGCGCCGGGGACAGCGGCGGACGGCGGCGGCGGCATGCGGCTTCTCGCGCTGCCCATCGTGGGCTGAGACGGCCGCAGCGCGGGCGGGAGGCGCGGCGGCCGGCGAGCCGAGGGCGCAGCCAGCCGGGCAGACCGCGGACAGCGGTCGGGGCGCCGCGCCATGGGCCGTACCGGGGGCGGGGGCCCGGGCCGGGGACCGCCACCGCTGCTGCTGCTTCTGGGGGCCACGCTGGTCCTCGCCGCCGGGGCCGCGCCGGGTAGGTATCGACTGCGACCGGGACCCCTGCGGCCCTCGCGCCCCGCCCTGGGCCAGGGTCCCGCTGCCCTCGGGTACAGGCGGAGTTCGCGAGCTGTGGCAAGGGGGCGGGGCAGCTCCTTACCCGCGACCGGGCCGGGGGTAGGGGCGCGCGAGGAGGCGAGGTACTTGGGGGAGGCCTCAGGGTGGGGGACGGCCCCTGCCCGGGTGTGCGGACAGTCGTGCCGCCTGGGGAGGGACCTGGGTGGGCGGGGCCTGAGGGTGAGACTTCGGGGCGGGACCTGGAGGTGATGGGGCCATGAGGATGCAAGTTAGGGGCGGGGCCTGGGTGGGGCGGAGCCCTAAGGGTGCGACTTCAGGGCGGGGTCTGGAGGTGGAGTGGAGCCCTGAGGGTAAAACCTCCGCCTAGGGCAGAAGGTAGGGGCAGCCCTGGTTACACTGGGAACTTGTCGGGGGCGGGGCATGAGGCCCGAGGGGCGGGGCCTTAGCGGGAAACGGGTCGGGGCGGGTACTTGAGAAACCTTGAATTGGCCTCTTCGGGTGGGCGGGGGGCGGGGCCCTGACGCCGCGCCCCCTCCCTCCCGTCCACAGCCGGTGAGGCTGGCAGCCCCGTCGAGGCCCACGAGCAGGTGAAGAGCGTCCTGGCGAGGCAGCCGCGTGCCAACGCCACGCAGGAGAAGGCCGGCCCACTAGCAGCTGGGGAAGATGAGACCTCGTGGACTGCACCTGGGGGTGAGCAGGCCATGATAGGGCCTGGTGTCGGGCCAGAGGAGGTGCTGGAGGCATCGGCAGCGGTGACCGGCGCCGCCTGGCTGGAGGCTGACAGCCCGGGCCTGGGTGGAGTGACCGCAGAGGCCGGCAGCGGCGACACCCAGGCCCTTCCAGCCACGCTCCCGGCTCCCGAAGAGGCCCTGGGACAGTCATCAGTGGCCCCTGCCATCCCCAAGGGTACAGAAGCCAGCGGACCATCCTTCCCCACTCCTGGTGACAAGCTGAGCCCCAGCCCCGAGCACCCCAAGGAGACTCCCTTGGAGGTTTGGTTGAACCTAGGAGGCAGCACACATGACCCTCATGGGCCAGAGCCAACATTACCCTTTCAGGGCACACTGGAGCCCCAGCCAGCATCAGATATAATTGACATCGACTACTTCGAAGGATTGGATGGTGAGGGCCGTGGTGCCGACCTGGCGAGTTTCCCAGGGTCGCCAGGAACCTCGGAGCACCACCCTGATCCTGGGGGAGAGACCCCTTCCTGGAGCCTGCTTGACTTATATGACGATTTCACCCCCTTTGATGAATCTGACTTCTACCCCACCACATCCTTCTATGATGACCTGGATGAAGAGGAGGAGGAAGAGGAGGATGACAAGGATGCAGCGGGAGGTGGAGATCTGGAAGATGAAAGTGACCTTCTGGTGCCCACCGAGAAGCCTGGTCTGGGGCCTGGGACTGGTCAGCCAACCAGTCGGTGGCATGGTGTCCCCCCACAGCATACTCTGGGGATGGTCCCTGGCAGCAGCATCGCCCTCAGGCCTCGCCCGGGAGAACCAGGCAGGGACCTAGCCCCAAGCGAGAATGGCACTGAGTGCCGCAGCGGCTTTGTGCGACATAACGGCTCCTGCCGGTCAGTGTGCGACCTCTTCCCAAGTTACTGTCACAATGGCGGCCAGTGCTACCTGGTGGAGAACATAGGGGCCTTCTGCAGGTAAGGTTGTGGCAGGCAGGTGCACAGGGGCTTGCAAAAGAATTCTTGAAGAGTGTATGTGAGGCAGACTCAGCAAAGAGGGGGATGTGATAGGCACAACTTCCGAGAGGTTGTGTGTTCCCAGGCCAAGGGGATCAAGAGACGTTCTCTCAGATATCTTCTATGGGGGACTACTTAAATGTATTTCCTGTGATCTCATCACGAGGAGAGATTCCTCAGAAATAAGATTTTGTATTTCCTCCAAGTGTGTGTCCTTTACCAAATCTCTAAAACTATATAAAAGCAAAAGGAAGGGACTTCTCTAAGAGTTTTGGAAAGAGGCCTTTACTGGCTTGAGGTGTTTCATTGGAGAGTTCTGGCTACACTAGCAAAAAGAAAGTAGGCCTATAAGCCTACTCTAGAGGGAAGATGGCTGCTGAGCTCTCCCTCTGAGCCATGTGTGTGGCAGAGGGAGACCCCATCTCCCTGCAGGGCACGTGACGGTGGGGGGCACGTAAAGTCAGAGTGAGGACCTCATTGGGAGCAGACCCCAAGAGCAGCCACTCAAATAGGCCAAGTCAAGCAAAGTATCTTTCCTGACATATCAGATGTCGTAGGGTTTCTTAACTTTGGGTAGTGGATTTTTCCCTTCTATCTTGATTGACCTCCTTGGGATACTCAGTGCAGAATGTTTTGAAGACCCAGAGAGGTTAGTGTCTCTAAGGACATTGACTGCAGCCACCATCCCATGCCACCTCAGGAATACCTCATACGCCTGTCATCACGGCATGAGAGCTCACTGGCTTTTTCCCGAAGAATCACAAGTCAGGGGTGATCTGGGTAGTTTCCTTGTCTCGAAGTAGGCTAGAACCCCCAGATTCCTCTGGAATTGTTTCTGTTGGTCCTGTGAGGAGCATTTCTGTAATCTGGGGGTCTCTTTAAATGTCATTCCTGATGTTTCTTTCTTGGGTTTTTTGTTGTTGTTGTTGTTGTTGTTTTTTTTTTTTTGGAGCTATGTGAAGAATTCAAATTCTGTAGGTCTTGATGTTCTGATAGAAGAATAATATGTAGAAAGCGTGAAATGCTGTGCCTTTGGCATTAAGCTTGACTTCTAGTTCCTTCTTTCATATAAATGATCGTGAGGTGATTAGGGTCAGTCATATAGGATGTGCCCACACAGTTCTAGCTGGAGTTGTCCAGTCATTGCTGAAAGGAACAGTGATCAAGAAATTATGGCAACAGGATCTTGCCCGTTTTTTAAGTGCTACCAGCAATATGTGGAAACCCTGGAATGTTGCTCCTCAAGCTTTAGTTAGAGGGACTACAGGGATGATTCTAGCCTGGGAGCAGTGAAATCTCTGTGTGAAATCATTATCTTACATTCTATCGGAGGCCTGAGTTTTCACCTTCAAAGTAGTCTTTTCCTATCACAGTATGAAATGTGCGACCCCTGCTGCTTCTGGAGAGCTAGAAAGGGTTCGAGAACCTCCTGGAGCTCTTGGGATTGCCGAGTGGGAAATTAAGGTTGTCCTCAGTAAGCCGTGTGGCTGTGCTGACCAGGGACCCTCCAGTGAGTCCTGCTTCAGAAGGGCTTTTCCACAAGTCTTCGCCCCTGCCCTTCCCGCCCCAGCTCCCCTCGCTCCCCTTCCATCCCGGGGTCACGCTCAGGCTCCCCGCCACCCCAGAGACTCCTCCTCTGGCTGTGCACACGCAGGCTCTGCTGTGGCCAGGAAACTGTTTTACATTCCACTCACAGGAGACTGCCAAGCCCTCCGTTGCAGACTGCAGCATGCCTTTGTCTCCGCCGCCCTGGCCCACTGCAGGGAAATGATCCGAGCTACGGCAGAACTTCTCCAGAGCAGCGAGTTAGCGGGATCTTCTTTCCCCGCCCTCCCCAGACAGATAGCCTCCCTGGACTGCATAGGGTCAGTTGGAAAAGAGAATTTACTGTTAAGTCTCGTCTCCCCACCCTGTTCTGGGGGTGCAGGAGCCCAGTTCTCCGATGCATAATTTTCCCATTCCTGGACCCCTTTTCTCTTGTCTGTCATTCACCCCGAGGTTCATGTCCTCCCTCCTTTGCCTGCCTCTGTATCCTTCCACATCTTTCCTCTTTGAAGCAGCCTGGTTCCCATGGAAACAGCAATGTCATTGGAAGAGTTGGAGCCTGGGAATGTCCCCAAGGGCAAGAGAAAGTCACTCAACAAAAGGACTAAAACCCACCCAGAGGGTTGATTCTCACTGTGCTTTCGTGACATTTCTCATGGTAATAGGACAGGAAGTTTTAGGGGCAGAATTTGGGGGGCTGCAGCAATAGGAGGGGAATATACATCCATCTTTGTGTTCGTCCTTGTCTGTCACTTCCTTACATTTCGGCGTCTGGGCAGCCTGGTGAACTAGGTGGGACTGCAGAACAGCAAGATAGGTTCTCACGTGCAGAGTGGGCTGACTGCCTTTGCAACCAGAGGCCCTATTATCTTGTCTTTCACCCAGAGCCAAGGGCGGGGGCGGGGGGGGGAGAGGGCGCTGAGAGAATCCTGTGATTGTCGTTGAGGCTGCCGAGGGGAAAGCCGGGGTTCCCACCCTCCGCAGTCACTTCACAGTCACAGGAATGAGCAGTGCGCTCAGTTTCCCTGGTTGTCTCGTTTAGATCATGGACCTCAGAGCTGCCCTGCCCACTTCCTGGGGCTTTTGTTTAAGATTTACTTAAATTCAAGTTAGTTAACATGCAGCGCAGTCCTGGCTTCAGGAGTAGAAGCCGGTGATTCAGCTCTTACACGCAACACCCAGTGCTCATCCCAACAAGTGCCCTCCTCAGTGCCGGCCACCTCGTAGGGCGGTTAGACAGAGTGGCAGCTATGAGGCCTGCACAGATTGGGGACATCCCTCTTCCTCGACACGGCCCCGGGAACGGGCTGTTGAGGTGAGTACGGGGCTCGGGGACCAGGCCCTTGCTGTGGCCGCGGCTGCCTGCCTGTCGCCTCAGTCTCTCTGTCGCTGCCACAGGTGCAACACGCAGGACTACATCTGGCACAAGGGAATGCGCTGCGAGTCCATCATCACCGACTTCCAGGTGATGTGCGTGGCCGTCGGCTCGGCCGCCCTCGTACTGCTCCTGCTCTTCATGATGACGGTGTTCTTCGCCAAGAAGCTGTATCTGCTCAAGACAGAGAATACCAAGCTGCGGAGGACCAAGTGAGTCTGTGCGGGCCCGCCCCACCCCGACCCTGTGGCCGCACCGCTCCAGGGACATCGTCACGAGGGGCTCAGGCATCTACATCCCTAGTTGTGTTGTTTACACCAAAGACTCACTCAAGGGTATCCATTCCTACGCGGGATGTGCTGGCATTGCCGCACAGCCCAGGCCCCCGTGCCCCTGGGCCGCTGTCTGGCACGGTCCCCGACACCCCTCGCCCCGGGATAGATGGTGCTTAAAGAAAAGGCAACCTGTGCGCTGCCAGCTGAGGTCCCCTGTGTAAGTCACTGTACTCAGTCCACCACCAGTTGACTGCACCTGCTTCCCGGGGCTTTGACCTCCATGGCCAGTGTGAGGATTCCACTCACACAACACAGGAAGGAACCCCGGCTCCCTCAGACCCGCTGTCACTCAGGACAGGGTCCTCCTCCATGAACGTGGAAGAGAAGGGGCTTGGCAGTGCATTGCTGTGGAAAGCTCGTCAACCCTTGGTCCAGACAAAAGCGCAAGGAATTTAGGGACGTCCCCTTTGCCTTTCCTAAGTAGGATATTGGAAGTGGGAGGGCCTAGGCTTACCTTCCTGTGCTGTGGATTTTAAGCACCAGATGGGAATAGTCTCGTGTCAGCTTCTCTCTCAGCAGTGGAGTGGCTGCTGTGTGCCTGTGACAGTCAGCATGCATTTGCCTTTACGACGTGCCTTGAATGCTTGGACGTGACCTTATACACTGAGAGAATCACTCTTTGCACTGAGCCAAAGAGTGTCCTAAAGTGTCACAAGAGTCAGAAGAGGAGGAGGTGGCAGTTCAGCTTCCGGGGGGCAGGAGGGGAGGGGGCATGAGACAACTTATGCAGAAGTGCCCACACCTCCCTTTCACCCTCTTGCCCCCTTATGTGCTCTCCCCACTGACCTGAGACCCCCCTCCAAAGAATGTGCCAGGGTCCTGGGAAAAGGACAAAATGCCATCTGTTGCTCCTTTGCTGGGTGCAGGCACTGGGAGCCTCTGCAGCCTTTCGGCTCACTGTGGGGGGACCCAGGGGCCTCTCCATTGTGCCTGTGCACTGAGGCGGCGCTTATCTGCGCATGTGATCATAAGCCAGGACCCTTGTTTCCCCATGCCTGCACCCAGGGCGACTGTGGCAGCAGGGAGGAGAGGGAGAGGGTGCGACCACCTATCAGCGTAGCTGCTGAGGAGGGTGGGGGGGAGAAGGGGCAACTGCCAGGGGAGCGGTGGTCAGAGACAGGGCCCCATTCTAGGTCTTCCTCCCCTAGAAGGCTACGTGTTTTGCACAGAGCGTGGCCCCCGTGCCCCTTCAGCTCAAACGCGGTCACCCTCATTTCCTGGGGCCCGTTCTTGCCTTGATAACGCTGCATGTAGCACTACAGATACTGCTATGCTGTACTTACTCTGAAACGCACACCCCAACCCCGTATTAGCATCTCTGAAATTGGACTGTGTCTTACAATCACTCGCATCTTATAATCACTGTTGGCCAGATGGCAGTCATGATGTAGTTATAAGTGCCTGGCATTCGCGATCCTGGCCAGAGCTGTTCATATCACCATCCGTTCTTTATCTAAAGTCACAATGAGCTACTTCCTGTATATAATAAACACTCTAGGTGATAAGAAAGTATTGGATCATAGTTTAAATGGTAGAAGTTTTTTTCTCAGCGGTCCATCCAGTAACGACACATCTTATTACAGCCCGTGGCATTTGATGAAATACGGTATTTGAGCCAGGAAGCTCTCGTCAGGTTTGGCCATGACCGCTTCACTCACATTTTCCCTGCTCTCTTCTGTCCTAACCAGCAAATTCCGGACCCCGTCTGAGCTCCACAACGATAACTTCTCCCTCTCCACCATTGCCGAAGGCTCTCACCCAAACGTAAGGATGCTTGGCGACACTCCCCGTACCTTTCCCCCCCTTGCCCTCACCTCGGCTCTCTGTGGTAACTTACCTGTCAGGTAACTCATCTTCTCCCCACAACTCCCCGCAGCCTAATGCATGCCCGGCCCCTGCCCTTGTCTTTGATCTATTTCAGAGCATGGAGCCACTCCTCACAGCCCTGGAGGTTAGCTTGGGGTGACCAGCTGGGGCAGGGATGTGGGACGCGGGGCAGGATGGCGCACCACTCCCTTGACAAGCAGAGTTATAGGTAGTACCAAAGCTCTTTGTCTAGGAGGACTCCTGATTTTTAGCTTCATCTAGACTTTAGAAGTCTGATTTGTCTTTCTCCTGGTCTCTCTACTTTCTGTATCAAGAAAACAGACTCTGCTCTCATTGCGAGAGAAATTTCCTGGCAGGCACTGAAGTGAATGGTGGTTGCTCTTTGGGATGAGAGCAGAAACCTCTGGATGGCTAGGAAAACAGTGTCCTTTATATTGTTTAAGGACTCTATAACCTGGCAGGCATATGTACACTGGTGAGGGCTAAGGTGAGCACAAAACACTGGCAGAATCCTAAGTCTCGGGGTAAGTTTTCCTAGGAGGCTAGGCTCAGAAATATCAGTTGAAACCCACTAGAAGGTCCCAATAGACCAGTTTCTAAAGATCCTGGCTTAGTGTATTATCTGGACCAGACTAACCAGTAAAGTACTGGGTATTGTCAGAGAGAATTTCGTAAGTAAAGTGGAAACCATCCAAGCTCCAGATCATGTCACAGCCAAGCCCAGGAGTTCGGCATGCGACTCAGGCTCCATACTGCAAGGTAGATGCATCGACACACAGGTCAGGGAGCCGAACTCAGACTCTTTAGATGGACACAGTGAAGATTAAGGGCAAATTTTGAAGAAGTTCTTCGAAACAGTGGGCCACAGACTATCAGAGCTCATAGGGACCTTAACAGTCTAGGCCAGTGCTGTCTAGTGGAACTTTCTGTGAGGTGGAAATGTTCTGTGTCTGCACGGTCCACTATAGCAGCCACAGGTAGCTGCTCGGAGAAAGAGGCTCGTGCTACTGTATGGGACAGCACAGACCATTGCTTCCCTTTTATAGATGGGGAAAGTGTAGCCCCCAGAAGAGAAAAGAGAGAATAGTAAATGGGACCTTGTTCACCAACCCCCAGGACAGAAGAATGTGGAGGAGGAGTAAAGAGGTCACTTTAAATAAGAAATGAAAGAAGTTAGTTTAGGGTAATGTTTTGAAGTCTTTGATCTAAAAGGTGGAGAAACAACAAATATTATCTTACTTGGTATGCACCAAGATATTAATAAGTTCAAGATGGACATAATAACCAAGGAAACAAGATGTCTTATAAACTTTAATCTTGATAAACACATTAATCAGCCTACAAGGATATAGGCACCTTGAGGGCAGGAAGAGTCTTCCTCACGTGCGTGCACTCCCTTCCTACCTTGCCCAGCGCCTCGAGGTAGTATGTGTTTGGTTGTCATCCGTGGAATACTTGTGATTGATGGCCTGCTGCAGGGTATTCTGGTTCCAGTGTCTGATCTGCCATCTTGTACACATGGGGCAACAGGTCAGACCTGTGCGGTGGTTCCTGCAGTCAGGAATTGTCCACAGAGTGCAAGTGTCTTAGGAAAGTTTCTGACGCATGCATTTTCTGTCACCCCAGGTGTATAAAGACACCTTTCCTCTTCCCGACGAGGGAGGGGAAGGAATTAGCTCCCCTCGGAGGTCTTGGTTGCATGAGCCAATACAGAGGTTTCTAGCTCTTCTTGGCTGACCCAACTTTGTGGAAGGCTCAGCATTTGTCCATGAATGTTCCCACTGACCTTGATCTCAGAATATGGCAAGCCTTAAAAATGGAGTGGAGCAGGGCTGGGCAGCTATAGTGGACTCTGCCCGAGAGGGGCCATGGGGTTTTCTGGGCAGTGCTCAGGACATCTCTCAATGAAGTGGCAAGATGAGGTTCTGGTGGTCTCTGTCACCTCTTGGATCCTGAAGGTCATTTCCACCTGAAATCTTTCCCTTGTGCTCCAGGGGACATCCTGTCCTTTCTGCCAAAGCTCTGAGCATGAGAGGGGATGACAGTCCTGTCCAGTGGGATGTGTGCTTGTGGATTTTCTACCTTCATCTCTTTACTCTCTCCACCTAGCCCAAAAGTCAGACATATAGAAGGTCTTGCGGGCACTGGCAGTTAAGACAGTTGCTACTTTATGATGAAGTGAAGCCCTACCCATTGCTTCAGCCACCACACTGGCTGCTTACCAGTGATGCTAACAGCAAGATGAAAGCCGAGAGAGCTCCAGGCCAGCTGGGAAGGGGAACCAGGGGCCTCCAAGTCACGCCCGCTCATGCAGTCTCTGCCACCCCCGTCCTCTCCCCTCAAATGCCTTCGCTGGTATTGATGGCTCTGAAAATTTTGGAGAGTTCAACTTATCCTAATAGAGGGGTAATTTCACATGAGTGAAGCGGATCGAGTGGGTCATTTTCCCCACCCATCTCCAGTAATCTCTACAGGCCACACTCGGAAATGATTTCAAACAAAACGTGCTGCTTTGGGCCTGTGGTGGAGGAGGAGCCGCGGCTGGTGTCTGTGCCGGCGCCGCTTCCCTCCCCGCCTTCCCCAGGGGCTTCGTGCTGCCCGGGTTCCACAGCCTGGAAGCCAGTGGCTGAGAGTGTGGGAGTCCCGTGCAGCCGAGCAGCCAGCCCCCCAAAGGAGCATCCGGGGGAAAGGGGAGGCCTGCGAGTTCTCCAGGAGGAATGGCTAGTGTGTGGGCAGCACAGCGTGAGGGAGGGAGGTCACCTGAGAGCCGTGCAAACAGCGTGCTGTCAGTGAAGGTGATGGATGTAACTGGATCTTCCCAAGATTGGACAGACCTTCCGGGATTTTACTTTATGAATTACTACACTTGTCCATGGGGTCTATAGTGCTCCCCTGAGCTCCCCAGCTCCATTTGAAATCTTTCTTACTTCCTAGGCTTGGTTTCTCTCATGTATTTGGTAAAATACTGACTGCCCGTCCCCTTCCAATAGAGGTTTGTGTCTGGACAAGCGTGGGCCCAGGCCTGAACCCACTCTACTCCTGGGCTGAAGGATTCCCATTTGGCTGAGGTGGAATGCCGGCAAGGGGGAGGCGCAGAGCAGTTTCCAGGACTTAGGCCAGATGGAGGATCAGCCCTGTCTCTGTGAGGGACTTTCACAGACCAAAGGCAGATGGGCCTTCTGCGGAGGGATTCAGCAGCCCTAAGCTTAATAGGGTTCACTGCTGGAGGAGACACGTGCATTAGGCTGGCTCCATCTTGGCGTAGACACTGCCTCACCTGTCCTGTGTGTTGGAAGTACTTAGCTTGTCTAGTAGCCTTGTTGGATACATGTGTTCCTTGTTTTGAAAATATACTTATCCCACCGATTGGCCCAGAAGTCAGTTTTCTCATCGGTCTAAATCCCATGAGCCCTCAAAGGGCCAGCCTTCATTTGGGCCCCCACCTTCCAGGCATCACAGCGTGGATGTCCAGATAGGTAAGCACCCCTAAGTTCCTCGCATGATGCCCCTGCTGGCCCCCAAAGACTGTATGATGTCAGGGGTGGGGGTTGGGGGGCAGGAGGTTGAACAGCATGAAAGTGAGTCCTGTCCTCGTGAGAGGATGAGTGAGCACAGGCCATCCTCTCCTGTCCCAGGTTTGCTGTGGGCCAGAGCCTCTTCTACCCAGGATCTTCACTTTGTTGTTGTTTTGTTTAAGTTTGTTTATTTACTTTGAGATTACATGTGCACGAGTGGGTGAGGGGCAGAGAGAGAGGGAGACAGAGAATCCCAAGCAGGCCCCACGCTGTTAGCACAGTACCCAACAGGAGGCTCGAACCCACGAACCATAAGATCATAACCCGAGCCAAGCCAAGAGTCCGACGTTTAACCAACTGAGCCACCCAGGTGCCCCTCCCCAGGATCTTTAAAGGCCCACCTCTCAAGCTTCTGTGCCCAGTGTCTTTCCCCAAACCACGCAGAAGTACACAGAATGAAAAGTGCAGTTCTACCCACACCCTCTTCCCTTGCCATAAAGCCTGTGTGTTGTACATGTATGTACGTGTGTACATATACGAAATATATCATGGAGATCTTTCCGTCTCACCATATCTAAATTTATGTTCTTGAAAAGGTTTTTTTTCTAAATCTCTCCCAGCAGTAATAGGAAATATCAAGTACCTGAAATCTGCCTCGGTACTGTATGAGGTTCATTTCTTCTTGTTCTTGTGGCATTGGGAATGGGGAACGTGTGCATTCCCCTGTTGTCTGTAAATCATTCCTGAAGTCTTTGAAACTCTGTTATAATGCTGTGTTCAAGCCAGTCTTCTGGAAAAGTGCTAAGCAAGGCTGGGAGCAGGGGGAGGTGACTGTGGTTTGTTTAGGCATAGGACTTTTGAACACCCATGGTGTCCTGTATAAGCCTGGAGCCTTTCCCTACCTTCTGTCCAACCAGTCACTACCCTGACCTAGTACTGCTATGGGTCAAACTCAGTAGCAGTCAGTATGGGCAAGGACTCTCCACAGTTGTGTGGAAAATGTCCTCCTTAAGCATGATGATGACCTTCAATTTTGGAAGTGGTTAAACCAAGAAAAGTCTGAGCTAGCTGGTCAGATAGCAACATTCTCTACCCTTCTGGCCACCTGTGAGCCTGCCTGGGTGTTTACCCAACCTCTTAGATCAGCAAAGTTCCAGGCATTTACAATGGCTATTTGGAGCGCCTAAGAAAGAACCGAGGCCCGCTGAATCACACAGGGTGTACAGGCATATCTCCAAGGTATTGTGGGTTCAATTCTCAACCACTGTAATAAATGAATATCAAGATAAAGTAAATCAGACAAATTCTGTGGTTTCCCAGGGCACATAGAAGTGAAATTACAGTGTGTAGTCTAGTAAGTGTGCGATAGCACTGTGTCTAAAAAAAATGCATGTATTAATTCAAAATACATTATTGCAAAAAATGCTAATAATTATCTGAGCTTTCAGTGAGTCATAATCACTGATGACAGATCACATAACAAATATAATAATGAAAAAGTTTGAAATATTGTGAGAATCACCAAAATGTGGCACAGAGACACGAGGTGAGCAGATGCTGCTGGAAAAATGGCACCGACAGACTTGCCTGATGCAGGGCTACCATGAACCTTCAATTTAAAAACATTTTGGGGCACCTGGGTAGCTCAGTCAGTTAAGCTTCCAACTTCAGCTCAGGTCATGATCTCACAGCTCAGGTGGTGAGTTCGAGCCCCGCGTCGGGCTCTGCGCTGACAGCTCGGAGCTGGAGCCTGCTTCAGATTCTGTCTCCCTCTCTCTCTCTGCCCCTCCCCTTCTCACACTCTGTCTCTCTCTTTCTCTCAAAAATAGATAAACATTCACAAAAATAAAAAATAAAAATTAATTTAAAAATTTTTAGTTTTCAATGAAAAGAATCCGCACTGCATAATAACACTGAGGCGTGCTGGAACCCCCAGATGGCCCTGCAAGGAAAGCGTGGCGGGAAGGCCGGAGCTGCTGTGGGAGTTCTTCGAATGCCCAGAACGCAGACCTGGAGGAATACATACTCCTGTGGGATTTCCTGGAAACCTCTGACAAGCAAATTCAGTTCAGGGTCAGGAGCTTGTCACAGGGCTGCAGGCCACATACATGGGGAGAAATGCATATGGGGGTGGGGGGAGGGGGTTCACGTCAGAATTGGATGGGGAGCTAACCGCACAAATATTGTCTGATGCAAAGCCACACGAGTACTGTCAAGGCGGCCGGACTCACCCAGGCACAGATTATAAGTTAGCATCTTTTGGTAGATTAGCTTCTACCGGTAAAGGGGCACACACATCTCTGGCCTCTTGTCAGAGGAAGTATACTTGCCATGGGGAGAGGGGCCCTAGTTTTGCTGGGAGCAGCTCTACACTTGACCATGGGCCTATTTGTGCCCCTGACAAAGGGAGCTCCCTGACCAGTACCTTTCTGGGAGACCAGAGCTCAGCAGGACGGAAGGCCCTGCCCATGGGGAGCTCACCAGTAGGTGAGACTCTTAAGGGGCCAGATCAAGTGCTAAAGGGGCTACTTCTCTGCTCCCCCCGCCTCCTCCCCCTCCCATCTCTGTCAGAGAGAAAACCTCAGACTGGCCTACTTTAAAGCCATTTGTAATCCAGTTACCTGCCAGCTTCTCATCTCCGTCTCTGGCCAGTGTTTTTGTAGGATGACATTCCTAGAAAGTAGCTACTAACGGGTCACTTTGGTCCATTCAAGTCTTAGAGCTTCTTTCTCTCTTCTTTCAAAGCCCTGGAGTTGTTATTTGATCCCTCTACCTACCGTCTCCCTCCCGCCCCTCTCTCATCTTTTCTCCTCTTCCAGGATGACCCTAGTGCTCCCCACAAAATCCAGGAGGCTCTCAAGTCCTGCCTGAAAGAGGAGGAGTCATTTAACATCCAGAACTCCATGTCACCCAAACTTGAGGGTGGCAAAGGTGACCAGGCTGAATTGGAGGTGAACTGTCTTCAGAATAACCTAACCTAAAGCAGAGCAAGAAGAGAGGCAATGGGGGGAGGGCGGGGGGACGGTGGGGGGAGAAACATGACCTCCTCTTGTACAGAGTCTATTTCTTGTAACCATTTGTTAAACTCTTTTCCTTTTCTGATCTCATGGCATGCTTTGATGTATTTTGTACAGGAGGGACACACACACACACACACACACACACACACACACACACACACACACACAAATAAGCAAAGAACCTGAACAGAATTGCATACGTTGGATTGTTTTGTCTGTGCTGTCTGTACATTGCTTCTGCTGCTGTGATTTCTAAACCTATGCTGTTATTCAACTACTTTTTTTTTTGTACTTTGACCCACCTTTTTTTGAAATAAGAGTAAAAAACAAAGTTCTTGAAATAAAACTTTTTAAAAAGCCATTTTCCTAATGTCATTGTGTCCACTCCCCAGCCATTCTCGACAGTTTGAGTTTGAATTCTTACCTTCACTGAAGGTGTATATTGGTACAGGTTCAAAATCCCAGAAATGGTCTGTGCAGTAGCTTGGCCCGCCATAACAGACTACCACAGCCTGGGCGGCTCAAACAGTAGACATCTCTGGAGGCTGGGTGTCCCAGAAGACGGTACCACCAGAGTTGGTTTCTGGCAGGGCCTCTCTTTCTGGCTCACAGCCACCTCCTTGCGGCATCCTTAAATGGCCTTTTCTCTGTGCACATGTGGAGAGGTCGGTCTCTGGTGTTACATCCTCTTCTGATACATCCTGTTGGATTAGGGCCCGTTTGACCTTAATTACCTCTTTACAGGCCCCGTCTCCAAATACAGTCACATTAGGGGTTAGGGCTTCAACATGCAACATTTGGGATGACACAATTCAGCCCATGAGTCTGTAGCACCTATTTTTAAGCATACCCTTTCCTGGGGCACCTGGGTGGCTCGGTAGGTTGAGCGTCCGACTTCGGCTTAGGTCATGATTTCATGGTTCGTGGGTTTGGGCCCCACATCAGGCTCTGTGCTGACAGCTCAGAGCCTGGAGCCTGTCGTCAGATTCTGTGTCTCCCTCTTTCTCTGACCCTCCCCTGCTCATGCTGTCTCTCTCTCTCTCTCTCAAAAATAAATAAAACATTTTTTAAAAAAAATGAAAGAGTGGCATTGTTTAAAAAAAGAAAAGAATACCCTTTTCTAGGGGTTTCTGGCTGGCTTAGTCAGTAGTGCATGTGACTCTTAATCTCAGAGTCATGAGTTCAAGCCCCATGTTGATCGTAGAGTTTACAAAAAAAAAAAAAAAAAAGAATACCCATTCCTTCTTTCATAAATATTTATTGAGCCCTTAACCAGGCATTATGCTAGATGCCAGGAACTCTAGATGAATAAGACAGATCTTAATCTCAGGAAATTAACAATATATTTAAGAAACAGAATTATAAACAAATAATTATAATACATTGTGTCAATGTTATAATAGAGGCATATTCAAAGCTGTAAGAGTTGGAGTTACTAGTTTAGAAGGGCTTCAAGGAGAGAGCTCTAAGTTGGACTTTGAAGGATGAGGAGGTGTTTTTCAGAATCATTTGGGAGAAGAGGACATTCAAGGCAGCAGGAGGATACTCATCGGAAAGTCTTTCCATGTGACCAAAGATCGTGAGAGGGAGTGTCCTAGGGGATAAGGCTGGAAAGGACAATTTAGGACAGATTGTGAGGGGCCTTGAATGCCATTGAACATGCTGAGGCAGGTCAGATTTGTTTGTCTTTTTTCTTTTTTTTTTTTCTTTTTGCTTCTTTTTGGTTGCAGGTGTAGAATTTAGTGATTCATTGCTTAAATACAACACCCAGTGCTCATCCCACCAAGTGCCCTCCTAAATGCCCATCAGTCATCTAGCCCATCCCCCCACCTTCCCTCCATCAACCCTTAGTTTGTTCTCTGTATTTAAGACTCTCTTATGGTCTGTTTTTATCTTATTTTTCCTTTCCTTCCCCTATGTTCATCTGTTTTGTTTCTTAAATTCTACATATGAGTGAAATCATATAATTATCTTTCTCCAACTGATTCATTTTGCTTAGCATAATACCCTTCAGTTCCATCTTGCAAATGGCAAGATTTCATTATTTTTGATCACTGAGTAATATTCCTCTCTCTGTGTGTGTATCACATCTTTATCCATTCATCAGTTGGACATTTGGGCTCTTTCCATAATTTGGCTATTGTTGCTAGTGCTGCTCTAAACACTGGGGTGCATGTGCTCCTTTGGGACTCAGCATTTTGGTATTTATCCGAAGGATAATACTAGGTATTTATCCAAAGGATAAATAGTAGTGCATTTGCTGGGCCATAGGGAAGTTCTATTTTTAATTTTTTGAGGAACCTCCATACTGTTTTCCAGGGTGGCTTCACCAGTTTGCATTCCCACCAATAGTGCAAAAGTGTTCCCCTTTCTCTGCATTTTCGCCAGCATCTATTTGCTGAGTTGTTATTTTTAGCCATTCTGACAGGTGTGAAGTAGTATCTCATTGTGGTTTTGATGTGTATTTCTCTGATGATGAATAATGTTGAGTATCTTTTCATCTGTTGGTTGGCCATCTGGATGTCTTCTTTGGCCTCTATTCATACCTTCTGACCATTTCTTCACTGGGTTATTTGTTTTTTGGGTGTTGAGTTTGATAAGTTATTTATAGATTTTTGGATACTAACCCTTTGTCTAATATGTCATTTGCAAAATCTTCTCCCATTCCATCAGTTGCCTTTTAGTTTTATTGATTGTTTCCTTCATACCTCATCAGATTTGTTTTCTAAGAAGACAGCTCTGGGGGTGCCTGGGTGGCTCAGTCGGTTGAGCTTCTGGCTTCAGCTCAGGTCATGATCTCACAGTTTGTGGGTTTGAGACCTGTGTCGGGCTCTGTGCTGACAGCTCAGAGCCCGGAGCCTGTCTTCGGATCCTGTGTCTCCCTCTCTCTCTGACCCTCCCCTGCTCATGCTGTCTCTCTCTCTCTCAAAAATAAATAAAACATGACAAAAAAAATTTTTTTTTTTAAAAGAAGACAGCTCTTGGGGCGCCCGGGTGGCTTAGTTGGTTGAGCGTCCGACTTTCGCTTGGGTCATGATCTCGCGTTCGTGGGTTCGGGCCCCGCGTCGGGCTCTGTGCTGACTGCCAGCTCAGAGCCTGGAGCCTGTTTCAGTCTGTGACTCCCTCTCTCTCTGACCCTCCCCTGCTCGCGCTGTCTCTCTCTCTCTCTTAAAAATAAATAAAACATTAAAAATAAAAAAAATAAAAAAAATAAAAGAAGACAGCTCTGGAGAGAGCGGTGACGGCAGACAGAATGGAGATTATAGCAGTGCAGGCAACAAATGAGGGTGGATTTTAGGAACAATTAGGAGTTCAAATAGCTAGAATTACTACTGGGAAGTTTTCTAGAACTTTGCCTGTGTTCAGTCTGTGATAATTCCAATAACTGGAATCCCAGTGTGTGTGTTTCTGTTGCCTAATTTCTGCTACTTCTCCTGATATGTCTTCCCAAGTGCCTCATTATGTGATTGTTTGCTTGCTTCATTGCTTCTGTCAGGTGCCCAGGGGCCCTAGAATTCTAGAATCATATTTTTCCAGATTAAGGTTGGAGATTTCCCAGGCCATTGAAACCAGTCCTATCAGACTGTGCTAGGGCTGGTTTGGTTTGGGTTCATCTTTACCTCTAGGACACAATCATCTGGGGCCACAACCCTAAACAGGCAGTGGTTTACCAGCATCTTTCCATCTCTGGTGCGCCCTGTGCTCCAGATGGCCCCCATGTCTCCAAATGTTCAAAAGCAGTACTGTCCCCACCGCCTCTTCCAAATGGGTAAGTGCCTCCAGGGAAGAAGTGGCCCTGAATGCTGGGCTCACCCTTCTGATTTCCTGTCCTCTCTGGGGACATCAGCCTTGTAATTCTTTAGTATCTTGTTAGCTCTTTGATGCTTTTCAGATGTTTGTACAGCTTTTGGTGTCCTTAGTGGCAGGATTGGTCCAAATTTACCTAGTCTCCCATTTACTAACAACAGAAGTCCTCTGTTTTCATCTTGGGACTCTTGCCCAGATGGCATTCAGCTGGTGCCATGAGCTCAGTCTGCTCTTTGCTATTGGATAGGGCTGCAAATTAGGATGTTGGGTTATGGCCTGTGTGTATTATGGTTCCTAACCTGATGCTTATCCACTTTAGGGGGTTTGGCATGGTTTTACTTGGGATTTCCTGTACTCTCTGAATTAGGGGACAGACCTGTCTTTCACAGCTAGGCAACTCTAGCTCCTTTCACGAGGAGGCCCAATCAAGAGGGATTGTATGAGAAAGTACTTTGTAAGTTCTAAATCACATCCAGACATGAGGGTTTGTTAGTATCCTGTTTTGTTTTTTTCCACAAGAGTATTACGGGATGCAGATCCCTGCCCTTGGCTTTGTCCCACTTCACAGCATACACAGGAGGATTAGGAAAACCCAGATCAGAAAGGGAGCAGGAGACAAAGCAGGTCTAATGAATAGAGTTACCAGATGTCGCCAAGAGTCTTTGACCCTATGAAGAGGCTGCCATGTTGCAATAGGATATACTGATGTCTATCTGTGCTGGCCCTCTTTCCTGCCAGGGTGTTTGTGCCTCTGAATGATTGTGCCCCAGGAGGCCAGCCAGCATCCTCTCTGGGGACCTCAGCCCTGCTCTTGGCTCCCTCATGCGGCCCTCTGTGATTATCTAGTGCTTGAGACATCCCAGTTGGGCACCCTCGGGCTGTCATGTGATGTTCCCTAGATCCCTCCTATCTGTTTCTTCAGCCCCACTCCATAGCCTGTTTTGTGTCCTCCTGTCTAAAGAAAGGACAAACCGAAAATGTGGGAAACTTAGACATCAGGGAAGAACGTTCGTTTGTCTGGGTGCCTTTCAGCACTGATGGATCACTTCACTTGGGAGGAGTGTGCACGCAGCGCTGGGCCATCTGTCTCTACCGGGCACATCCTGCCCACATACACCACACCTGTGTCTGCCTCCTGGGGCTGTCATAACAAATGAGGACAAACGGAACAGCTATCACAATAGAAATGTATCCTCTCTCAGTGAAGCCCAGAGTTCTAAAATCAACGTGTTAGTGGGGCCGTGCTCCCTCTGACTGCTGCAGAGAAGAATCCTTCCTCATCCCTTCCTCGTAGCTTCTGGTGATTGGCCAATAAATCCCAGCATTCTTTGGCTTGTAATCACATCACTCCAGTTTCTGCCTCTGTCTTCACATGGCCATCTTCCCTTTGCATGTAACTGTGTCTCTGTGTCTTTACTAGGCCTTCTTGTAAGGACACCAGTCATTGGATTTAAGGTCCCCCCTAATCCATTATAACCTCCTCTCAACTTGATTACAGCTGCAAAGACCTTATTTCCAAATAAGATCATACTCACAGGTAATGGGAGTTAAGGCTTCAATATATCTTTTTGGCGAGATACAGTTCAACCCCCAAGCACACCTTACTATTTAAAAAAAATTTTTTTTAATGTCTATTTAATTTTGAGAGAGAGAGAGAGGCAAAGTGCAAGCAGGGCAGAAGCAGAAAGAGAAGGAGACACGGAATCCAAAGCAGACTCCAGGCTCTGAGCTGTCAGCAAAAAGTCTGACATGGAGGCTTGAACTCATGAGCCATGAGATCATGACCTGAGCCAAAGTCAGATGCTTAACCAACTGAGCCCCCCAGGTACCCCTCACCTTACTATTTACAATACACTTCATACCCATGATCTTCTCACATCCTCACTGGAGCCTAGAGTTGGGATCTTAGGACTGGAAAGCATCAGTGACAATATTAGAACCCAGGCTTTAAGCTTCTATTTCTATGTCCTTTCTTCTGTGTGACATCACACCACAGACACAGTTCTTTTTCCTTTCTCATATAATTTATAGAAATGAAAGGTTAGCTTGTGCTGCAAAAAACAGCACTAACACCAGATTCAGAGCTAGAAGGCTCCTAGGTGGAGTCAGATGACCTCTCTGAACCTAAGGTTCTTCATCTGTAAAGTCTTCACCTCTTCACAGGAATACCTAGACATCGGGGATTACAGCAAAGAACAAAATGGATCAAAAGCCCTGCCCGATGGAGCTGACTTCCCAGGGTCATGATGTTCATACAAGGTAAGGTATATGAACGGATTCTGAGAAGTAGAGGGGGCTGCCCAAACCCACCCTCCAAGCCCAAGGGAAAGAGGCATAAAGGCATCTTTATTGGTCAGGCAAGCAGTGAGGTGTGTGGGCACCACCATCACTGAGGATGGTAGCAAAGGCTCCTCCGCTAGCCCTGGAGCTCCTCACAGGTAAATGAGAAGCTTCAGGGAAGGGAAGGTCTCCACTCAAGCAAACATGGAAGTGGCGTCTCCTGGACATGTAACCGTGAGATTATACAAAGTGACGAGTGAGAGTGAGAGTGACGAAGAAATGCACAGTTACCCTGGGGGATCTGGTGGCCAGCCAGACCAAGCAGTACCCTGGCCAGAGGTTCATCAAAGCCAAAAGAAGAACATGTCGATCACAAGGGTTGGCTTCAGGGTGTGCTCTGCATGCAATTCTGAGGTATATGTGTAGGAGGAGAACGGCTAGGACCGACCTTTACCTTGACGAGACCATGTGAAAAGTGGCTGTATCTATAAGCAGCCCCCACCGGCAGTGGGTAAGAGTTTCCTTTGGTGCACACCCTCCTCAGCACTTGGCATTCTCACCTTTTTAAATTTTAGCCACTCTTTAGGCATGTCATGGCGTGATTTTAATTTGCATTCTGTAATTATCAACGGATTGCATCCCTCTCCATAAGTAGTCCATTTAGTAGTCATCTATATTTCTGCTTTCTTTTATTTTTTTAAATATTTATTTATTGAGGGGCGCCTGGGTGGCTTAGTCGGTCGAGCGTCCGACTTTCGCTTAGGTCATGATCTCGCGGTTCGTGGGTTCGAGCCCCGCGTTGGGCTCTGTGCTGACTGCCAGCTCGGAGCCTGGAGCCTGTTTCAGTCTGTGACTCCCTCTCTCTCTGGCCCTCCCCTGCTCACGCTGTCTGTCTCTCCTAGAAATAAATAAATAAAACACTGAAAATTAAAAAAAAATATTTATTTATTGAGAGAGAGAGGGACAAAGTATGAGCAGAGTGGGGCAGAGAGAGTGGGGGAGACGCAGAATCTGAAGCAGGCTCCAGACTCTGAGCTGTGAGCACAGAGCCCGATATAGGGCTCGAACCCATGAACCATGAAATCATGACCTGAGCCAAAGTAGGACACTTAACCGACTGAGCCACCCAGGTGCCCCATTATTTTTATTCTTTATACTGTTTATTTATTTTTTTGAGAGAGAGAGAGAGTGTGAGAGAATGAGCATGAGAGGGGCAGAGAGGAACGGGGACAGGCCCAGAGGATCTGTTTGCTGACAGCAGAAAGCCTCATGTGGGGCTCGAAATCACGAACAATGTGATCATGACCTGAGTTGACTGACGCTGAACACTTAACCGACTGAGTCACCCAGGCACCCCCATTTCTGCTTTTGTGAAGTATCTGCTTAATACTTTAGCCCATTTTTCTCTTAGACTATCTTATATCCCATTTATAAGCTGTTTTACTGGTCAGTATGTATTACAAATATCTTCTCCCACTCTGTGGCTTGCAATTTCATACTCCTAATGTTTAATTAATATTAAACTTAATTTTTATGTAGTCAGACTTACCGATTTTCCTCTGCAGTTCCAAAGTCATTCCTGGAAACTTGCTTCCACCTAGGGTGTTCACGGGAGGACATCCCTTGCACCCTGACAGCAAGAGAAACGTCAGTCACAACTTCCTGGGCTCTTCAAAGAGCTCAGGTCACAAGGCAGCCGGATGAATTGAATTCCAGAGGGTGACAAGCCCCTTCAAAGAGAGACGAAACACATGGATTTTGTCCATGGCAGAGCCCGGGAAGAAGGGGCAGCACCCCGAGAATGGGAAGGGAGACAGCCATGTGGTAATGAATTCATAATGGCAGAGTTTAGCTCGCCTGACAGTTCAGAACCTCTGGAGGCTCCAGACACAGGGCTGTCTACAGCCATTCACACGCTCTTTGCCCTAAGCCTCAGTTGGGTGCTCACGAGGCAAACCTGGGTGGGGGGGAGGGGCGGGGTAGAGAAGCACAAGCCCTGAGAGCAACCAGTTAGTGGTGTGCAGGAACAAGACAACACCCACTTTCCAGACGCTTCTGTCAGTCAAAACAAAAGCCTTAAGCTTCTGGAAACCTGCCTGTTTCCACAACCAGAAAAAACGAACTGTCTCTGAGGGTAAGCACACAGCCACCTGTCTCTACAGGCCGGGCCGGAAGCCCCTCTCCCCACTACAGGCCTCATTTCCAATAACTGTGAGCGAAGACCAGAATCCTTCTGCCCTCAGTTCCAAGCAAAGGTATGATTTAGGGGTAAGTGCAAACACACTGCCCCTGGGGAGTGGGGGAGGGGGGCCCAGACCCTCCGCTGGTACAAAGGCGTGCAGTCTTTCGAAGGTGGGGGGAATCTAAAGACTGGCTCCCACCCTGCACTCCCCTCACATACAAGTCCCAGAGTTTGGCTGGCAAGGAAGGGAAGGGCAAGAATGGGGAGAAAGTTCTAGCCTAAGACTCAAGTGCGCAAGGTCTACCTAAGTATGAAGCTGAAACAGGAAAAATGACAAAAGCTGCCCGCATCGTGGGTCTTGCCCTGGTGAACAAGCAACAACGGTTTACATCTAAGGGAAGGGGGGAAGCATGAAGAGACCCTCCTCTGAGATTCAGGCACACGGGCCTGCTGACAGTGGAATGCAGAAACACTGAGAAAAACACTGTAGCGTCTCAGGCCTCACAAGAATCAAAAGGCGGCAGCGGCTTTACCTTGGAGAAGAAGTTCTAGCAACAGCAAAACCCAGACTCATCTCTACCATTGACTGGACTGACTCCATCCCTGTACCGAACAACCTAACAGAAAAGAGACATGCCCATCTTTGGGCATCAAGACTATTTACCTAACGCTCTACCTTTCTTTTACACACAACCACTAGCATTTATTCCACACCCAGAAGTGAAAGAGAAAAGAAAAACCACAGTCAAATGATAAACGAGTCAAAACAACCAGACCCAAGGATGATCCAGGCAACAGAACTATCAGGGACTAATCTGTTAAAGGAACCAGGGGGAGAGACGAACAACATTTACAAACAGATGGAGAATTTGAGCAGAAACACGGAAACTACAAAAAAGGAGTCACGAAAATGGTACAAATAAACAGCAAAAAGATCACCACAAAACCAGAAGTAAAGAATCCCTTCAACTATATTAACAACATGGAAAATAAAATTCAGATCAAGGAATTTTACAGGGATAAAGAGGGGCATTACATAATGAGACAGATAGTTTATCAGGAAGACAGGATAGGGGCACCTGGGTGGCTCAATTGGTTAAGCGTCCGACTTCAGCTCTGGTCATGATCTCACATTTCATGGGTTCGAGCTCCATGTTGGGCTCTGTGCTGACAGCTCAGAGCCTGGAGCCTGTTTCAGATTCTGTGTCTCCCTCTCTCCCAGCCCCTCCCCCACTCATGCTCTGTCTCTGTCTCTTAAAAATGAATAAACATTTAAAAATTAAAAAAAAAAAGAACAGGATGGGGCGCCTGGGTGGCTTAGTCAGTTAAGCGTCCGACTTTCGCTTAGGTCATGATCTCGCAGTTCGTGGGTTCGAGCCCCACGTCGGACTCTGTGCTGACAGCCAGCTCAGAGCCTGGAGCCTGTTTCAGTCTGTGACTCCCTCTCTCTCCGACCCTACCCTGCTCACGCTGTCTCTCTCTCTCCTAGAAAAAAAAAAAAAAAAAAAAAAAAAGAACAGGACAATTCTAAAAGTGTATAAACCTAATGACAGCTTCAAAGTATACAAAACAAAACCTGATTGAAATCAAAGAAGAAATAGCTAAACTACACTTATAGTTGGAGTTTTCTCTCTTTTTTAAATATTTATTTACTAATTTTGGGAAAGAGAGGTTGTCAGTGGAGAAAGGGACAGAGAGAGAGGGAGACAGAGAACCCTCAGCAGGATCCATGCTGTCAACATCCCGGGCTCAATCACATGACCATGAGATCATGAACTGAGCCGAAATCAAGTGTCTGATGCTTAACTGACTGAGCCACCCAGGGTTCCCTATAGTTGGAATTTTTGATACTCCTTCCTCAGTATATGGAAACCAAAAAATCATTAAAGATACAAAACACATGAATAATGCTATCAACCAACTTGATCTAAATTTTTTTTTTAATGGTTTTATTTATTTCTAGGAGAGGGAGAGAGACAGCGTGAGCAGGGTAGGGTCAGAGAGAGAGGGAGTCACAGACTGAAACAGGCTCCAGGCTCCGAGCTGGCAGTCAGCACAGAGCCCGACGCGGGGCTCGAACCCACAAACCGCGAGATCATGACCTAAGTGAAAGTCGGACGCTTAACTGACTAAGCCATCCAGGCGCCCCTCAACCAACTTGATCTAATTGACCTTTCTAGAATACTCCTCCCTACACAGCAGAATACACAATATTTTCAAGTGCACATAGAACATTAGCCAAGATAGATGATATTCTGGGCCATTAGGGCACCTGGCTGGCTCAGTCAGTAGAGCATATGATTATTGATCTTGGGATTGTAAGTTAGAGTCCTATATTGGGTATAGAGATTACTTAAAAAATTTAAAAATATTTTAAAAAAGTAAAAGCTTTTAAGATGATAGTCTGGACCATAAAATAAATCTCAAAATGTAAATATATTGGAATCATACAAAGTGTGTCCTGACTAAAATAGAATTAAACTAGTAATCAATAAGAAAGATATCTGGAGGGGCGCCTGGGTGGCTTAGTCGGTTAAGCATCCAACTTTCGCTTAGGTCATGATCTCGTGGTTTGTGGGTTCGAGCCCCGCGTCGGGCTCTGTGCTGACTGCCAGCTCAGAGCCTGGAGCCTGTTTCAGAGTCTGTGACTCTCTCTCTCTCTGACTCTCCCTGCTCACACTGTCTCTCTCTCTCTCTCTCTCTCTCTAGAAATAAATAAAACATTAAAAAAATTAAAAAAAAAAAAAAAAAAAAAAAGAAAGATATCTGGAAACTCCCACCTCCAAATATTTGGAAATTAAACCACACATGTCAACCCACAGTTCAAAGACTAAATCACAAGAGAAATAAAGTATTTTTTATCGAATGAAAATGAAAACCCAGCAGGCCAAAATTTGGAGAACAAAGCTAAAGCAGTTAAAGGGAGATTTAGCATTAAATGCTCTTATTTAAAAAGATTTCAGGGGGTACTTGTGTGGCTCAGTTGGTTGAGCATCTGGCTCTTGATCCTATCTCAGGTCATGATCCCACAACCCTGTATTGGGCTCCACTCTGAGAGGAAGCCTATTTAAGACTCTCTCTCTCTTCCTCTGCCCCCTCCCCTGCTCTCTGTCTCTAAAAAAAAAAAGAGAGAGAGAGAGAGAGACTGGGTCACGCAGCATTATAAGTCCTACAGACATTGAAATAATAATGAAGAATTTTATGAATGATTTGATGCCAATAATGTTGTTAGTCTTAATGAAAGTGACAAATTCCTTCAAAGACAACTAGTATTAAAGCCCAATCAGGAAGAAATAGCTAATTGTAAGAGCCCTATATTTATTAAAGTAATTGAATTCATAATTGTATTGATAAAATGTTTTATTTTGAAAAAATTGAGAATTTCTTTGAAAAACACTGTTGAGAACAGGAATAGATAAGACAGAGGGAAGAGAAAATATCTGTGAAACACATATCTGATCAAGTACTTGTATTCAGAATAAAGAACTATTACAATTCAATATATGAAGACAACCCAATATTTTATTTTTTAATGTTTTAATTTATTTTTGAGAGAGAAAGACAGAGCACGAGCAGGGGAGGGACAGAGAGAGGGAGACACAGAATCTGAAGCAAGCTCCAGGCTCTGAGCTGTCAGCACAGAGTCTCACAAACCGTGAGGTCATGACGTGGGCTGAAGCTGAACACTTAACCAACTGAGTCACCCAGGCACCCCAAGAGTGCTCAACTCTTGATCTTGAGGTCGTGAGTTCAGCCCCACATTGGGTATAGAAATTACTTAAAATTTTTAAAAAATATCTATTTCTGAGAGAGAGAGACAGAGTATGAGCCAGGGAGATGTAGAGAGAGAGAGAGAGACAAGGAGATACAGAATCTGAAGCAGGCTCCAGGCTCTGAGCTGTCAGCACAGAGCTTGACGTGGGGCTTGAATCCACAGACCACAAGATCATGACCTGAGCTGAAGTCAGATGCTCAACTGACTGAGCCACCCAGGCACCTCTAGAAATTACTTTAAAAAAAAAAAAAAAAATATTTGGTAGCAACTAAGCATATGAGACAATACTCAACATCATTAGCATTCAAGGAAATGCAAATTAGAACTACAGTAAAGTAGCATTAGACAGCTGGCAGAATTGTTAAAATTAAAAAGACAGACAATACCAAGTGCTGGTGAGGATGCGGAGCCACTGGAACTCTCATCAAACATTGCTTCTGGAAAAGCACTCTGGAAAACAGTTTGGCTGTTTCTTATAAAGGTAAACACACACACACACACACACACACACACACATTAATTGCATTCCTAGATACTCAACAGAAGTAAAACATATGTCCATACAAAGACCTATGTATGTGTGTGTATACAGCAGTTTTATTCATAATCACCTAAACAGAGAACAACCCGAATTTGCAACTGTGAACATATAAACTGTGGTACAGCCATACAATGAAATACTATTTAGCAACAGAAAGAAATGGACCACTTATATGCACATGAACATGGATGAATCTCAAAAATAATAGGTTGAGTTAAAGGAGCCAGAACCAAGGGGCATTATACTGAGGTGTCTGGCTGGCTCAGTCAGTAGAGCATGTAACTCTTGATCTTGGGGTTATGAGTTCAAGCCCCACACTGGGTGTAGGGTTTACTTTAAAAAAAAAAAAAAGGTTACATACTATACGATTTGTTTATTTTACATTTCGGAAAAGGCAACACTATAGAGACAGAAAATACATCAGTGGCTGCCAAGGGCTGGGAAAGAATTGCACAGATGCATAAGGAAAGTCGCACAAACGCATAAGAAAATGTTCTATAACTTCCTTGTGCTGGTAGCTACACAAGCCCATCAAACTGTGTATTTTAAAAAGATAAATTCTGCACCTTGTGTCAGGAGTCCCCAAGATCATTCCCAAGTATAACAGTTCACCAGCAGGATTTATAAGAGTCAGCACATAGTCCTACTCACAGCTAAGATTTATTACAGTGAGAGCACCACAAAGCAAAATCAGCAAGGAGAAAAGGCACGAAGAGGCAAGTCCGGAGAGAACAAGGAGCAAGCTTCCAAGAATTCTCTCCCCCTGGAGTCAACACAGGACACAATTCCTCTAGCAATGAATGATGCAAACAGATTTGAAATGTGGTCTATTGGGGAAGCTCAATGAGATTCAGTGCCCAGAGTTGTTAATGAGAGCTGGTTATATAGCCCCCCAGCCACCGCTCAACAGGTACCAAAATTCTGGGGTCCCAGAAGGCAAGCAGGTGTTCAGTGTAAATAAAACACATTGTTTGCAGAAACATTTAGGCACCGTGAGCCACTGGAAAGAGGGAATGCAAGAACCCTTCTGGTACCTGAGTTCGCAGACACCAGTCATGGACCAGCTTTGTAAGCAGTCCCTTCCCCAGGTCGACTATGTTAACTCTCTTCTACACATATCTCAATGAACCTAACCCAAAAAAGAAAGAAAAAAAGTTCCCTATCTTGAGATGATGAAAGCACTTTCCTGGGGGTGCCTGTATGGCTCAGTTGGTAGAGGATGAGCCTTTGGATCTCAGGGTTTGAGTTTGAGCCCTACCTTGAGTGTAGAGATAACTTAAATCTTAAAAAACAACTTTTTAAAATTGTACAATAATTCCATATATTTTTGGTAAAAACTATGTTTTGCCTTTCGTATTCAGATGTACAATCAGGGTGAGCTAGAGCTGGCTTGTACTGGCTCAGAACAAAGTTTGTTAAATTTTCATGTATTCTGTGAGCCATTTGTTAAAAACAGCAATCATTAAAAACTAACCTGTATAGGGGCGCCTGGGTGGCTTAGTCGGTTAAGCGTCCGACTTTCCGACTTTCGCTTAGGTCATGATCTCGCGGTTCGTGGGTTCGAGCCCCGCGTCGGGCTCTGTGCTGACTGCCAGCTCAGAGCCTGGAGCCTGTTTCAGTCTGTGACTCCCTCTCTCTCTGACCCCCCTGCTCACGCTGCCTCTCTCTCTCTCTCCTAGAAATAAATAAAACATTAAAAAAAAAAATTAACCTGTATAGGGGTGCCTGGGTCACTCAGTCACTTAAGCGTCCAACTTCGGCTCAGGTCATGGTCTCACAGTTCGTGGGTTTGAGCCCTGCGTCAGGCTCTGTGCTGACTGCCAGCTCAGAGCCTGGAGCCTGTTTCAGATTCTATATCTCCCTCTCTCTGACCTTCCTCTGCTCACACTGTCTCTCTCTCTCTCTCTCTCTCTCAGAAATAAATAAAAAACATTTAAAAAATTAACCTGTATAAACTTACAATTAAATAGATTACATAAAGACAAAAGTAATTTTAAAAATAGCCCAAATTAATCACTTCCTACTCCTTTTACTATTATCTCTGTTCTTGACGTTATTTACGTCAGTTGAATCTATATGAAAATACCATCTATATACTGTTACCACGCATTTTTTTCTCCTACTTTTCCTTCAGTGACCTTGCATTGGTTGCTAAGAATCAGCCACACTAGGAGTATTTACACCACAGAACTCACTAAACATTAAAAGTCAGGGAGTGTTCCCCTTGGGGAGCAGCAGGCTGTTGAATATTCATTAGTACACTTCTGGGATTGATTTTTATAAATGACATTAGAGTTTTAGTTTTTCTTATATAGATATTGTATGTATTTTGTTAGATTTATATGCTTAAGTATTTCATTCTGGGGAGAGCTAATATAAATAGTATTATGGTTTTTCAGGGTTTTTTTGTTTTTTGTTTTTAATTTTCACTTACTTATTTTTGAGAGAGAATGCGTGTGAGTCAGGGAGAGGCAGAGAGAAAGAGGGAGAGAGAGAATCCCAAGCAGACTCCACACCATCAGCACAGGGCCCAGTGCAGGGCTTAATCTCCCAAACCATGAGATCATGACCTGAGCCAAAATCAAGTGGGACGCTTAGCCAACTGACAGCCCAGCCACCCTAATAGTATTATGTTTTTAATTTCAAATTCCACGTGTTCATTGTTAGTATATAGGAAAGCAATGGACTTTTGTACATTAACCTTTTATTCTGCAACTTTGCTAAAATAGTTTATTAGTTTAAAAAATTTTTGTTGATTCTTTCAGATTTTCTACATAGACAATCACATCACTTGCAAACAAAGCCAACTTTATATCTTCTTTCCCAATCTGTATACCTTTTAACTTTTCTTGCCTTATTGCATTAGCAAGGACTTCCAGTATGATGTTGAAAAGGAGTGGTGAGAGGGGATGATAGCCTTGCCTTGTTCCTGATCTTAGTGGAAAAACTTCAGATGTCTAGATTTAAGTAAAAAGTTCTCTGTAGGATTTTTGTAAATAACCTTTATCCAGTTGAAAATGTTCTCTGAGAAACTTTTATCCAGTTGAGAAAGTACTGAAAGTTTTTATCAAGAGTAGTAATTGGAGGGGTGCCTGGGTAGCTTAGGCAGTTAAGCATCTGACTCTTGTTTTTGGCTCAGGTCATGATCTCACGTTTGTAAGATATAGCCTGGAGTTGGGCTCTGCACTGAGCGTTGAACCTGCTTGGGATTATCTCTCTCCCTTTCTCTCTGCCACTCTCCCTCTTGTGCTTTGCTATAAACAAACAAACAAACAAACATTAAGTTAAAAATAAATAAGTTAAAAAACAGTCCTTGGAAAATAAGTCAGTCAGAGAAAGATAAACACCATTTGATTTCCCTCATGTGGAATTTAAGAAACAAGACAGATGAACATAGGAGAAAATTTTTAAAAATTAAAAAGAGAGAGAGAGGGGAGGGCAAACCATATAAAGACTCTTAAATATAGAGAACAAACTGAGGATTGCCAGAGGAGAGGTGGACAGCGGAGTGGGTTAAATGGGTGATGGATATTAAGGAGGGCACTTGTGATGAGTACTGGGCATTATATGTAAGTGATGAATCACTAAATTCTACTCCTAAAACTAGTATCACGCTATATGTTAACTAACTGGAATTTAAATAAAGACTTGAAACAAACAAAAAAATTGATACAAAGAGGCAAACTAGGCAGTAAGAAAGGGTGGTACAGGGATGCCTGGGCAGCTCAGTCAGTTAAGTGACTGAGTTGATTTCAGCTTAGGTCATTATCTCATGGTTCATGAGATTGAGCCTGGCATCTGGCTCTGCACTTACAGTGCAAAGCCTGCTTGGGATTCTCTCTCTCTCTGCCTCTATTCTGTGTACTCTCTCTCTCTCTCTCTCAAAATAAACTTAAAAAAAAAAAAAAAGAGTGGTGCCTGGGTGACTCAGTTGTTTGAGTGTCTGACTTATGTTCCAATCATGACCTCATAGTCCGTGGGTTTGAGCCCTATAAACAGGCTCTCTGCTGTCAGCTTAGAGCCCACTTTAGATCCTCATCTCCCTCTGTCTCTCTGCCCCTCCTCTGCTCATGCATGTGTGCTCTCTCTCAAAAATAAATAGAAAAAAGATAAAAAGCATGGTACAGAGAATTTTAGTTTTCTTTTATGAAGTCATACAATGTTCAACTATATTTCTAAAATGTCAATGAAATAAAAAAAAGGAATAGTTGAAAATAGGAATAGTTATTGAATTTTGTCAAATACTTTTTCTATATCTATTGATATGATCACATGATTTTTCTTTCTTAGTCTGTTGATATGATGGATTACATTAACTGATTTTCAAATGTAGAACCAGCCTTGCATACCTAGAATAAATCCTACTTTGTCATGGTGCATATAATTTTTTTTGATGTTTTTTATTTATTTCTAGGAGAGAGAGAGGGACAGCGTGAGCAGGGGATGGTCAGAGAGAGAGGGAGTCACAGACTGAAACAGGCTCCAGGCTCTGAGCTGGCAGTCAGCACAGAGCCCGACGCGCGGCTCGAACCCACGAACCGCGAGATCATGACCTAAGCGAAAGTCGGACGCTTAACCGACTAAGCCACCCAGGCGCCCCTGCATATAATTTTTTTATACATTGTTGGATTTGACTTGCAAATTTTTGTTAAAGATATTTGCATCTATATTCTTGAGAGACCTTGGTCTGTAGTTTTCTTTTCTTATAATATCTGTATCTGGTGTTGGTATTGGGACAATGCTGGCCTCATTGAATGAGTTAAGGAAGTATTCTTTCTGTTTCTATCCTCTGAAAGAAATTGTGGAGAAGGGCTCCTGGGTGGCTTAGTTGGTTAAGCATCAGGTCATGATCTAGTGGTACATGGGATTGAGCCCCACATCAGGCTCTGCTCCAACAGGATAGAGAGAGCAGATTCTTTCTTCCCCCCTCCCCCATCCATCCTCTGCTCATGCTCTCAATCTCTAGAAATAAATAAAATTTAAAAAACTGTAAAGAATTGGTATCATTTCTTTCTTAAATATTTGATAGTATTCATCAGTGATTGCATCTGGGCCTGGTGCTTTCTGTTTTGGAAGGTTATTAATTATTCACTCAATCTGTTTAATAGATATTGGCCAATTCAGGTCATCTGTTTCTTCTTGTGTGAGTTTTGGCAGATTGTGTCTTTCAAGGAATTGGTCCTTTTCATCTAGATTATCAGATTTGTGAGCATAGAGTTTTGTTCATAGTAGTTCTTTATTATTCTTTTAATTTCCATGGCATCTACAGTGACGTCTTCTCTTTCATTTCTGATATCAGTAATCTCGTGTCTTTTTTTTTTTTTTTTCTTAGTTAACCTCACTAGAGGCTTGTGAATTTTATTGATATTCTAAAAGATACAGCTTTGGGTTTAATTGATTTTTTTCTGTTGTTTTCCTGTTTTCCATTTCATTGATTTCTGCTCTAATTCTTATTTCTTTTCCTCTGCTTACTTTGAATTTAATTTGCTCTTCTTTTTTTAGTTTCCTAAGGTAGATACTTAGATGATTGATTTTAGATTTTTCTTCTCCTCTAATATATATGCATTTAATGGTATAAATTTCCCTGTAAGCATTACTTTCACTACATCTGTAAATTTTAATGTTATGTTTTAATTTTCATTTAGTTTAAAATATGTTTAAATTTGTGTTGAGATTTCTTCTTCAACCAATGTGTTATTTAGAAGTGTATTGTTTAGGGGCGCCTGGTGGCTCAGTCACTTAAGTGTCCAACTCCTGATGTCAGCTCAGGTCATGATTTCATGGTCATGAGATTGAGCTCCATGTGGGGCTCTGCACTGGGCATGGAGCCTGCATTCTCTCCCCTGCTTGTGTGCATGTGCTCTCTCTCTCTCAAAAATAAAAAGATAAAGTAGATTTCTTATAGACAACCTACACTTGAGTCTTGTTTATTGGACCCATTCTGATTTTCTATTTTAATCGGTGTATTTTGGGCGTTGTCATTCAAAGTGACTACTGATAGACTTGGATTAATATTTACCGCCTCGTTATTGTTTTATATTAGTTGTCTTTGTTTTTTGTTCCTATTTTTCTCTTCCCTCCTTTTCTTGCCTTTTGTTGAATTAAACATTTTATATTATTCCACTTTCGTTCCTTTCCTCCATTTTTTTGGTAACAGTTCACTGAGATATAATTCCTATGCCGTACAACTTACTCATCCAGAGTGTACAAAGCAATGGTGTTTATTGTATTCAGAGTTGTGAATATCACCTCACTTGTAGAACATATCTCTTACCCCAAAAGACACCCCATACCTATTTCCCTTTCTACAGCCGCCCCCATCCCTAGTAACCATTCATTCATTTTCTGTCTATATGGATTTCTAGATATTTCATATCAATGGAATCATACAGTAACTGACTTCTTTCATTTAGCATAATGTTTCCAAGCTCCACCCATCTTGTATCATGTTTGAGTATTGCATTCTTTTTAGAACTACATAATATTCCATTGTATGGATATATCACATTTTATTTATCCATTAACCAGTTGACAGGCATTTGAGTTTTTTTCCACTTTTGGTCTATTATGAATGTGTAACTATGAACATTTGTGTCCAAGTATTTGTGTGGACATATCTTTTCACATCTCTTAAGTAAATACCAAGGAGTAAAATTGTTGAGTCATATGGTAACTCCCTGCTTAACCTTTTGAGGAACCGCCAGACTGTTTTCCAAAGTGGCTGCACCATTTTACATCCCATTAGCAGTTTTTATGGGTTCCAATTTCTTCACATGCTAAGCAACACTTGCTATTATCTGTCTTGTGGAATATAGTCATTTTAGTAAATGTGAGATGGTATCCCATTGTTGCTCCACAAGTTTTGATATGTAGTATTTTTGTTACCCAGTTTCTTCCATTGACCCTTTCCTTATTAGAATTAAGTTCCCTTCTTTCTAAACCTCTAAGAATTGTGATTTTGTAGTTGTTACTGAGCTCTAACAAAACTGTATTGTCATTAAAGAACATATTCTATATAATTTAAATCCTTTAAAATTTGCTGATATGTGGGGCACCTGGGTGGCTCAGTCGGTTAAGCATCTGACTTTGGCTCAGGTCATGATCTCACAGTTCGTGGGTTAGAGCCCCACGTCGGGCTCTGTGCTGACAGCCAGCTCAGAGCCTGGAGCCTGCTTCAGATTCTATGTCTCCCTCTCTCTCTGACCCTCCCCTGCTCATGCTGCCTCTCTCTCTCTCTCTCTCTCTCAGAAATAAATAAAACATTAAAAAATTTTTAAATTAAAAAAATTTGCTGATATGTGCTTTATTGATCATATATGGTCATATTTTGTCATTCTCTGTATGCATGAAGAGTATTTGCAGTGTGGAGTTAAGTGTTGTAGGTATGACAATTAGGCTATAGTAATGTTACTTATATTTTCTATATCATAATGGTTTTTTGTCTGATTTTTCTATTGATTATGAGAAATGGGTTAAAAATTTCCTATCATGATCATGGATTTATCTATTTTTCCTTATAGTTACATCAATGTTTGTTTTACAAAATATAGGACTGTGTTACAGAATGCACACTGATTTAAAATGATTATAGCCTGGTGAATTGATCCTTTATAGCATTATGGGGTGACCATCTGTATCTGTTGTAATGACGTTGGCCATTTTGTCTAATGGTTCCATAGTTATATCACTTTTCCTTTGGTCGGTGCTTACAAAGTATATATTTGCTTTTTGCTTTCTTTCTTTTTTTTACTTTCAACATCCCTGTATCCTTTTCTAACTTGAAAAAAAAAAACTATTTATTTACTTTGA